>KE154110.1:129932-168756 GCA_000411075.1 Sisymbrium irio | reverse complement strand
AGTCGTTTTATTCTGATTGAAAAAAAAAAAAAAAAGTCACCAATCGCCATCGAACTTATGTCCAACAGTCAATCTATAATAAATTAATAATTAACAAACTTTTAAAAGTTTCTCAAATATTGACTTCACTTTTTATTATCAACAGTTTGCATGAATTAAGTAAAAAAGACCATTTTATTCTCATTTGTTTCCATATCTCAAGTGTCGGTAAACATGAAATGTGAAAAATTAAAAAAGAGGTAGCAAATAGATCATTACATAGCCTTAACAAGAACTTGAGAGTAACATTTTGCTACCTAAAAACCATCAGATATGTGGAAACGTGGTTGATTTTCACTTTGATGAAAGTTACTCTTTGTATCTCATCGTCTCTTTCTCGAACCCGATTGTTGGGAATTGTTTAGCATATTCTTCAACCATCTCACGCAGCTTCGCCATCTCTCCCTGTAATTTCTCATTTGATTGCATTGTTGCTACAAAGTCCTTCAGCTTTGTTCCTGCAATACATTTTATTATAGATCGCCTCAATATAATCCCTAATTTTCAGAGAGAATAACACAAAAGAATAAAGCGAAAGGGACTGATTCATATACCTTGAGACTCTGCCTTGATCTTCAAGGCTATCTTGACGGCTAAATCGAAGTATTCGGCCACTTTTGCAAAATCTTTCTCAATGAATCCTCTTGATGTGAGAGCTGGTGTTCCTGTAAGAAGACCAGAGTATACGATTCTTTCAGTCATCACTAGGTTTTTACGATCACAGGTAATATATAATTTCTAAACTAGTAAATGCCAAGCCAAGCATGAACATTTTTACTACTTTTTTCGAGATACGATATACTAACACATTTCTTCTTTTAGTAGCGTTCCTTTAAGAGCCTTACCCATACGGATGCCACCTGGAACCATGGCGGAAACATCACCAGGAACAGTATTCTTGTTTGCTGCGATATGTACTGATTCCAATACCTTTTCCACTCTTGATCCATCTATTCCCTGCAAGAACCCAATTTCCAATATCATAAGTGATTCTAAGAAAAAATTAGCGACACTAGTGGCTCGATGAGGTTCACTGTACCGATGAGATTTACCACTTTCTTATGCAAACTCGGTGGTCGAAAACAAACGTTCCCAAAAAGACATCAAAGGATTCGTGCAATAAGATATAGAATGAGAAGTACCTTATTCTTCAGGTTCACCAAAACTAAATGATTCTCAGTGCCTCCAGATACTAAGTCATATCCTTTCGCCAGCAAAGACTGCAATTACAAGCCATTTTACAAACATGGCAGGATAATTGAGGCATATCAACTAAGAATATGAATATCAACTAAGAATTTGACAATCAGCAAACACATCTCACATCTGCAAACTTTGAGCAATTACGGAGAACTTGATCTTGGTAGGCTTTATACTCAGGTGTTTTCACCTGTAATCGAGTGAATCAACAAGTCAAAAAGATCATGAAACGAGAAAAAGAAAATCCTAGGTTAGACCTTAATCAGAAAGTGGTGGTGTTAATGGGTACATATTAGACCATAGAACATAATTTCATAAAAAAAAAGTCTGGTGACCGAACCTGCTTCAGGGCAACCGCTAGACCTGTTATAGTGTGATTATGTGGACCACCTTGCAGTCCAGGAAAAACAGCAGCGTTAATTCTGTCCTCATAGTCATACATAACCTGCCATGTACAGATACAAACGACATGTGATCAAATACAAATAAAATCATTCAACCCTGCAGGTTATTTACTAATTTGCTTAATACAATATGACTTGAAATTCACCTCTTTTCCTTGTTTATTAATCTCTTTCAACCCCTTCCTAAAAAATATCATAGCCCCTCTGGGACCGCGAAGCGACTTATGGGTTGTAGTCGTAACAACATCAGCATACTCAAAAGGAGAAGGAATAACGCCAGCAGCAACCAACCCACTTATATGAGCCATATCAGCCAGCATAACGGCCTTTTGCTTGTCACAAACCTGCAATTTTGTCATGCATAAACTTGAAAACTGCAACCCACATACATGTAACTTTGGTGATTATACTTCACAGTCGAGAATTGAGACAGTATTTTACCTTACGAATACGAGCATAGTCATATAAGCGAGCATAAGCACTTGCACCCGCAACAATAAGTTTGGGTCTGAAAAGCACGGCACTTTTTTCTAACTGAGAATAATAACACCAACATGTCTCAATGGTATATTTGGTAAAGACAATACGTTAAGCATTAAGCTAAGCTGGCTATTAACTACCCAACCTGATCATAATCAATGTAACCAGTGTTCTCATCCAATCTGTATGGCATTGTCTCAAAAAAGATGGATACAGCAGATATTTTCTTCGTGTCAGTCTGCACAATTAAAAGAAGAGGGAAAAAGCTGCATGATCCATTCCACATGGAGATGAGAAAGGAAGCCATAAAAATGACCATTCTGTAGAGATTAGATTTCAGGTACCTGATAACCATGAGAAAGATGTCCACCATGAGGTAAGTCAAGCGCCATAATTCTTTCATGAGGCTTCAGCAGTGCGGTGTAAACTTGGAAGTTAGCTGGTGATCCTGATAAAGACTGCACATTGACTACAAAAACGAGTAGTTCAAGTCACAAGTGTTCCCATACGTAGGTTGGTTTCTAGTAGAATGTGTTTAACCACGGCTAAGTCAAATGTCAAAGATTCACTATGAAATAAAGAATGCCATGTGCATAAATAAAACTCATACCTCCCCATTTAGAAGGATCTAACTGAAAAGCTTCTAGTGCGCGCTTTTGACATAATGACTCAGCCATGTCAATATACCTATTTCACAAGATGCAAATAATCTTGAGCAACGGATACTAACAACAAAGTGTGTTGTAAGCATAACAAAGACAATAACATGTCATCAGTTTCAGAAAGTAGCACCAAAGTGAAACCAACTGTACACTGAAAGTAAAGTGGAAAAGGAGATTTACATACTCGTTTCCTCCATAGTATCTGGCTCCAGGGTATCCTTCACTATACTTGTTAGTCATAACAGAACCAACAGCTTCCATCACCGAGGCAGAGGTGAAATTCTCTGACGGTATAAGTTCAAATCCCTGAAAACTCGCAACATCCAGAATCCAATTTCTTATTTATTTTTTTACTAACGACTGAAAGCAGGCAAACTTCTCAAAGGAATCCAGAGTCACAGCCTTCACGTGAATTTGATAATCCAAAAATCAATACCTTCCATTGCCTAGCCTTCTCGAGCTCAATAATATCTGCGATCTCGGGATCGATTTCTTCCAGAGGTGCATTCAGTTGCTTTATCCACTGATAAAAGACAAAAGAAGAAATATGTTCAAACGTTCAAACTCGAAATAAGACGCTATCGATAATTATATGATGCAAGCCAAAACAATGATATTTTTTACACTGGAACGAGATCTCTCTGAGTCCGCCATAGCAGAGGTTGACAAAGACGACTGCACATCAAAAACAGCAAGAACGGATCAGAATCAAACAAGATGAAAACAAACAAAAGCGGGATTGATAAGATAAGCGTGAGAATCAGGATATAACCATAGAACGGAGGGAACCGCCATTAGAGAAGATCGGCTTCTTTAGGGAAGAGGAGAGCCTGCGAAGAGCCAACGCCATCGTTTCTCTCTCTATCCTCTGTCCTCTGTGTTTGTGATTGTTGTGTGTGCGTGCAGCAGTTGAAAGCGGCACTGCCTCTCTAAACGTGCTTTCTGGTTGGTGAGAGCAAAAGGTGGTTTGTTTATTTTTTATTCGGTGCAATGCAACGTCACTTGATGTAACAGGCCACTACTTGCGATTGAGTGTGTTTTTTTTTATAAGCTAATTAAAATTAGAGATAGGGACCTGTCTCATACTCGGATCTCCTCCAACTTCAGATCCACTGTCACTTAGTGTGATGGTCAGGTGAATCAGGTGATGAAGAACGTAGGTAGATCCGGACATGGTGGGTTCAGGGAACTATTTCGTTGGGCTTAGGAACAATTAAGCCCACATCCATTAGTATTACCCCACTAAACTCCATTATGTTTACTGTTTAGGAGCTAATGAAGACAATTATTGCGATTGAAAAGAAAGTTCACCAAACACCATCATATTCATCATGAACATGTAACACTGATACAGAAATTAAATATCCTTCACACTTTTGATACAGGACTGATTATTTTCGCTACTCATGTGTCGGTAAATTATATTCACTTCACATTTCCCTTTTATTTTCACAAATGCGCATTAGTAAAGCAAATAACCTTTTTTCCATAACTCTAGAGTAAGTAAGTAAACCCAGAAAGTTATATTTAGAAGTTTAGAACACAAAATGAAAACAGACAAAAGAGGTAACAAATGAAATCATCTCCTAGTCTTATCAAGAACTTCAATGTATCTCTTTGGAACTCCATAATGTTCCACCATATATCTCGCGACATCATCAATCACACCTCCCTGGATAAGAACCTCGTACCCTTTCTTACCTGTAAAACAACGCAACACAAAACAAAAAAGCAATCTCTCAGTAGTTTATTTACTTGCACAAAAAGAAACAAAAAGGACAAGAAAATATTAATAGTCGTACCTGGAAGTTCTCCAACTGAAGTGCTGCAAGCAAACTTCTTCTGTAGTTCTGATCCAAACGAGTCAGGGTCGATCAAGAAAGACTCGATCCCTGAGACCTTGGTCACTTTTTTGTTACCTTGTCTTCGTTCTGTCATTATCTGAACAGGCTTTATAGCTCCTTTACGAACCACGGGTTCGCCGCCTCTCATCACTACCTGATGAGGCTGCATCCTCCCTACGAACGTCGATCCAACATCCTTTTTATGAATCTCCGACGGATATGCGGATCCCTTTTTGATAGCTCCTTTGAATAATGAATCGCATAATATCGGATCCAACACCACCATTGACTTGTTTGTCGGCTTTACCAGATTTTCCTTCTCAATGTATTTGAACACAACGTCAGAGGCTTCTGCAGCTGTGTATAGCTTTCCTTTGTCTTCCCCAACTGCTGCAAATATTGCACTGTTGTGTATGCTCGGTTTATAAACCTCTATAATTTCAAGCATTTTCTCTGACTGAGCTTGTGCTGTGGCGCGGTCCGCAGACGACTCAGTGACTTCTGCCTTCCTTTTCTCCGGCTTGAAGGATGAGTAATCTGGATGCCTGCGGTTCACCGAAATAAGCACAATCTCCTTCTTATGCTTGTCTTCTTTCACAGTAATCTGTGCATATGTTTCAAACAAACAGAATGAGTGCACACTTATCAATACAAAAGGTCGACCTGCTTGCAGTTATGAGTAGATCACGGTTAAATGTTAAACTATCTATGAGTGTTACCAACTCTTTATGAGATATACAGCACTTTATAAATTGTAGTTTCCTAGATTGATAAACCAATCGGTATTGAAGTGAAGCTATACGCAACTACTGTTTTATAACGTCAAGCAAGATAACTAACCATTCCTGCAGAAGCTTTAGATTGTAGCCACTTTGCCAGCTTTTTATGGGAAGACTTTTTAATGTCAAGTGTGATTCCAGGAGGCCTACAAGGTAATACATGATTTGCCCTGCACGACTCACATAAAACCTATGTAAGCCAAAGGGTTAAGTTGCCTTGCTTGTCATCGACAAAGTCAAAAGTAACACACATACAAGAACAGAGCTTCGGAGCGTAAGAAAATAACCCAATCCCAACAAGGTAAAGAAGGATCGGAAAGAAACCAACCAACTACCAGAACATAGTTGGCTTTCAAAGCAACTTAAAGTATTTGAATGGCGTTCTTACCATAGAGTGCTCCCAGGGATAGGAAGGTCCTTCTCCTTTAGTGTTGTATGCAATGCTTGCAAAAGGCATTGGTCAAGAAGGGCATCTACCTCCTCAGAAGAGAGAGTATTCTGCTTCTCGGTATTAGCTTCATTAGCAGAAACGTCATCTGCTAAGCTCAGCTCATTTATACTCCCAACCACATGTTCTTCAGTATCATTCTTAGCATCCGTAGCTGAGGTTGAAGCTGTTTCCACAGCAGATTCATCTTCTTCATTTCCTGTGCTTGTCTGCTGCCCAGCTGAAGCGTCTGAAATTTCTTCACCTGAACCAGAAGCAAGGTACGATGGATCTTCCATCACAATATCCTCCCAAAAACCAGCATTTGGAACATAGTGCCCCTCCGCTGATTCCCTGTGAAACACACCTTAGGCGTGTAAGAAGTTGGTTTCCTCGAAGACCACAAACGAAAAAGAGAAAAAGAAAACTGTATGCCAGCATGTCATGTACCAGAGGTAGTCACGGTAATAATGAGCTATCCGTAAAGCCTTCCCACGTAAACCCGCTTTAAGGGCTTCTGCACTACTCATTGTGGTAAACCCAACCTTTCAAAAACACGCATAACCCATCATGTCACTCGATACGCAAACTGTACCTTTGTTAAGAAGGTTCATCCTCAACCAAGTATGAAGATACTTACAGCTATAGGTGCCGAATTCCCAGGAACTTTGACAGACCATATCTCTCCAGCTGAGAAAGAAGGAAAGCCTTCTGCAGGGATCAAAATACCAGGGAACATCAAATCTGCACCGCCTAGTACATACCGAGAAACCTCACCTCCTTTCAACATAAAGGAAGGTAACATCCCAGGAGCCTCCCAAAGAGCAAAAACTGCAGCAGACAGTTTATTATCATCAAGAACAAATTATCCCACCACACTCATATATGATGGCACTGTCCTTGAAGTATTTGAATCATAACAAAATCTACAAACCTGTGGGTAATATCTCATTCCCTCTACCATCGATATCGAAAAACATTGGACATCCACCTTCAATACTATAGACAAGAACCCGATTCTGGAACTTGGAAACAGTTATGTCCACCTAGACAAAGACATCAATGCCAAAGTAAAGCAAGAGAGTACCGAATCAAACCATAACAAAACCCGATGCAATCTAATCGAGAATCAATCAGATGAAACAAGCACAAAGGCTCAGAGTAATCTATCCGCTTTTCTCCAGACCTTGGGAGGAAGGATGGCGTCGAGAAGCTCATCGGTGAGGAGGGAAAACTTATTTTGGACGGTGCGTCGTAATTTTTTCCGATCGGCGCCGGAGAGACGCTGGTGAGACTTGGCCTCCACCGCCTTCTTGAACATTCTGTTCGCCTGCGTGTCGATTTACTACCGCGGGACCCAAACCACAAACCAGACCAGTGCCGTCTCTTCTAAACCCTTTTTCTTCCCTCGGTTTCGTTTCCTGGGCTTCGCATCTAAGCCTGCCACGTCACTCTTGCACTATTACCGGTTCATCAAACCTGTCGAAATCAAATAAAACCGCCAATGACGACGGTTTCTAATATAATTCACGTTGGTTAACTGTGTTAGTATTTAATTAAACCGGAATTTCAGGTACAACAAAACTGATCTTCTATTGAATGTTCGGCTACAACGAAAACCTCTACTACCATTACCAAACCGGTCCAAGTTGGCTATGGTGACTGGTATTAAATAAACTGCATTCATGGCCTTCGATTTTGACCAATATCTATAATGCAAATTGGTACAGTAATTATATTAATCTGCAAAAACCAATTGAACCGGAATTTTGGCCACAGCAAAACTGATTTCCATTTGCACCGCAAAATTTTTAATTCTGTATAAAAAAGAGAAGACACAAGACTACATCTCTACAGTAAAGAACTACGAACAAAATTTGAAAGACCAAAACTGAGAGGCTCTTCTCATCAGAGAGACAAAACGAACATAACGAATGTAGAGCTTATTAATAACAGAAGCCAAGCCAAGAAACCTGGCATCTCTGCTCGACCTGTCCCCTTTCCAAGAACAACAGCTACAACCGCGACAGCCCCAAATCCGACACAGAAGGTGAACACAACCACACCTTTCTTCTCCATCCACTCCATTCTTTCCAACACTTGCTCCAACCTCTCCTTCATTTTCTCCTTCTCATTCTCACCTTTCTCAAGCTCTGTCTCTACTCTTCTTCGCCAATCTCTCATCCCCACCGCCGCATCCTTCATCTTCTCTTGACTCTCCTTCATTCCTTCTAACTCTAGTCTCATCGTCGCCACCTCCTCCTCTCTTTTGCTCGCTTCCAAATCAATCTCCTTGAATATCTTCCTGTATCTAGAACTCAGCTCCTCCAAGTAACTCTCCAGCACTGATAAACTCAAGTCAAGCGACCTTATCTTCTGCATCAGTATCTTCAGCACCGTGTCGCCTGGCATTCTACTTCCTGGTTGATGTTTTATCTCTTCCACCGGATCTGGCAGCTTTTTTCTCTCAGATGATATTTCAGCTTGTATAACCGTACTCTCTTGTGAGCTTTCTTGTTCCTTCTCCTTATGTTTACTCCCATCTTCATCGCTTTCAAAGGACTCTATCGCTTGTACTGGCTTCATCTCTTTCTGCCCATTGTCTCCTTCTTGAGGTCTCACTATGTTTTTGTCTTGGATAGATATCAAATCCTCCAGCATTCGTTCCACAGCATCCACTCCATAGACTTCTAGTAAACTCAAGGTGCAGTAGAATTCTGAACCGTAATGGCTTAGGAAATTTAGCTTTAAATATCTCACCCATTGTGGATCCGCGAGCGTAAAGTTTTGCTCGTTCTTCATATTTAAAGCCGTGAAGTTCCCCAAATGAACCCAGTTATCAGTAGGATAAACTAAGGTTCCCAGAACCTCAAAATCCTTCAGATTGGAAGAGTAATGCTCGAAATTTGCAATCTTAATCATGTTCACCAGCGTTTCTTCAGAGAGTTCTATGACGACGAACTTCCCTTCAGTAGAACACGGGTTCCGGAGGTACTTGTCTTTGTCCCGACTTATGATGCTTGGGGCTCCTTTTGCTTCCTTGTTAGAAGATAAGACCTTTGCGCCTTTTGATGCAGCTGCATAGTTGTACTCTTTCCCCCCAGGCTCCATCCTGTGAATCACGCCACTGACTTGGCCTGCCAAAGATTTGTCTTTAGAATTGGACACTCTGCTCTTGAACTCATCAAGGCCAAGCGGAACAGCACGAGATAGCTGATCAAGCTTTGAAGCAGTGGTCTCTGTATCATTCCCTAGACCTGCGTTGTTATTATTAATCCTCTCACTTTGCTTCACAAGCCCAATGTCTGTAACATTTCCAGCAATTGTGTTATCAACTTGTAATTGCTTCGATATAAATTCTCTGTCTTTGATTTCTTCAGCTGCGGATGTATCCGAATCAGGAGTAGAATGAACAAAGGCAGACTCTAGTGACGGTGCATCAACAGACTCATCTGTCGTAACATCATCTGGATCACCTTTTACTTCCGAATCCACTAAAGACCTCCCTGAAAATGCCCAAGAGTAAGCTTTTAATACGATTACGAAAAGGGAAACAAAAGAAAGCATGTGTTACCATAAAGATCGTCCATACTCATTTAAAGCTCAGTGTTTTTAACGTAAAGTAAGTATGTTCGGAATTCCATAAAAAAAAAAAGGTTACCTTTGTCACCATTTCCGTGACTGATCCACAACGTAGATAAAAAGAGAATCCCCCATATGAGAAAAACAAGAGACAAAGAAACTTTGTAGAGGCGATTCCTTCCAATAGAAGCATTCTCAGAAACTCTTCTTCTAGCGAGAAGAGCTCTCCGTGATCTTTGCATTTCACATCCAGTCAAGAATCACCAAACAAACACCTAAATGAATAGTGCAAACGAATCAGATACACAAGTAAAGCGAGTTCTATAACTAGGTAACTAACCAAGCCAAAGAAAGATGTAAAGAGTCAAGCACCGACAACAACATATGATTTCAAGATGCTAAATGAAACAGAGAAGCAAATAGTGTCGAAGAAGGACCCAGAAGAGAGAATAGTCGACTCCCGGATCCAGAGTAAAGAAATTACCTAACGAGAGAATCGGAGAAAGAACGAGCGAAAGAAACGAGATTTTCTATTCGCTCGCAGATTGAAGAAGACAAAACCCTTTTCAACGCCGGCGTCTCCGATGGGTTTCCGATCGTTTAAATCCGGGTAGATAAAATTCCGGCGATCTACCTTGTCTCTGCATCACAATCGCCAAAACGTACCTCAATCTCTGCCACTCTTTCCACGGGATTTTATAAAAGAAAATTACGCCAAGTTTTGTTTTTTTTAACCGTTGTGATGTAAAATGGGAAAGGAGAAGAGTCAAAATAAAAGACTTTCAAAATGAAAAAACCGCGGAATCACAAGAGTCGACAAGCACTGATCCGCGAAGACAATGGACAGAATAGAGAGAGAGAGAGATAGGTCTAGAAAAGGACTTGGGGACGGACAATATATTGTGTGTGTAAATAAGATGATGGTACCGGTCCACAGTTTTTTGAATCTTGCAAATTTCTTTCTTTTTGCTTTAAAGTTTTCCTTAATGTTACCTTACCTTCTAATCAAAATGATGTGCTTAGCTGTAAACAGAATTTTCAAAATATTATTAAAATACCAAAATAACGTCCTTATCTGCACGTATTCGCCGCTGGATATTATTTTAGATTTTCCTTAATTCAAATCTTTGTGCAGATCCACCCATGCATGAATTGTTTGAATAACTTACTAGCCACTACACTATTGGTCATGATATTATTAACAAAAATCTTGCACTATTATCATTTATCATAGCGAATTTAGGATGTAGGTTAAATTTAGGTTGTTTCCAATTATTATTTTTTGTCTATATTTATGTACTTTGAATATGGCTTTTTTTTTTGACTAAATACTTTGAATATGGTTTTGATTATCTATTATATTTCCATTCAAATTTATTACATCATAAACTTTTGAAAAACAAATAAAAAGAAAAAAAAACTCTTCAATGTAATGATGATTTTACGAAAAAATAGTTTAAATATCAATTAAACATATAAATTTTTAGATCACTACAGAACGGATTAAAAAATAATTTGATATATTAAAAACAAACTTTAACTATTACAATATGGCTTAAAATTCATTTTAACTCAAAACATTAGAAAAAATTATAACACGATTTGAATTCATGATCTAAATCAATTTATCTTATAATTCGACTTTTACAAAGTAAAAAATATAAAAATAAAAACAACATAAAAATATTTTTTACAAACAGATTAAAATTTAGTAATTTATATGATATATCTATACTAAAAATTGTATTTTATAAATTTATTATCCCGAGTAAATAAATAAATAAATAAATAAAATATATATTTTCTTTTTTTATTAAATTGACATTCATTATAAATATATTTCTACTTTTCCGAAATACGAGACAAATTCTAATAAAATTTAAGTTATAAATGAGAATATTAATACAATTACGTATTCTATTTTTGTTTTAAAGGTCGGCTAATCTAAAATTTCATCCATCATATTATCAAATTGATTTTTAATTAGTGTTATTTATGCATAAATATTTATGATATTTAATTTGATATAAAAAATATCTCTATTATAAAAACAAACATTGGAAATTGACATTTCTTAATAGTTAATAGTGAAAAAATAAATATCTGTTTTTCTAATGTAATTATGATATATATATGTACATTTATTACATGTGTTTAATTTTCTATAAGTTTGAAAAAAAAATTGCATACGTCAAAATAATTATAAAGTTTTCTTAAAAAACATAAGAAATATTATTTTAAAAAAGAAGAGATGGGTATCCTGATGAATTTTTGGATTTTTATAGATATTTAACCAATTAAATATCTTATTGATTACAAAATGGATTGACAAAAATATATCTGAGAGTAATTGATAACAAATTCCACACCAACATAGAAATATCCCACCGTGTGCCGACTTCCATGCTGAAAGCACCAGACATCGACTAAATATTTTTTCGATTTTTTTAAACTTTCCGATTGGTTGATATTGGCTAAATCACTTAATCAATCGGTAGGATGTTTTCCAGAAAGAAAAATTTAAACACGCAAGTATTAAATTAAAAATTTCCGACAATTCGTTTGATATTTATGCAAATTTGTTTGTCTTCCAGTTTCAAATCATCCACAGAAAGGAGTTACTTTTCCATAACAATGGTATTGCTACATTGTACATAAACAAACAAAAAATAGTATATAATGTTTGGTCCAGTAAATTTTAATGAAAAACAACTCTATTCAAAGTAGAAAAATTAGTAAACTAATGAACGGTAGAGAGGGGAGAATGACGGTCGGAATCACGGAGATGGGCCCCATGAGACTGATTAATGATTGAGTAACTACGTGGCATTAACAGAACCAGCTTGGATTGCTCCCTTCTCTTCCGACACCTGGCGGGTTCTACTGCGTCAACCTCGCCTTGGCCGACCTCTAACATTTTAGTCTTTTTTTTAAATTTCTCTTTTTCTAGTTGAACTCTTTTTATAATACCAGTCTTTTTAAATAAAAAATTTCCCCAAAACAAATTTTATTAGCCTAAGACATTTACTAATTTCATGCAGTTTAGCTTATTGAGTATTGAGCATCAGGGTTTAATCTGTAATTTTGTATACATATATTTCAAACCAATAATCATAAGACCACGAGTATCTTTGCCGGTCCATTAATATTTGGGTCTTAGGCCCATTAAGAGTTTACATTTCAAATTACTTGTCCTTTACTGATTTTCACGTTAGGCTTGGGCCAACGGATCTAATAAACTAAACCATTTTTCAAACAAAGGAACTACATATCGGAGTAAGTACGTGGCGGAATTCGATATCAAGCCGATCTACCGGAGGCGAAGTACGCCAAAGGTCCGACGAAGGCAGCGTTGATGTAAGTAGCCGGTTCGGAGTGACTATAATCATCTCTCTGATCTGGATACCCATCGTTCTGATTAGGGCCTCCTACGACAGCTCCTGTGAGAATGTTCGGGTTAGGGTTTTGAGTGTAGAAAGATTGGAACCCGCCGTTGCAACCCAAAGGTTTGGAAAGAAGCGCGTGGGAAGGAAGAGACGATGCTCTGTGGTGGATTCTTTTTGGGAAATTAGGTCCGAATCCAACCATGTACGACATTCTGATTGGGTTCTCTCCAAGTATGTAGTCCACTTGTCGTTTCGATACGCTTATCAATGCGTTGGGGACGATGACGGAGTTTCCGCAGTTGAAAGTGTGTCGTCTGGCTTTCATGTATTTAGCGTAGGTTGTGAGTAAGAATGTTATGGCTGTTACGTATTGTAGATTGCTCTGAGGTAACTTGTACATTAATCCTCCTGTTGTAAATTGGTAATAACGTTAACAACGTTTTAGAAAGTTAGAACGATTCGGATTCGTGATTATAACTTTAGCTCACCTTGAGTGTATTGGGTAGATGAAGAGGGAGAGTTTGGGAGGATCTTGCACATGAAATTCTCAGCTGCTTGCTTGTATTGTTCAAAGTTGCTGTCTTTGTTTAGTAATGCTCGCTGTCAACAAAAGTAACAGATTTTGTTGTGAGATAGTGAGTCAACTAGTGAGATGGCTCTATGACAACTTATTTTAGCAGTTAGACGCACCCGTGACAGAAGAACGTAGGCGCCAGCGTATTTATTGTCCCAGCTGAACATGTCAGGTTGATCTCCACCTCCTAGAGATTTCAGTAAGTTTTCGTAATACGGGTTATTGGTTGCTCTCAGCAGCCACGCCGCACCCCACATCAGCTCGTCCTGTCATCACGAATTCACATTTTAAAATGAGGATCCGATGTAGCAACTACAATTGCAAGTTTTGTCTTTTATCCAAAGAGATGAGACATGTGAAAGTAGACCTTGTATCCAGAGTAGGAGCAGTAGAAAGGACAGACGGATGAAGAAAGGGAATCACTGTAAGCTCCTCTGTACTGAATGGCAAACTGCATCACGTTCTTAGCTGTTGCCAGCAGCAAACGCGAATACTTAGAATCGACTTTCCTGAAAACCATAGATGCTGCAGCCAGAGCTGCTGCAGTCTCAGCTGCGACATCAGAACCGGGGTTAGAAGAGGAAACAGAGTAAACTGTACGAGGCGTGTCCATGTCTTCAGGCCGTTCCCAGCATTTGTGATCAACATTAGGATCTCCTACCCCGACATAAAGCTTGCCCGGTGTGGCTCTAGCACATTTCAGCAGATAGTCCGTTCCCCAACGGATGCCCTCACGCGCATTTTGCAGCTCAGGACCCATCCGCCTACCGTACTCAAGTGTGCTCCATGCAAGCATCGTGGTGGTAAACGCCATTGGGAAATTGAACTTGATGTTGTCTCCCGCGTCGTAGTACCCACCGGTTAAGTCCACCTGCAATTCATGTTGAAATTATGTTATCAGTTGTTACTGACAAAGCCATTATTGCCTATAACAGCAGGTTTAAAGGTTTTAGGGTGTACATGAGCGGTGGAACCATCAGAAAGGCCGGAGCTAGCCCTCCAGGAGAGCTGTTGGTCTCTAGGGAGGCGACCGGATCGCTGACCTTGGAAGAAGAGCAATGACTTGGAGAGAGCTTCTCTGTAGTTTGGATTAGCATCAACATTTCGGGTGAGAAGAGACGAGAAAAGGAAAACTAAGAAGAAAGAAGAAGTCATTTTCCAAAGACGGAGAAGTTAATTACTTTTTGAGTTTTGAGGTACGAATCTATGATATGAAGGTCCACATATATATATACACAGAAAGGGACAGAGAGAGAGGGATGTGAGGGATTTGATCCGGCGCTGATGGAAGCGATAAATACGGCTTTTTGGGAGAAAGTGGCCTTAATTAACCTTAATTTCTCCAATCTAAATATTTTTTCTCAGTCTATTTACTGCTTAATTTATCCGACCAAATCCCCTTTTTCTTTTCCTCCTTTTTCTTTCCTATCTATTGGTAATCGTTACCTTTGTTTATCCATTTAAATTCCTCATTTTTCTGCCAATTCAATCTTTTCATGAAGTGTTGAAAAAACAGACTATTTTATCATAAAGAACATCAGAAAATGGAATAAAACTAGGTTTGCCTTTAGTAGAATTAAGAAAGTCTTAATGGGTCTCCTATTTCCTAAGAAGCAAGTAGTAGTATTTGACTAAAAGCGGGCACATGAATGAAGGGAATATAAACGCACGTAACGACTTTGCGTCTGCCTAAAAATACACTGTGAAGGTCAAAAGCCAAATTCCAAAGTGGGATTGTGTTTATAAGATTATATAAATTTTAGGGAGATTTATGATATAATGCATTCATAATGAACTGCTTAGTATGTGTATTTGCGTTTTGCTGGAATCAAATCTTGTTGTAGGAGTTGATAGGCTAAGCGATCTTATTACAAAACTGATATAACGGTGATATATCCGTTATATTTTTGAACGCTGATTACAACATATTTTCATTTTTATAAGAAAAGAACAAATTCAAAAATAAAAGTATTTTTAAAACATTACTTATCGGGAAAATGTTATATCACATGTTTAATTTGTATTCTCTTAAAGTTTACTTACTGCTTGAATAAATTTTATATAGTTAGTTTGATTTTCCACTAATTAAGGATGATGATAATTGGATATAGTGAGATACTGTGTTCATATGTTGCTTTAGGGTATAGTTAGGTAGTTTATAGTTAAATTAGGTTAGGGTTTGAAGGATTTTAAATTTAGAAAGAGGAGACAGATGACAAAAAAGAAAAAAAAAGATGACAAAAAAAAAAAAAGAAAGAGGAGACAAAAAATAAGAAGGAATTTAAGCGTGAATGGCGCCAAGATAACGGCGCCGAGTCTTGGGACTCACTCAAAAGTGGCTAGTGTAACGGAGACGAAATTGATACCTTAATCCACTTTACTATTTGTCCCTCTTTTTATGCATGTTGATTAAATTATTATTCGACCTCCCTCGTTATTTGCTTTTTTCCTGGGACATTGTTTTAGTGTTTGTGTAATAACAAAAGCGATTAAAAAGGGGACAACGTGTCTGCTCGATGTTAATACAATGATTATTATCTTGGGTATAGTATAATAGTACTTACCACGGTTTAAGCAGACGCGTGACCAAGGAGTAATGTGTTATAACTTATTAGTAGTTGTAATCATTTGATGTCACTAATAGGAGCCGAATATCATATTATTATACATTTCCCCCGGTAAAAGATAAAGTGTTGGTTTGCATGAGACAAATGGAACATGAGATTTCAACACTAAGCAAACACCTTTCTTTCGACCTTACACATACGTATCGAAGCATTTTCATTATTGGTTTCTTACACTCACAATTTTTGTTTTTGCTATAAAAAAAAGCGATTCTTCACCTTCTTCGCAAAATTTTTTTTTTTTTTGATAATTCTGATATCTAGGTAACTACATTCCCAATTATCCCCTCGAAAAGGATCCAGCGCTCCAACGGAAAGGATATTAAATTCGTTGTGGCCAAAACTCGAACTTGGGTGGTGGGCAGTACAGCTGTACCTCCTTTACCACCAAGCTACAAGCGCTTGGTTTCGCAAAATTTATTGTTATCTCATGTTTTTACTTCAGAATGGCTATCGCATTTAGTTGACAAGAAGTCAAGAACAAACAGTGGATTGTTTTGTTTCCATGACTGCGCTCTAGAGTACTTAAAAAGTATAGAACAACAATTTCGTCCTTATTTCAAATTATCTTACTTTACTCTGTTGAATACTATAAACTTTCAATTAAAAGTACATGTTAAAAGAGGCCAAAAAACAATTTCAATAGACGGTTTCTATGGCGTGTAGGCCTCCAAAAAGGTAACGGAGTTAGTGGATTTGTTCATGTATTTTGTACATCATTCAAAGATTCATATAAAATTTGAAGTGAAACTGCTATGTATTTTGAATGTTTTGACTAAGTTATCTTTTGGAATTAAGTAGATCAGTACATTATAGATTTTACGATGATTTTATTTTCGGGCCAAAAATTTAGAAAATGAAATAGAACTTTTAGCTGTGTTCAAAAAAAAAAAAAGAAAAATTTTCAGTTTTGATTATAGAATAGAATTATGCGTTACAGCCTTATGATACTGAGTTAATTTATAATTATAAATTAAGAGTTGGTCATCGAATCTGATCTATCAAAATTGTTGTTCTAATTCTAAATCAAAGTAAAGACAAAAATAAATGTTTGGGTAATTGAGTATGCATGAATTTAAAAAAATAGGATTTTTGTACTTCATATAGTCATGTAAATTTAGAATTAACAAATGAGCTTATATATGGGCCGTTAATAATGATGGGCCTTCACAGGCTATCAATTTGGAAACGAAATACGCGAAGTCCCGTGAAACAATTCGTGAATGCGGGAATCAGCTATTCCCTCTGAGTAATTTAAAGGTACATAAAACCAAGACTTTTTATTTCTCAAACCAATTTGCCCAGGTGGACACAGTGTTGGGCTCGGTAAAGATCGATGATATATTTCGTTTCGAAATAGATATTAGCTAAACTTTATGGTAAAAACTGATAGTTTGGTTGATAAGGAATGCAAAGTCGAAGATTTTGTGATTCTTTGTGTATTTGACTCTATGTCACCATCTGTTGAGTTTCTTTTCTTGTGTTTTGGTATAGTTATCCATATAGCCAACGATATTATCGAATAAAAAAGAACTATAAATAAAACGTTAAGAGATATTTTGGAGAGGATTGAATGAATTAATGGTTTAGGTGGAAACCTTTGGGACAAGGGGTCCAATTCATTGACGAGACTATGAGAGGGAGCGGGGAGACTTAGACAAATCAACCGAATTCCACGCGTTATGGCAAGACTTGCTAAGTCACAGCCTCACAGCCTGACTCAGGGTTTCTTACTTCTTCTTAAAGAGAGCGCGAGTGATAGATATCATGTACATGATACATCAACACATACTTGCAACACAAACGCAGACAAAGAGAGATGATGATCCGAAGCCACTTTTATTGCTTGTCTGGTATTATTATTTCCATCCATTTCTTTCTCCTAGTCCACACTTTGTCTTCTCCAACGCTCCGCTTTTGCCGCCACGATCAAAGAGATGCTCTTTTGGAATTTAGAGACGAGTTTTCAGTTGATGAGTCTCGCTATAGTAATACATGGATATTTTCGTGGAATAAGAGCACTGATTGCTGTTATTGGAAGGGTGTCACCTGCGATGATAAACATGGTCAGGTGATATCACTCAACCTTGGTTCCACGTTTCTCAACAGCTCTTTGAAAACCAATAGTAGCCTTTTTAGACTCCAATATCTTCGTCACCTAGGCATCGTGAACTGCAATCTCATAGGAGAGTTTCCTTCTTCAATAAGAAACCTTTCTCATCTCACATTTCTTGACCTTATTAGTAATCAATTGGTAGGGTCCATTCCTTCTTCAATAGGAAACCTTTCTCGTCTAACATTTGTTGGCCTTAGTACTAATGGATTGGTAGGTGAGATTCCGGCTTCAATAGGAAATTTAAACCATTTAAGAAACCTTAGACTTGAGGATAACTACCTCACAGGAGTGATTCCTTTTTCAATAGCAAACTTTTCTCGTCTCTTAGATCTTAGACTTTCGAACAATCTTTTGGTAGGTGAAGTTCCCGCTTCCATCGGAAACCTAAAGGAGATAAGAGTTATGTCGCTTCACTCCAACAACTTTAGTGGCAAGATTCCTATTTCATTCGCCAATTTAACAAAGCTTTCTCATCTTAACCTCCACTCTAATAACTTGACATCCACGCTTCCATCAGACATGAGTGGATTCCACAACTTAGAGTATTTCGATGTTAGTAAAAACTCATTTTTCGGGGCTTTCCCTAAATCCTTGTTCTCATTGCCTTCATTGGAATATGTTGATCTGAGAGAAAACCAATTCACGGGATCTATAGAGTTTTCAAATACATCTTCTTTAACCTCGCCTAAGCTAGACTATCTAGACATTGCTCATAACAGGTTTGATGGCCCAATCCCAGAATCCATATCTGAATTTCTCAACCTCACATCTTTAGATCTTAGCCACAACTACTTCAGTGGGTCAATACCTAGGTCTATATCAAAGTTAGTCAACCTCTGGGGTTTAGATATTTCCAACAATAAGTTGGAAGGTCAAGTGCCAAGTTTCTTATGGGGAATAAGGATCATGACTCTTTCTCACAATTTTCTCAGCAGTTTTGAAAACGTCTCAGAAACATCGAACCCAATGTTGGACCTGAGTTCAAATTCATTCAGAGGACCATTTCCTCATTGGATATGCAACGTAAAAGGTTTAAGCTTCTTAGATTTGTCTAACAACCTCTTCAACGGCTCCATTCCTCCATGTTTGAGAAACTCCATTGTTTCTCTTACAGACTTGATTCTGCGTAACAACAGTTTCGGTGGAATATTTCCAGATATATTTGCCAGTGCTACTAGGTTACTAGCATTTGACGTTAGTAACAACCAGCTGGAGGGCAACTTTCCAAAGTCTTTGATCAATTGTAAGTATCTGCAGTTTGTGAATATGGAAAACAATAGAATCAAGGACAAGTTTCCATCTTGGTTGGGATCTCTACCATCACTAAAGGTTCTCATCCTCAAATCAAATGAGTTATATGGGCCGTTGTATCATCACCACATGTCAATTGGGTTTCAGAGTTTAAGAGTCATTGATATATCACACAATGATATCAATGGAAGCCTTCCATCTTACTATTTTTCCAGTTGGCGAAAAATGATCACATCAACCCAAGAAAATGATGGCCAGTACATGATAGGTATTGGCAGATATATTGCTTATTATCACTCGATGCAAATGGTGAATAAAGGAGTAGAGACAAGATTTGAGAAGATCCGACAAGACTTCAGAGCCATTGATTTGTCTGGAAACAGAATTTATGGCAAAATTCCTGAATCCATTGGCTTCTTGAAGGAATTGCATCTTCTCAACTTGTCAGGTAACTCGTTCACAAATGATATCCCACGAGCTTTGACAAACTTGACAAATCTCGAGGCATTAGACCTCTCGCGTAATAAGCTGTCAGGTCAGATCCCTCAAGGTCTTGGCAACCTCTCTTTTCTGGCGTACATGAACTTTTCCCATAACCTTCTCCAAGGTCCAGTACCCCGAGGCACACAGTTTCAAAGGCAGAATTGTTCTTCATTCATGTACAACCCTAGTCTCTACGGTCTCGAAGATATCTGTGGACCACTCCATATTCCAAATTCTATATCAGAACAAACCGAGGAACTATCAGAGTCAAAAGAACCAATGTTCAACTGGGTTGCAGCTGTAATAGCCTATGGACCTGGTGTATTCTGTGGATTGGTGATCGGTTTATCTTCACTTCACATAATCATGAGTGGTTAGCAGAAAAGTTTGGTCGATGAAAACTCAGAGTCATCCCAAGTGATCATTATCTCATCTCTTGCGGTCGCTCTTTGTGAAGCATCTGTCCTTGTTCGTGTTTTTTCTCTCTTTCTTTTTCTTGTTTAATGGTTTTTTAGTAAACGGCTGTTGGGTATATCTTGGCTAAACCGAGGTTTTCTCCTAAATAAATAGCCAAATGAAAAGTCTTCCTTCTCTTATTCTTTCCACAGTTTCTTAACATTGTTACTTATCCCACACGTCACTCGTACTATCCTTGCCCAAAAGAGATTCCAACATTTAAAAAACCCTCAACCCTTATTATATATATATAATAACATTAACAGCCATAATATAATTGGATCCAAAGGCAAAGACCAGATAGTCTAAATTCGTAATAAGCTGTATGCATCATTTACAAGCAGCAGTAATGTATCTCCGGAAGCAGTACTCCCAACAGGAACGAGAAACAACAGTGGTATGAGCTCAAATTCCCCCTTCTCCTGCAAATGTAACTAAGGTTTGAACTTTCAAGCATTTAATCAAATGATCGAAGACCATTTGCTAAAGAAACTCGGTTTCTGTTGCCGAGTTGTTCCCTTGATTATCAATAATTAAAGCACCGCCCTAATACGATTTGTCCTTCACTTTCTCTTGAGGTGAAAAGTAGACTAGTAAAATAAAAATTCTAATTATTTTAATTATTCTAAGCATACATACAATTTATGTCGCAGTTAGACAAATCACATCAATAAAACAAAATTTTGTTTTGTACCTTTGTTCGTATCCTATTATACTTCTAGTAGTGTAGTTAATAATCCATTTTTGTGTTCTGTATTTAAAAAAAAAATATGGCTACAACTTACAAATTAAGCTTAAAGAGTGATTTAGGTGAGAATTGAATAAGTCCATCGGTTTATGTGGAAATTTTCGTGGACAAGTGGATACAATTCATTTATGCAAAACCAACAAAATTCAATGAGTTGACGCAAGACTTGGTAAGTGACAGCCCCACCAAAGAGTTTCCTTTTCTTTTTAAAGAGAGGCAGTGAAGCATACAACATTACACATTACTTACAACACAAACTCAAACAAGAGAGATATCATGGTCCGAAGCCAATGTTATAGCTTTTCTGGTATTATTACCATCTATTTCTCCCTCCTAATCCACACTCTTGCTTCTCCACCAACCCACTTTTGCCTCCAAGACCAGAGGGAGGCTCTCTTGGAATTCAGAGACGAGTTTCCGATTGATGAGTTAGACACTAATCCGTGGAATAAGAGCAGTGATTGCTGTTTTTGGAAGGGTATCACCTGCGATGATAAATATGGCCAGGTGATATCACTCAACCTTTTTGACACCTTTCTCAACGGTTCTTTCAAAACTAACAGTAGCCTTTTCAGACTCCAATATCTTCGTCACCTAAACCTTAGTCAGTGCTACATCCAAGGTGATATACCTTCTTCACTAGGAAACCTTTCTCGTCTCACACTTGTCGACCTTTCTCATAATTATCTAGTAGGTAAGATTCCGGCTACAATAGGCAATCTAAAGCGGCTAAGACACATTAACCTTGGGGCTAACATTCTCATAGGAGCAATTCCAAGTTCAATAGGAAATCTAAATCAGCTCAGATACCTTAGCCTTGCGGCTAACGAGCTCACAGGAGAGATTCCTTCTTCACTAGGAAACCTTTCTTCCCTCTTAGATCTTAGACTTTCGATTAATCATTTGGTAGGTCAAGTTCCGGCTTCGATCAAAAAGCTTTACGAACTACAAGTCGTATCACTTGGCCAAAACAATTTAAATGGTAATATTCCTATTTTCTTCTCTAAGTTAACCAACCTTTATCATATTAGCCTCCGCTCTAATAACTTCACATCCACGCTTCCATCTGACATGAGTGGATTCCAAAATTTGGAGCATTTTGATGTTGCTGCAAACTCATTTGTTGGGTCTTTCCCTAAATCCTTGTTCACAATTCCCTCGTTACAAGTGGTTTATTTGGAAGATAACCAATTCATAGGACCTATAGAGTTTGAGAATACACCTTCTTCATCATCGCCTATGCTAGAGCTTCTATCCCTTGCTCGTAACAGATTCGATGGCCTAGTTCCAGACTCCATATCTAAATTTCTTAACCTTGGAGAGATAAATCTTTGCGAAAACAATTTCAGTGGACCAATCCCTAGATCCATATCAAAGTTAGTCAACCTACTTGATCTTAATCTTGCCAATAACAACTTGGAAGGCCAAGTACCAGCATGCTTATGGAGACTGACAACAGTGACGCTTTCTAATAATTTTTTCAGCAGCTTTGAAAACCCTTCACAAGAAACACTGATTCAAGCTTTGGATCTGAATTCAAACGCATTTCGAGGACCATTCCCTCATTGGATTTGCAAGACTAAAGGGTTAAGCTTCTTGGATTTGTCAAACAATCTCTTCAACGGCTCCATTCCTCCATGCTTGGAGAATTCCATTGTTTCTTTTAGTGACCTGATTCTGCGCAACAACAGTTTCAGCGGAACTCTTCCAGATATATTTGCCAATGCCACTGAGTTACGATCACTGGACATCAGTCGCAACCAGCTTGAGGGAAATCTTCCAAAGTCTTTGATCAACTGCAAAGCTCTGCAGCTTGTGAATGTGGAAAGCAACAGAATCAAGGACGTGTTTCCATCATGGTTGGGATCGCTGCCGTCATTACATGTTCTCATCCTCAGATCAAACGAGTTATATGGGTCCTTGTTTCATCCCCATGTGTCCGTTGGGTTTCAGAGTTTAAGAGTCATTGATATTTCACATAATGACTTCACTGGAACTCTCCCACCTCACTGTTTTTCTAGCTGGCGTGGAATGACCACATTGAGGGAAGAGGATGACCCTTACATGGCAGATATCATCAATTATTCTGTCTTTTATCGTAATTCAATGGTAATGGTGATCAAAGGAGTAGAGACTAGCTTTGAGCGGATCCAACAAGACTTCAGAGCCATTGATTTTTCCGGAAACAGAATTTATGGCAAAATACCTGAATCTTTGTGCTTTTTGAAGGAACTGCATCTTCTCAACTTGTCAGGTAACGTCTTCACAAGCGATATCCCACGATCATTGGCAAATCTGACAAAGCTGGAGACATTAGACCTATCGCGTAATAAGCTGTCAGGTCAAATCCCTCAAGATCTTGGTGAACTCTCCTCTCTGTCATACATGAACTTCTCTAGTAACCTTCTCCAAGGTCCAGTACCACGAGGCACACAGTTTCAAAGACAAGTTTGCTCTTCATTTTCAAACAACCCTGGACTCTACGGTCTCGAAGATATATGTGGAAAAACTCTTACATCACAGCAACCCGAGGAATTTTCAGAGTCGGAGGACCAATTGTTCAACTGGCTAGCAGCTGCAATAGCCTACGGACCTGGTGTGTTTTGTGGATTGGTGATCGGACATATCTTCACTTCACACTATCATAAAAGTTGGTTGAAGAAAAGTCACCATAAGTGATCGTTAATCTCATATGTTGCAGTCGCTCTAAGCATTTGTGAAATATATGTTGTCCAACGTCTTCTTGTTCGTGCTTATACTCAATTTCTCGGTTTGTTCTTTTTGTGTTTGATTGTGTAATTTTTCATTTGTAATAGTTGAAAAAACCTCTTTTGGTGTCTTTGCGGAAAATGTATAAGAGAACGTCCTCCTACTCGAATCTTCAACTTGTGGGAGGATCCTCTAACTCTTAGTGACAGACTGACGATCATGACAATACAGACAGTGTCAGTCATTGTTGATGACATATATTAATGTTTAGGATCACAGAAGTTACTCATGAGAATCCTAAAAGACAAATGGAGAGATTCCGACAGTTATAAAGATAACTCAACTTTATATTTATGAAGGATCCAGAAACTATTAAAAAGAAAAAGAAAAACGTATACATGAAAATAGCACAGCAGCTGTAAAAAAAGAATATAATAGTGGAAGGAAGAAAACCGGAAAAATTTACAGAGTTTGAGAAAGACGGAACCTGAAGCTGTAGTAAAGATTATATGGTGGAAGAAGCTAATCGCAGAAGATGTTTTACGTATCATCTCCATATTCTGAAATGTGTCTCTGAAATGTGTCTCTCTTTACTACACGACAAAATAGCAACCCCGTGAGCGTTTTGGTCATAATAGATCTAATAGAGATGGTTGTGAGCCATTGGGCTTTGAGGTGGATGTGCCAGTGCCACCTCTACCTCTTCCCCGTCCTCTTCCCATTGCTGTCGAAGGTGGTGGCGCGAGTTTCATTGCAGGCTGCCCGGTTTTGCTTGAACCGAATATGGAGCTGATGTCTGCTGGCTTTTGATTATTGTACGAACCACTGGTGAAAGATGGCATTCCTTGGCTCTGTTTAGGTAACCCGAAAGAATTTAAGGGATCCTGATTACTTGCAGAGAGACCTGAACTCCCTTGCTGGGGTGGTGGTTTCAGGGAAGACAATGAGGCACTGCTGAATGCCCAATTATCATTGTTAGCTGACTGAAAAGGCTTGCCGGCAGGTAAATTGTTGCTAAAACCAGATGCAGTGCCATTGTTGTGACCAGTAGAAGCAGCAGAAGCGCCATTGTTGGGACGTGGAGGCCAATTAGCAAACGGATCTAATTCATCAAAACCCGGAGTAGATGATGTTCCTGTGTTCAGCTGTGTCTCATCAGCTATTGCTGGAGCAGTGAGGCTTGACGATTGTCTTGGAGGCCACTCAATGTCTACTGGAGGGCACGTGGTTGGTGCTGTTGCTTTGTTTGGCAAAGTTGACATGGTCGATTGTGACTGGTTTGAGGATTTGTTAAACTGCTGATTTGTGGCGTGATGAGACGACGTATGGTTTCCCAAACCAGAATCTTTACTCGGAGAACCCCAGTCGTCATCCCAAGCTGGACTGCTTTTGGCTGCAGAAGCAACCTTCTCAGGTGTTTGGATTGATGACTGAAACTGGAGTCCAGTGGTAGCAGAATGAGATTTCACCTCTGGGATTCCAGAATCATTCACTGTAACTCCTCTTTTTTCCTCTATTTTTCTGTTCCGAGAAACACAAGCAGATCATCGTAAGACAACAACACTATGCAGTGATAAGGACGTGAAAACACTATTCCTAAGTACTGCCTGCATGCATACCTGAGAATATCCTTGACAAATAGCATATATTTGGCAAACTGCTGGACGTTAAGCTGTTGGGCAGTGAGAAGCGGCATCATCAGGGTAAGCACATGTTCCGCTGTGAATTCAACTCCATACTAGAAAACAATGACAGAGAAAGAGTGATGCTACCGTAGATAGAGAAGAGAGAAATCAAGAGGTTCAAATTTCAATATGAAAGTGAGATTTGAGCTTGTTTCCTACCTGTTTGAGAATAGCGTTTGCGACCGCAAGGGTACACATAAGTGTAGGTGCAGAACGGTCAACTGCAGTACAACGCTGGATTGTTTGCAGAATTTCAATAACAGCGGGTTTATCAAGCGTTGGAACCAGCTCTGCTAAGCAGAGCAAAGCATTTACTCTGACCTGAAAAAGTATAAACAAATCAAAATTTTCATAAAATGATGAGATCAAAATTTTCATAGGATGATGGAATCTGTAAATCGGCTTTCTCCTTCTTTCTTTTAGCTATTGATGATACGAAAAGAAAATCAGGCTTAACTAATCAAAGAAGTCATAACATACCGCAGCAACTGTAGTTTTGAGAGCCAAGCCATGAACGCGAGGCAAAATTGCTTGCTTCACAACCTGCAACGCAAGGAGGAACAAGACATATATTTAAAAGAACTCATCTAGTGTTGAATGATACTATTCTGACAACCGAACCACAGAGCCTAAATATGTGTGACACTATTTTTGTGCAGGCCACACGTCGAAATTAAATTTACCCTTTTGAACAAAAATATTCTTCTAAATAAAGAATAAGACAAAGAATTAAGCATCACCTGACCATCGAGTTGCTTAGCGACAGATGTGGATCTTTTAAGAACTTCCTCCTGTATGCGGACATCATTATCATTGTAGGCTCGGAGAAGCAAAGGCAGGACATGCGATACAAGATGCTCGCTATCAGTCTGAAAATTTTAACAGACATATAACCCGAGTAAGGATCTAACGTGGTAGCAATGGAAAAGAAGGGATAGTGATTCAATTCATATATACAACAGGTACTCAGAAACAAAGAGTAGTCAGTCGAACTTCACTACGGAAGCTTTCAACCAGACTACCATAAATGAAAGACAAGTCAGAAATAGATGTCAAAAAGATATGTGTCTGACTAGAAAAACTGAGGCCCTGTATGTATCAGTTTATGACAGCACAAAAGACATTACAAAAATCCTTTATCTAATCCTAATATCTTGGCAGAAATAAACATGTGCAGGGTAAGAAAAACATAAAGCAATAATATAACACTTTACCTTGTTAGTAATAAGCTCTGCATGCTTTACAAGCAACAATAATGTATCTCCAGACGCAGTACTCAGAACCGGAACAAGAGCCGGTAGTGTTATCAACTCAAAGTCATTCCTATCCTGCAAATGTCATTTTCAGATTGCAACAATTAAGCATTTAGTCAAAGACCACTGCTGACACTATATTGATCAAAGACCATCTGATAAGGAAAACTAGATTTATCTAGAAATCACAAATATCTAGTGAAGAAACACATGGGACTCTGATTAATCGAATTCAAAATTACCTGAGACTGTGCTATAGTTAGAACCATTGGCAAGATCATTGGTTGCAAAACCAAATTCCTAAGTTCAGCACAAAGAGGCGGAAGCACCTGCATGATAAAATCTGGTTTGCTTAGTTGATGCAAGACAACACACTTGATCATCAAACATTATCCTATCAAGTCGCAAAAACAATTCATTAAAGTGACTACCTTATACCGTAATACACGGGAATCAAAATCTTTCCACATATCTGATAATGCTTTTAAGAACTCAGACTTCTGCATGTTGTCTCTTTCCTGCAATAAAAGTTAAAAGTGTTACGAAAAGGTTATCATATGAGGAGATATATTTTCCATCATCGACGTACAGCCTGTTGAAATAAAGATTGGAAGTGTATACACGTACAAGCATGTGATCAAGGAAACGGAGAGCACGTAACCTAGCGTCGCTTCGGAAGAAACTAGATCCTGTAGAGCGAGAGTTTAAGGTAAGATGTAAGTAACAAGCAAGAAGAGAAATATTATCACAAGAATAAGAAAACCTCATCCAGATTAAGTCTTCTAACCTGTGAAATCTAGTGCTGTTGGTCTAAAGGTCTCGTTCATTGATAGCATTCTTTGCAAATCAGAAACCAAGTCCGAGGGTATAGATGAGAAAGATTCATTTGTTATATAGTTCAACGTGTTCAGGTACTGCAAGAAATTTCAACATAATCATCATCAACATAATAAATATTACTATTCTACTGGATAGCTAAAACTCCTCCTAAGACATAACGCATAAGACGGAACGTCCCAGACAGCATATATCTTAGGATCAAAACTAGCGAGCTCGGGTTTTTAGAGTTACCATCTTGACATTGTTATTGCAGTCTAATAACGGTTTCCGAGCAACCAAATGATAGGCAAGGCATCCAAAACTAAAAATGTCCGACGACGCTCCAGCTGAAGGACTTTTGCTGCGCACCAGTTCAGGTGCAGTGTAATTTAGAGATGGCTGGACTGGCAGCATTGAATCCTCGACGTCATATTCCTGCACGTTCCATATCAAAAGAAAACCATCAGAGATAGGAAGCTACCTAACTTGTACAGTTGAATACAAAAAAAATAGATATACAGCAACCTAGTAACATTGAAAAGTTTAAACTCACAGAATAATGGAATGATTGCATGTTATCTAAATTCCCAGCTTGTGCTGTTGTAATAGCAAAACCAAATCCAGCAAGCTTCCAAGAACCAGCTGAAGTAATAAGAACATTCTGCAAGGAAGTTACAACTCCACATGTCAAGAAAATAGTGAAATTCAACTTATAAGAAGACAAGCAAGTATGACTAAGAATTCTAAATAAATTAACCTCGGGAGATATGGCTCGATGAATGAGATGGGCGTTATTGTGGAGAAAGTTCAGTGTCTCGGAAATCTGGAGCAGACCATGCTTAACCTCTAACAAGCTCATCTCCTTCACAATTATAGCAAATAAATAAACAATCAAACATTTTTCTCAGCTAATTCCAAAGTTCACTAAAAGCAGTTATCTTGAAGCCAAGGTCCAACTCAAATTGAGTTAAAATGAACAAAAATCTCACCATTGACTTAAGATCTTTGGGCACATTAGCCACATTCTCAACATTCCCAAGCGCATTAGCCACGGAGGCAAAGAGCGGCTCCGTGACTAAAGCCATAGCATTCTTATTCTCATCAAGTGCCTGAACCACGTGTACCACACCGGGATGCCTCAACCTCACCAGCTTCCCAGCATCAGCTCGAATGAGATCAAGAAACGCGTCTTCGGCTGCCTTAGACAGCCCAGCTCGAAGACGAGCCTCCGACAAAGCGCGCTTATCAAGCATCCAGACGCATACGGTCGGATACTGCTGAGAACGCGTGGTGTCACGCGCTTTGGCTGCGTAAAGCTTCCAAGCGAGACCAGGACCAGCGGAACCGATCTGATCGAGGAGCTCATAGTCCTGAAGAGGCTTAGGTCCCGTGACTTCCTGTACTGTGGTGTGTACCGTCTTCTCGATCACAGCGGCTGTTCTCGCCAGAGCTTGAGTAAACGTCTTCATGTTAATCGACATTTCTGCCGGATTTTGATAGTTGCTCCCGTAAACGTTATCGGCGATGACAATGTTTAAAACCGGTGATCCGACGAGAGATCTAAGGACGAAGCAGAGTAATCGGGATTGAGGAGGGACGACGGCGGAAGTCTGGATCGAAGATCAGATCGTCTTCTTCTTCCTCCCCACCTCTCTCACCTCTCTCGGCAACTTGTTTGTTTGATTTTTATTTTTCCTTAATTAACATAACAAACACTCTTTTTACATTTCTTTTCTCACTCGTTTTTATAATTATTTTATTTATTTGCAATTATTTGCCAAACTAGTCCTTGTCTTTTTCTTGAGATGAAAGTAACATTTAGGCCTCATTGTCGGCGATTTACCAGTAGTCATTACAGGAACAGGAAGAATCTTTAAAATGGTGAAACCGATTCGAGTCTCTAACAAGAATCTCTTTACCTAGTAGCTTAGAGGCCAATTTCATGAAGTTATGGCAATCGATACAGATTCTTATGTTCTTCATTATCTGTATCAAACTCACACCCCCACCACCACCACTACTACTCCAATCAACTGATTTTCGTCCCTCCATTACAGCAAACGCTAATGCTAGTTTCTCGCTGTGATGCAACAAATGCTCTTCCTTCTGTTCTTCCTCTTCTATATCTTGCAAAGCTGATCTCATCTCTGGAACATAACCCATCTCCTTTAACCGACCAATCAGTCTCTCTAATTCCCTGTATATGGCTTCCCTGTCTGCACGGCGCCGTCCTCCTGATGCGAATTCATGAACTTTGTTTCCTACCTCAGTCCAGCTCAAGCCTGGTTCTTTCTTCACTCTCCATGTCTCCATCTCCTTCCTGCTTTTACTGGCTTCGTTAAAGCTACCTTCTGCACTGTATATATTCGACATCTGGATGTAACTCAATGAGTTTGTTGGTTCTAGCTCTTTCAGTTTATCTGCCGCTAACTTACCTAAACGGGTGTTACCATGTTTCCTACACGAACCCAGTAGTGCACTCCAAACTACAGCGTCTGGGATCATTGGCATCTGCTTGATAACCTCTTCTGCCTCGGCAAAACGTTCAGCTCGGCCTAGCATGTCCACCACACAAGCGTAGTGATTTAGCTGAGGATGATTTTCAGGTTTCTCAAACATGGATCTGAATATTTTCATTCCTTGTTCTACTCGTCCAGCGTGGCTACAAGCCGCGAGAAGGGATAGGAAAGTCGCTGAATCGGGCTTGGTGTCCATTTGCTGAAAGACTGGTAGAATTGAGTCTACTTGGCCATGCAACGAGTATGCCTTGAGCATTGAGTTCCAGGACACCACATCTCGCGAATCCATATCATCAAATACACGTTTACACAAGTCAAGAGAGCCACACTTGGCATACGCGTGGATTAACGAGTTGTTCAGCACTGTATCAGCGCCAAAACCACCTTTCACGACTTGAGCGTGTATAGTCAACGCTTGGCGAGGCGTGACAAGTCCCGCACAAGCTTTTAGTACACTTGAGAAAGTATACCAGTCAGGGCTTAGCTTCTCGTGACGCAACAGACCAAAGAGATGAATAGCCATCTCTGGATCATACACTGCAAAGGCTGTTATAATCCCAGTCCAAGCAACAATGTCTCTGCAGTGGCTCATTTCACTAAAAAGCTTGTAGCATTCAGTAAACTCTCCTAAAATTTCAGAGTAAACTTTAACCAATGCAGTAGCCACTTCAGTCTGATTTACCAACCCGGACTTTACACTCAGAGAATGCAGCTGCAGACAACACTTTGAAACCTGATCAGGAACTAAGTCAGAGCTTTTGTACAAGGAAGAACATATATTAAGCAACGTGACACGATCAAATCCCACTCCATCACTATGCATCCGCATAAAAACATCAATGGCCTGTTTCCCGAGATTACAGCACTGAAAAGCTGCAATCATTGAGTTCCAAGCGACCAAATTCTTAAACTCCATAGCCTCAAACACATTCCAAGCCTCATACGCGGCTGCACCGTCACGACACCTACCGTACATAGAGATAAGCGCATTCGCCACAAAAATCGAACAATGCAAACCCAGTTTCAAAGCAAGTCCATGCACCTGCTTTCCAGGCTCATACCGACACGAAGTCAACACGGTCGACAACGTAAACTCGTTAGGGCAACAGTGGGATAACATAGCAGAGAGGAGACTGAATCCCTCTTGCTCGTTCCCTGCATGTGCATAGCCTGAAATCAACGAAGTCCACGAAACTACATTCCTATCAGGCATTTTATCAAACACCTGGCGCGCGTATAAGATTTTCCCACATTTTGTATACATGGTGATGAGATGGTTAGCAAGGAAGAGGTCCTTTGAATACGAATAGGGATGCGAGAGCATGTGGTGGTGTAAACTGATGCCATGTCGGAGATTGCGTTGCTTTGCACAGGCTTGGAACAGAGCAGCGTAAGCCTGGTCAGACTGAAGCTCGAACGGCGCAGAATAGAACAAGGATAAAGCTCGTTGGAGATCACCAGACCTCACTAACCTACGCAATCCTTCAACAAGTCCAAGTTCGTGTTTCAGTGGAGAAGGTGAAACAGAGCTAAAGCGTCTCAAGCTCCCGAAAGAGATATGAGATACACTTTTCATCATCGACGCTCCGAATCCATTTACCGAAACATATATATAAAGAAAGATGATCGGAGCACCGGCGATCCAGTCGCACACCTACCGGTAAAGCCAAATAGACAGAACCGTCGATGTTCTGTCCCATTTTGACTTGCAACTTCCTTTTAAATGACAAAACATAAACTTGTACTTGTCGAAGGGTTTAGTTAATACTTTTAACTGTCATAAAAGGTTTCCTTTTAATCATTTTTGGAAACTTTACTATAAAAACATAATTTGGAAAAATTGGATTGTTTAATAGCGGCGAGTACCAAAACCCTAAAGGCGACCTCGAGCTCCACCGACGCAAACTCTTTCTTAGGTCAATCTCACAATTGTCTTTGCCTCAAAAGTTTTCGAAAATCATGGGAGGGAAAGGAACTTGCAAAGATCTTCTGGAATTGGAACACAAGAATCCATCTTCTTCTTCTACTTCTTCCTCTGCTATCGATTCGGCGCTTTTGATATGTAAGGGGAAGAATAAGAAGGAGAAGAAGAAGAGTGAGGAGGCTCCATCGAAGCCAACGATTGCTCCTGTTCCCAAAAGCGAGTTTCTTGACAAAGTGAAAGGCTTCCTGGGAGTCATGGCGGAGGCTAACAAAAAACTGGAGCAAGAAGCAGAGGAGGGAAAGTCTGGAGCTTTTGATCTCGAAGCACTTACGGGAGAAGAATCTGAAGTTATCGAGATGGATTTGATGCTCGGTGTCGCTGATCTCAAAACACCTGAAGCAGTCAAGGCGGCTGAAGCAGCTATTGCCGGTAATGGTGTGGCTAATGGAAGTGGTGATTCAAGCAGCGACGAGAGTGATAGCGACGACGAAGATGGCAAGGAGAGCTCTTTGGATGAAGAAAATAGCAGAAAACGACCCAAGATCATTGAGCTCTCTTAAAAGATGTTTCTTTCTCAATTTCAGTATTTTGATTTGTATGAAATATTTACCTAATGATATCGTTGAGATTATGTGATGCCATCACTCGTGATTGGTCAAAAAGCAAAGACTAAAACTTGGAAATTGTGTAAGAGCGTTTCAAATCACTTGTCAAAGGTGGACAACAACCATCAAGAGTGTGTGTGTAATAGTCTTTAACTCACTTCGTCAACAAGAAGTGTACAGCCGTCATAGATTCCAGCTTCAAGTAATCTTGCTGTCTCGTCATCGAGTGGTGTAGGAAAAGGCGAGCCCTGTCATGGATAGAATTGTTCAATTGATATGAACATAATAGAGATACAAAAAACTCATATAGTCAAGAAGTTCTCTTCTTTACAAACCTCCTCATGAAGAAATAATCTTAGCTTGATGGACCTGAGCTTGAATAAATTCTCACATAAACTCTTTAGCTTCTTAACCTGTTACAAACACCAATCGAAAGCTCTAACGAAAATTTTCACAGTTTACATTACAGAATCTCGAGACAAATGAGACTAAGTAACAACCGTGATACTGCCTGGTAACGTGTCTGTCAACGGAGGCTTTTCACCCATCGATGGACCAACGCATTTGAGAGTTATGGCTGCACATGTATGTAATAGCCAAATCAAAGCAGCTTCAACAGAATTAATTAACCATACGCAAGAAACTTTTAAAAAAACATACATATAAGTCCAGATGCTATAGTATTCGGGCGGGTGTTCTCAACTGATGCTCTTTCATCATCAAGTCCGTGAAGTTTCTTGAGTTCGTTAAACCTGCAATCACAAGCAGGGAAAACTTCCTTATATCTGCTTCTTTTGGCAGACACTTTACATGGAAAGAAGAAAACAGGATTCGGAAACCTAAATAATACCCTGTACTATTTTGTTTGTGAAGATTATATTGAAGGAGATATATAGTTTTGCAAAATGTACCTTGGGTGGAGCAGCTCCATCTCCTCAGACTTGATATTTAACTTTGACATCACCATTCGGACATACCTGAGATCATCCCAATTGACGATTTACCAAACAATAAGATTGACCAGAAAATAAGATTGACCAAAAAGAGGGGGAGAAACTTTCCCCTTGCTGGGAAAGAAGAGTTGACGAATTACCGGATCTCAGACTCCTTCTTCTCACGAGCTCGGACCTGAACATGAACCGAGAGATTCAGATAATAAAGACCAATGAAAGGTAACAATATGTTGAACACTACAGCAGGAACTTCCCCTACCTCACTCCCATTCAGCACTTGTACTTTCGTCAACCGTGCAACGAGAACATATCTCGGGACACCGTCTTTTCCAAGATCAGTTATTGGGTTATCCGAAAGCCTGATGTCCTATTACTTGAAGAGAGATGTTCAGTTAAAGCATACGATTGTCAAAAGTATACCTAGCTTTCATAATGAACATCTAAGAATTGCAGGGTGCACCAAGAATGATAGCATGTAATCAATGTTTTTGCCTGATCTATTAGAGTATCACAGAACAGAAGATCAATACCACCAAATTAGGAAACACATTCAGTGCGTCTACCGAGGGCAGATCACCAATGTTGTTAGCTCCTGAAAAGAAAATATGCAATGGGGTGAAACAAATGGCCAACTTTCATGAAAGGGGATATCATACTTGAAATGATTACCTAGAAGAAGACAACGCAGACTTGGAAATGGGTCGCTGCTTTTCGTTGGTGATCCATTGCCATTTACAGAGTGAAAGATGTGTGACAGCTTATTCTTGTTCAGGTAAAGGTGCTCCAAGCTGAGAGACAGCATTTTCGATTATCATTTTTTAAGAAGGACGTACAATGCATATTATCCCTCATCTACTAGTAGAAGGGAAAATATTTATTACTGACCATGGAAGTTGAGATAGCTTTAATACTTCACTCCAGTCAGAGATACAATTATCATCCAAGTTCAGAAGTCGCAGCGAATTAAATGCTTGGTCATCTGAGGATGATGTTATCTGAAAGAAGCAATCAAAGGGTTAAAAAGGGGCCAGGACAAAAGGAGTTCCCAATTTACAAACTGAGCACCACCATGTCCAGGCCTATCTCCTACTTAGAGCAACTGAGCAAGCATTGGGACTACAAAATGAAACATTACCGTTATGGCAGAAATCATGTTCCCCATCAGATGCAACTCCTCAAGTCCAGGTAACGAGGGCCTAAGATTTTCAACCTGCTCCGTTATGGTAGCCATAAAAGTTAAAAACTGGCGACGGTGCGCAAAATGAGATAAAATAACAGGTCAGGTTAAAAGAATTATACTTTACCTGAGTCCAGCTCAGACCAGTATTATTCAGAACCAAAACACGGATATTTTTTAGCTGCGGCAGAGAGGTAACTTCCCTTGACAAAGAATTGTAAGACAAATTAAGGGTGGTAAGTGCGGGTAACTGTTCACAAAGAGCACCTATTTCCTGGAAGCCAGAAACAAGTGATCAATCAAAAAACTACAAAATAATATATTTTAGGTGAAATTGGATCAAATCTAGACTGCATTAATGATACCTACCTCCCAGTCAGAAATCAAGTTTCCAGTTAAGTCCAGCAGCTTCAAATCTAGAACAGAGGGGAAGCAAATGAAACAAGTGATGTTAACACATGTCCATCTAAAATCATTGAGAAAGAGAGAGTCACACAAGTCTTTTGACTAAAGGTAGATTGAATCTTACTGGGTAGAAGTGAGCCCAAGTCAGATGAAACTCCAAGAGAGCTAACACCAAGAAAAGGAAGAGAAGCACTCGTAAGCTCCTCAAGCCGACTTAACTTATCCTGGATCTTGTCCGCTCCCAAAAGTTGAATCGAAACACGTTTGTTCTTCGCAGAGAGAACATACATTTCCTCTAACAAACAACAAAAAGAAAAAGACTTTCCATTATTTTAGAAACAAAAACTGACTTCACACATTAACAAACACACAATAGTCTCTACAATTACATAACTACAGCATTCACCAAGAAGCCTATCTAACAGAAGAAATGTGCACTGAGTAAAACTTGAACAGTACAGGAAGGAGAGAAATAACACAATGCAGACCTTCCTCGTCTTTAGTTGAAGTCGTTCGGTATCTGAGCTCCAATGCTTGAAGCAAGGTGATACCACGGCTAAGATTCTGGGGACGAACAAAGGAGGCAGAGGTCTCTGTACGTCCGTTGAAATAGAAAACGCCGTTAACGGAACCGTTGTGCTTCCCATCGCCGTCTTGATCCCAATCAACGCCGATCCACGTTCCAGAGTATCCCTCCACACCTCCGACGTACTTCACAGTGCCCACTCGATGCGGATCGCTAAGCGAGTGGACTCGCTGCCCGATTTCAAACGACACGTTGCTTGACTCCCCGCTCATTTCGAAAATTCGCCTGAAACTACCGATGCAATATATTCGCCGTCCGGTGATCCGCCGGAAAAATCAAGCTGGGCGTCGGATTTGGTACAATGTGTAATGTGTAACCACTGAAACCTCTCACGGAGACGACACCACTGAGCGATCGATGAGTGTTCTGCTCGGAGTTCGGACGCGGGGCTGTCTTGATTTCCGTTGATGATGGGCTTTTCCGACAAAGGTGGGTTGAAGCTTATTGGGCTTTTTAAATCCTTAATAATAATAAACATGGCCCAATCCTTAATGTTTGGGTGAAGAAACAAGAAACCCATACAACAAAGCAGTCAAACGATTCTCACGCCGACATTACGTGTGGTCGGTCAATCAAAGGAGCTCAAAAGTCGTACTTTTTAGCCTTCTTCGGACGAAAAGAGTGTACTTATGTTTTTGGATTAAACTAATAATTAAGGCTTCTTAGGCACAACCAAAAATAGGAATCCAGCTGCAACTCATTATTAGTACCAAGTCCTCCAAATTAGGAATCCAGCTGCAACTCACCACTACTTCACATTCACGCATACATCTCTCTTTTCTCCATCGTCATTTTTAGGAAGCCCACCATCTTCCATCGTTGAGAGCCACCTTTCTTTTTGTATACTAATAAAAACTAGTACAGTACTAGTATTTACTAAATAGACTCTAATCTCGGAAACTCGCCCTCTACCTACTTTAATTCAAAAAAAAGCTCAATGTAACAAACATCAGAAGCCTCTTGTTGGAAAAATGATTCTTGTATGTAAAATCTTTTTAAGAGTATAGGGTTACAATTCTCCAAAACCTTAATTGTTTGTAGAAGGATTGTTTTTTCTTGTTTCCTAAAAAAAAGTCAGGTTTTTTATATGAGATTTTACAGTTTAAATAAATAAATAAACAGCTTAAATAAATGAATGAAATTTTACAGTTTAAATAAATAAATAAACAGAATTTCTAAAGTATTAAGGTAGATGCTTTATGTTTAATGCGAATCATCACAAAGCTTCCATCATTGAATCGTTTACTAGGAGGAAAGTTTTGAGGTTCGACACATTGTTTTCCTCAACGCGTAAAACCCATTTTTAGTGCTTACACTGAGGAAACCCCATAAGTACAAAGTAAAAACAAACAAACAACAAAAGGGAAAGAATAAACATCAATCAGATTTGGATTATTGTTTTCCGTTCTTTGTTACGTCGAATCATTTACAAGTACGAATAGTTTTATAATTACATCTTATTAAATCAGATATATGAGACAAAAATGAAGTCGGTGGTCTAAAGAAACTTTAGTTTACTTTTTGATTTCTAACTTTCTATACTCATAGTGATACTTCTTTTGGATTAGGTTCTGTTTTTCTTTTGTTATTGAAAATTCCTCTGTTCTGTCTCCTTTCACCTTGACGGTTTATCTGCTGTCTTTCCCGACAAATAAAACAAAATCGTTTCTCCTTTTCAGACCAAGACCATTCCCTTCTACGCTCTTGTAAAGCAAATACATGTGTGACTTGATCATATGTATACTATCTCGTCCTAATTAAATTAAACACACAAAAACCTATATATCTGTGACTAAACTTTTTCTTTTGAACTTTAAAATTGTAATCTTTATTCTAACACCTAAACTTTAAACATACAAAAGAAACAAAATCTCCCAGGAGCCAAAAAAGAAATCTAACCTTTTTTTCAGACCATAACAAATGGCATTTCGCTACCAAAAAAAAAACATAAAATAAGTGTCCAGTTTCTTGTTGATGCTATAAATTTACGTCGACGATTTGATTGTTGATGAAGATGGTTCCGCAATATGTTGTTGTTGTTGTCTCAGTTCCTACATCTGATTGGAAGAAATATAGAAAATATAAATTTCTTTGTTCCTAATCGGTTTCTACGGATCATAAAAATTACTTCTGAAAACTATATTCCAGTGATTGAAATCAGCCTATGAATCGAAGCCAGTGATTCGAGTCTCATCCACAATGTTATGTGTTGAGTCAAATATCTTATTTTGCGTAAAACATAGATTTCTAAAGACTTTGGATTAGTTTGACTTTTAACATGGAATTTACTCTGTTACAAAAAAGAAAAAGATTACAAATGCTTTTCTTCTCTTTATTTTGGAATTTACTGTGGCAAAATTTGGGTATATATTAAAAAAAAAAATGGAATTGGCATTGAATTTATTATTATATTTGAATTGACTCCGCAAGAGTATATGAACCAATGATCTTTGACATTTGTTTGAGGATGAATCCACTTTCTCGCACCAACCCTTAGCATCACAAAGTTATGGAATGGATCATAAAAGGGTCCACAGGTGATGCAACAAAACCGCGTCTTCTATAGCAAAAATCCAAATTCATCCACTCTCTTGCTTCTCTCTACTACTTCCCATTCCTTCACTACACTTCTTTTCAATTTTAAAACAAAATCCAGATTCTGCCTCCTTCCTTTAGATTCTCATTATTATAATCACATTAATACTATTTAAGTGAATCTACAGTTCTCCATTTGAGAAATAACACTTGTTAAGCCCACAAACCACCTGTGAAGTTTCCTGGAAGCTACACTTTTGAAGCTTTGAGATATTATAAAACGTGTACATGCTTTTATCTGCTGTTTAAATTACTAATCCACACTTATAAATAACTGCAAACATTCTTAACATCCCAACATCAGAATCCAAGCAGACAAATTATAAAAAAGGAAAGCATTTCGAGAAATACCTTGCTTTTCTGTGAGTTTGTGTGTGATCATGGCTGGTCTTAGCAGTTCCAGTAACAATGAGCGATATGATGGTCAAGCCGGTATACCCTCTACCTACAGAGGAGTCCGGAAGAGAAAATGGGGAAAATGGGTGTCTGAAATCCGTGAACCGGGGACCAAGAACCGTATCTGGCTAGGGAGTTTCGAG
>KE154110.1:119626-129775 GCA_000411075.1 Sisymbrium irio | reverse complement strand
CCTATGACGTGGCAGCATTCCATTTCAGAGGACGAGAGGCTCGTCTCAACTTCCCTGAGCTCGTCAGCAGCCTGCCACGTCCTGCAGACTCGAGCTCAGACAGCATTCGCATGGCGGCTCATGAGGCAACACTCTGTCTCAGAACAGAACCAGTGGAGTCAGCCATGCAAGTGGACACCTCAAGCTCCTCCAACGCGGGTCCAACAATGGTCAGACTCTCGCCCAGAGAAATTCAAGCGATCAACGAGTCAACTTTAGGATCTCCTACCATGTTGATGCACTCAACAGATGAGTCAATGGGGTTTACCAACTATATGGGGATGAATGTTTGGGATACATACCAGACTGACTCTCTTTGGGACTATTAAAACCAAACTCTGGGAAAGTCTCTACAGCTCAATCTTACAATATTGGGTTCATATCAGCTTAAGTTACAGGCCTAAAATGCTTAATTATTAGGGTTTAGTTTCCAGAGTCTAGCACAAGGGTTGTTGATTCTGAACGTTATAGCAAAAAATAAAGTTCATCTGAGTTTTGGAGGGAAGGGCATACTTGTATTCTTCTAAAGGAACAGATGAGCTTGATGGGTCCCAGATATGGACCTCTTCACCAATAGTTTTCAGTATTAAATTGTTTGTTACTAATAGACACATCTGTTGACCCAAAAAAAAAAAAGACACACAGCTTCTATTTTATAAGCTGTGTTAGAGATTGTGAGGTGTGACTCATTTTTTATTTTTTATTTTTTGTTTTCAATTGTTTGTTACCTCATATGTTTTATGTAATCCAATATGAATTGTATGTAGTTTAGTAACCTGGATTTGGTTTGGTATTGTATGTTGTATGGATTCCTGAAAACTATAAGACATTATTTATTCTGACTACACTTTTGCTTCTCTCGACTTTCTTTCCTTAAAGAACCATTGACTAATCTTGAGAAAAAATCTACAATTCACACTGCAAGATTTTTACAAGTTGATCAAGTTCAATTTAGCTCTTCCATTTTCTAGAACCAAAATTAATATATACAATAAATCCAATTGCAAAACAAGAAAACAGAGTATACTTTTACGAAATCTTTGAGCAGCCTATTTGATGCCTTTAAAAGAAGCAAAGAAGATCTCTGAATCTTCAGTCAGGTTTGTAGGGATGACGACGAACTCATGATCGCAAGTCTTTGCGCCTCTTCAACGCGACCAACCCGATTGAGAAGTTTAACGACCATCGAATACTGATCTTCTGATGGCTGCAATTTGTACGTCCGGTGCATCAAATTGAAGAAGCGGCAAGCTTCGTCAGCAAATCCGGCTTGGCTGCATATAGATAAAACTGCTGTAAAGGTGAAGGCGTTGGGAGTAAACCCTTTTGATATCATTTGCTCAAAGCAGTTTACTGCATCCCTTAAGAGTCCATTGCTTCCATAGGCCTCTATAATGGCGGTCCATGTCAGAGAACCCTTGGCGACAACAGCATCAAAAGAGAAATTAGCACTTCTGAGATCTCCACATTGTCCATACATCTTGATGATTCTTGCAGACACAAAAGGGATCGACTCGAATTCCTTTTTCAGAATGTGCCCATGAATCTCCTTCCCCAGCTTTAATGCTTTGAGCTCACTGCAGACAGTCAAAACCCTACCCATCGTAACAGAATCCGGCCTGTGCTTTGATAACAGCATTGATCTAAACACCTCTATCCCTGCCTTTAAATCACCTGTTTCCACATAGCAGTCAATCATGGCGGTCCATGCTTTCACATTCCTTTGCTCCAACCTGTCAAACAGTCTGACAGGATACTCTGGAACACCGCACTTTGAGTACATCACCATCAAGGAAGTGACTAATGATACATTTGGCAAGAAGAGTTTCTTTAGAGCATAACAATGGATCTCCTTTCCTTGCTTTAAAGCCCTTAGCTCTGCACAAACAGGAAGAACGGTCGCAATTGTAACAACATCTGGCTTGAAGCCTTCTTGCTGCATCCAGACAATCGACCTCAAAGCTTGATCAAACCTTCGGTTGGCTGCGTATCCAGACATTAGTGCAGTCCAAGAAATGGCATTCCTCTGTTTAGAGCCATAGAACACCCGTCTCCCAGAAACCATATCCCCACACTTGCAATAAAAATCAATCAAACCAGAGTGAACAAACGGCTGTCCCACGTAATTCTTTGATTTCAATACATGAGCATGGACCTCCTTTCCAAGTTTCAATGCCTTAACATCCCCAAGAACAGGAAGAACTGTTGTAAGTATAACTGAGTTTGGATATATTCCTTCTTGACTTATCATTGTCCTAAACAGTCCCAATGCTTCCCACTGCCTTCTGTTGTGGGCCAACCCAGCAATCATTGCACCCCAGACGACTATATCTCTCTCTTCAATCTCATCAAAGACTCGACGTGCAAGCCCTACTTTGCCACATTTAAAATACATATCAACAAGAGAAGTCTTGAGAAAATTACTGTTAAGCAAACCATTCTTAATCGCAAGAGCATGCGTCTTCAATCCTTGTCTCAAAGCAGATGCACCAGCAAAGCTCTTGAACACATTAGAGAAACTATAGACATTCATATCAACTCCTTGCTCTCTCATTTCCGTAAACGTAGAAAGAACATCTTGATACCGTCTCTTCCCTGATATCACAGTCCCTCTAAGCAAAGCATTCCAGGAGTAAACATTTGAGCTAGAACTTTCGTCGAACACCTTCTGTGCGTCTTGGATCGAACCACAAGCAGTGTACATATGAACGAGTTTCGTCCCAAGGAACTCGTTTTTCTCTAACCCATTAATGCGGATATGAACGTGAACCTGCTTGCCGTGGATTAACGATTTCCGGCGAACACAGGCGGCTAAAAGAGCGGAGAAAGTCGTCGGATTTACGGGAATCCCTCTCTGCTCGAGATAGTCGAGAACCGTGAGAGCGTCTTCGAGTTTGTTCTGCCTCGCCAAGTTTTGAATGTCTCGGTGGATACTGTGAGGGTTTTTGGAGTGAAGCGGAAGAGAAGAAGGGAAAGCGTCTCTCTCCCTAAAAGGTTTGGGCTTTTTGGCGGGAAAAGTGGAAGGACGTCTGCTTCTGCTGGGTCTAGACGGAGATTTCGCCGGCGCTCTGTAAGGGTGAGTACGGTGGTTGAGGCTTGACGTTACTGTAAGGGACGGGAGGTCTCGGAATCCGAGAGACGACGACACTACTTCCATGGTGACATACACTCACCACTTGCTTAAGCTGTGGCAGTTAGTATTTGTAGCATCCACTATTTAGTAGTCTAGCTGGAAAAATAATTACAAAAAAAAGTCCATATAGCTATTTATTTCCTTGTGTATATATATGAATCAAATTCAAAATTTGTTATAAGTAAGATTCAACATTTCTCTATGATTTTAGCCGCTTTGTAGAAAAATTTGTTGTAGAAATTGTTTTTTGTATTTGTTAAAGTACAGAAGAAAACTAACATCTTTCAAAACTTTAATTACTTATTTATTTTGTGAATATTCAAGAGAACTAAGGTTTGCATCTTTTTTTGGTTCGCTTCTTTAGTTCTGTTGAAGAAACTGGTTTTAGATCCAATGTTGGGGTATTTTGTTGTTCCGGTTCTTGTGGCTCTTCCTAGTGAGCTTTTCTTTAAGTTTCCTTTCAGTTCTCCATCTGCGTCATTAGATTGGACGCAGGTAGTTTCTTCTTAAGCTATTTGGCTAGTCTCTTTGGTACCGTTTTAGTGTTTGATGGGCAGTTTTCGTGTTGTTTATCCAGTTTGTAATAGATTGGTTTAGGTTTTTTCTGTCTTTTTAGTTTCTTTTTTTTTGGTTCCAAATGATGATTTTTAGATCATACAATACTGCCTTCTAACTCCCGCATAACATTTGTGCTATGGACTCGCGCATAACATTCGGGTTTTGGACTCTTGTAGATCTTCTCGTTTGTTGTGTACCTGTTATTTGTACGGTTCGATCTTTGTATGATTCGATGTTTTATATAAAATTCCAGTGTTAAAAAATAAACGACACAGAATGCAAGTAAAATGGCAAGTACTGTGCCAAGAAAATGTTAGAGGGGAATATTCATAAAATTCCATAGATAACACAGAAAAACAAATTATACTAAAAGTCTATGTAACTTTTCTCATGTTTACAAATCAAATACAAATTTGTCAAAAGGAAGTTACACAATTTTCAATAACTCAAGCCGCCTTCTATTGATTTTTAGATGTAGAGAGATGAAATGAGTGAATACTGATTATTACTGAGTTGTTAATATAAATCAGAAGAACATTACTAGGCTTAAACCCAAATTGGCCACAGAAACGAAGACATCAAGCAACAACGATGAGTTTCACTACTTCTCTCGTCTCTTCTTTGAGGTCTCCTTCTCTCGTCCTGCTCCATAATCTTCCTCCTTCCTTCTTACTCGGAACCAAAGTTGTCAAGCCAAGAAGCGCCATTCTTTCACGGCGGCTATTGTCCACATCCTATGTCTCGACTGCCAAAGCTGCATGGCCAAACCAACAACGTTACTCCCAAAACGCCTCCGACATCGGCGTCTGAGATCGTCTTCAGCTTCTACGCCGCTATTAACGGCAATGATTTATCCTCCGCTAGAGACCTCATCGCTCAAGATTGCGTCTACGAAGATCACATCTTCTCATCTCCATTCGTTGGCCGAACGGTGAACATATTCCGATTCTTTTCACCTTTTTATTTTTTTCTAAAAAATAAATGTAAAGCTAATTTAGAATTCTTTTACAAAACCATGGCAGGCAATTATAGATTTCTTCGGAAAGTTTGTCGACGCAACAAGTACGGATATGCAGTTCGTGATAGATGACATTTCGAAAGATGACTCGTCAGCTGTTGGAGTTTCATGGCATTTAGGTGAGCTTCCAAAGTCCAAACCCTGCCTATAAAAAGTTCATAATAGGTTATAAGGTTTCCCGAGAGGGAAAAAAGTCAATGATACTAACACGTAAAAAACAAACTCATATATCGTTCTTATTCCAACGCATCAGTCATTATCCAAACGCCTCTTTAAAATCGCTAAGCATAAACTATTAAATTTTAAAATCCCATATTATTCTAACTTATTATAACAAATCATAAAATGAAACTTTGACAGAATGGAAGGGAAAACATTTCCCATTTAGCAAAAGTTGCAGCTTTTACCGGTTAGAGGTTATCAATGGCAAGAAACAAATTGTGTACGAACACCCTTTTCTATAATTTTTTACTGCTATTACAGCTAAGTGACAGTGTCACAATAATGTCAATTTGTCTTGCGAGAAAAAACTTTTTTGTTGGGTTTTGTTTGCAGATATGTAAGGGATTGCGTTGAGCCGGCAATAAAACCTGGAGAAAAAGTTATTGTAATTGAGACACTACTATTAATTTCGATTTAAGTGGAATTGCAAGCTAATGTAGGTTTAACATATTTTTGTATTTTGTGTTTAGGCTGCTGTCAAAGGAGTTGCCTGGCTGCTCCGGAAATTTCCTCAACTAGCTGATCGTTTCTAATGGAATTACAATGCTCTTGCTTGACGAGTTCTTATCAAATAAACTAATGAACCGAATATGATCTTGCTTGATCTTCATTTACCATTTTCTTTTATCATAAACAATAACAAAGAAATAAAACTAGAAGAATGCAAATGTGCAATATTGATGATCAGCTTAATACAAAAGCTATCAACATGTAAAATTAGTATTCTTGCAGAATTTTGGTCACTTCCATTTCTATGCTTGCTCAAAGTTATGCTTGGGATCGACAGCTGAAAAAAAAAACTCATTAGAACATTTTCATTAGAGTATAATAGGGATGTTTATACATTTCCCAAAACAAGAAAAAATATAAAATAATGAGAAATTCATGGAAGAGATTCATCCCATTTAATATATATCATCACTGTAACTGTAACGTGGGTTTTACGCCACATGACGATCCGAGATTTGATCTGATTTATTTATTTATTTTAAAAAAAAAATTTAAATATATTTTACCAAAAAAGAAGTTCATTAAAGCATATGTTCTTGGATAACAATATTTTCTTAATATAATAGGAAAAAATAATCATTGGAGGTAGTCCAGTATAAAAATTGCATCTTAGTCCTTGTTTTTGAAAAGAAAAGAAAAAAAAAAGAAAAAAGAGAAAATTCCAAATCAATTGCAAGTGTTGATTAAAAAGAAATTAAACAAAATCAAAACCACACCAAAACGAAGACAAACGACGATGAGCTTCACTGCATCTCTCATCTCTTCTTTGGCGTCTCCATCTCTCGTCCGGCTCCACCACCATCATCCTCCTTCCTCCTTCCTAGGAAACACAGTCTTCAAGCCCACAATCGTCACTCGTACACGACGACAATTGTTCCCATCCAGTTGTCTGGCTGCAAAAGCAGCTGCATCATCTTCAGAGACAGCCAATGACGTTGTCCCCGAAACGGCTCTGACATCAGCGTCCGAGGTCGTCTCCAGCTTCTACGCTGGCATTAACTGCCATGATTTATCCTCCGTCACAGACCTCATTGCTCAGGACTGCGTCTACGAAGATCTTGTCTTCTCATCCCCCTTCGTTGGTAGAACGGTGAAACCAATTCCAACGGACCAATCTCTTATCTTTCACTCTCTTTGGTTCGCAAATCCCTAATCTTGGTTACACAATGACAGGCAATAATAGATTTCTTCGGGAAGTTCATCGAAGCAACAAGTACGGATCTGCAGTTCGTGATAGATGACATTTCAACAGAGGATTCGTCAGCTGTTGGAGTTTCATGGCATTTAGGTTAGTTTCCAATATTCAAATCCTGCCCTTAACGTCTAACTTAAGGCATCTTACACTTAGATAGATTCTTTGTGACATAAACTCGTAATCTGGAGTTCTCAACAGAGTGGAAAGGCAAGAATTTTCCATTTAGCAAAGGTTGCAGCTTTTACCGGCTAGAAGTAATCGATGGCAAGAGACAGATTGTGTAAGCAGAACACTCTTCTCTACTCAACTTTGCTGCTAAACAATGCCAATTTGTCTTGCCGGCCGCGAAAACATTTGTTCTCGGTTTTGTCTGCAGATATGGAAGGGACTGCGTCGAGCCTGCAATCAAACCTGGAGACACAGTTCTGGTACATGAGCTACTACTTTATTTGGATTGTGTAAATGCATTTGAAATTGCGAGGTAAATGCTTTCCTAGCTATCGTTTGCATTTGTGTTCAGGCTGCTATAAAGGGAGTTACCTGGCTGCTGCAGAAATTTCCTCAACTGGCTGACCAATTCTGATGGAATTATAAAGCTCCTACTTGATGAAGTGAATCAGCTTACAAATATATCTTGTCCTTGTGGTATATAGAATTTCTACTTCCCCAGCAATCCTCACCGTTCTCGAAATTGTGTTAATAGCACGAAAAGATATACTAGTACCATACGGTTCTACTCCAACTAGAAGTCGTCATGTGTATACAAATTGTTCTCGGTCTGATATACAGGCGTATATAGAATATGTGTTATTACTAAATAAAATTTTACGAGGGTCACCTTCATCCTACTTCTTGGAGAATTTCTTTATCTGAACTTTGCTCCTCATTGATGGCATAACCAGTAGCGTCTTTCATCAGCTGATTCAGTCCGTCTAACAGAGGATAGGTATCACATACTTGAGGGCTTGATATGTCCCCCACCGAGAACAGTGCAAATCCAGAACCTATGTCAATCCAAGCACTCCCAGGAGCCTTTTTCACACCCAAGTTTCTCATGGAAGTCCTCACTTCAGCAAGCTTTCTCCAAGAACCAGTAGCTGCATACATATTTGCTATCAACACATAGTATCCCGGGTTCTCTGGCTTCATCTCCAGGAGCTTTCCTGCTGCCCATTCACCAATCTCTATGTTCCCGTGGATGTGGCAAGCGTTCAGTAGAGTAGCCCACGTGGCACCGGACGGCTCGGTTGGCATTCTGTTAATTATATCTCTGGCTTGCCCCAGGAGACCTGCTCTGCCATAGAGATCAACCATACAAGAAAAGTGTTGGAGACAAGGACGTATTCCATACTCACACTGCATCTTCGTAAATAGCCTTTGACCTTCATGGACTAACTTGGAATGACTACATGCCGATAGCACTGCAACCATGGTTACATGGTCAGGTTTAATACCGGATCTGATCATCTCCTCGAACAGAGCCAAGGCAACTCGCCCTTCACCCTGACTTCCGTATCCATCTATCAAGGAAGTGTATGTTACTTCGTTTCTTTCGCTCATCAAATCAGATACTCGCTTTGCGGCTACAACATCTCCTGATTTTGCATAAACATCGACAAGAGAGTTCCACAGCATCGTATAGTCCTTGAAGCACTTGCGCCTCAGGATGTAGCAATGAAACTCTTTCCCGTGCTGTAGGTTTGCAACCCGAGCACAGAGAGGGAGAATGCTTGCAAGCGTAATGAAATTTGGCTGAAAGCCAGCAAGCAACATCTCCCTGAGAAGGTAAGAGGCTTCTTCTGATCTGTTCACTTGTGCACACCCAGAAATGATAGAGTTCCAAGTACCCAAACTATTTTCCTCAATCTGTTCGAACACTATGAAGGCGTGCTTAAGGTCATCGCATTTCGAGTACATTGTGATCAACGTGTTTCGAACATTGTCAATCCCATCGAAAAAACTGCGAATTGCAAGACCGTGAATCTCTCTGCCCAAACGTGTTGCTCCTAAGAGCGAGCATGCCTTCAAACCAATAATCACAGCCACAGGATCTAAGCTCGTGGAGAAACTTCTCATCCTAGAGACCAAACCCAAAGCTCCTGCATAGTTTCCTGTTTGCAAACAACCTCCAGAAATAATATTCCAAGTTATGGCACTGACTTCTACACCTGAAAACCACATTTGATCAAAAAGCTCAAACGCTTCACTCCACATGCCTTCCGAGGCATAACAGCTTATCACTGCATTCCAAGAGACAGCATCCCTTTCTGACATCCTATCAAACAACCTCCGAGCAATGTCCACATTTCCAAACCTTTTATACATAGAGATCAATGCATTGCAGACATACAAGCTGCACTTGTGAGAGCTAACCTCAATGGATCCATGAACCACTCTTCCAGAGGAAAAATCAAGTGTTTCACCACATGCCTTGAGAACAGAAGGATAAGTAAAGGCATCAGGTCGAATTCCCTTGCTCACCATTCTCTTGTAAGCAGCAATAGCCTCCACAAAAAGCTCGTTCTTGGCATACGAACCGATGAGTACATTCCAAGGCAAGGGATGCAAAATGTCAGAGTTCTCAATGATCCGTCGAGCTTCACTGTGGAGATTAAAAGCAGAGTAAAAAGTAACCAGCTTTGGGACTAAAGCGGAGTGATATTCAACACCCGAAGAAATACAGTGAGCGTGAACTTGAAGCCCTGCGGAAAATGCACGAACATCGACGCAGGCTGATAAAAGTGAAGCTACGGAGTGCAGAACGAGTTCACCAGAAACAGCAGCAGAAGTCTGAAGACGAAGGTGAGAAAATGTTTTGTAGGCGTCATGAAAATGGCCGTGACTGCCGAGATTTTTTAAAAGACTCTCAATCAGCATTGATTCATCGTGGGTTTCGGAAGTTCTTGGGACGGGACTGAGTGGCTGTTTCCATGACTTGACATTGTCGGATACGGTGAGACCTCCAGGAAAACATTATACGTGCATTGTAACAAAAAGAATCAACGAACTTTCTACTCCTCCTGAAATCAAACCAAAAGTAATTAGGCTACAACGAGCTGATGGAAAGTTCATTGGGGCATATCATCGAACAGGCGGTGCGCTAAACATACCACATACAAACTTCAGTCCTGAGCGTATACAGTCATATCAAAATGGAGCAAAATAGGCCTTGTCGATCATTACTGGGTCATATTTTCGGAATAAAACTTATGGGCCTAAAATGCTAAAAGGCCCATTAAAGTTAAGTTTCGAAAATATCTGAGGAAGAGAGGCGTGTGTTGTTGGCAAAATAGAGGCCCATATAAAAAAAGTGTGGCTACCATTTATCCTTCTTCTTGCCGTCGTTATCCACAACTCTCTTCCTTTTGTGTGGACAAATGCATTTCCTCTATTCTCTTACGCTCTCTCTCACTCTCGTCCATGGCGACCAACGCTTCTACGTCTCTCCCACGTAACTACTCCTTCACTCCTCCT
>KE154110.1:107466-119419 GCA_000411075.1 Sisymbrium irio | reverse complement strand
GACGTCGTTGGCTAGAACGTTGCCGCTCTACCTCCGCCGTGACCGCCGGTTTGCTCTCACTTACCGACTGGACCAGAATTCGAAACAACGGAGGAGTAGAGGAGGAGGAATCGTCAGATGTGAGGCGACGGAGGTTTCTTCTTCTTCTTCCGTTAGTTCCCCTGGAAGGAACTGGGTGCCGGTTGTGCCGTTATCGGCGCTTCCGAAAGGTGAACGGAGAGTGATCATTCAAGACGACGAGACGATATTGCTGCTTTGGTATAAGAACGATGTGTTTGCGATTGAGAATCGTTCTCCCGCGGAAGGAGCTTACAGCGAAGGACTTCTCAACGCTAAGCTCACTCAGGTTTCTCCGCAATTTTGAACTTCATTTCTCTTTTGGTTAATAGGAATTAACTGATGAGAACTTTGCGAGTATATAAGGTGTTTGTGGAAATGCTTGACTGAGTAGAGTGACAGCTTTATGAATAGACGTTTATGAGATTGGCGTTCTTTACCTCCTTAATCAACACGTGGCTTAAGTTAACTTCCACTGTCTTCGTTAGCTTCCGTGTTATTTGATTCTGCAGTAATGTAAAGTCAGGTTCTTACAACTCGAAAAAGTTAGGATTAAGAACACTATGTATTATCTCACTGTGGAATGATAAATGCTTTATAAGATTGTTTTGATATGTTAGCTTCATTAATTACTTGATTTGTCACTGAAATCAGTTAGTCAGCTCCGATGTTACAGTTATCATGTGTGTGAAGGAAGGTTCGCTTTGTTAGAAATTTAGGGGTTTCAACTACTACTACTACTACTATGGTGCATCAAGGTCTTAGTGTGATACTGTTTTTTTACTCGCTATTCTCTTGGTTTCTCTAACAACAGGATGGTTGCATTGTTTGCCCGTCAACGGATAGTACATTTGATCTTAGAACTGGAGAGATCAAGGAATGGTACCCAAAAAACGCGGTTCTCAGAGTCTTGACACCTGCACTGAGAAAGCTGTTTGTATACCCTGTCAAATTTGATGAAGAGAACATCTACATCAGCATTAGAAACAACGGGAAAAACGAGGCAGCTGCCGAAATCGTCTTCAGTGGAAAAGCGCAGCCTGGCCTCACAGCAACAAATGTCAACGTAGACGAGGTAAAAATAGGCCTCAAAGAATATAAATCTGTTTCATCTGGTTAAAAAAAACAAGAATACGAAAAAGAATGATGATAAATTTTGTGAAAACAGGTGAGAATGGTGGTGGACGAGGGTTCTCAAGGATTTGGTTTCTCAAGGAAGAACGAAGTGATCAACGGGAAAGCGGCAGTGATAGGATTCTTACTGCTGTTAGATTTTGAGCTATTGACAGGTAAAGGTCTGTTGAAGGGGACAGGGTTCTTGGACTTCCTTTACTCTGCTTCAGATGCTTTCAAGTAGAGATCACTTTGGTCTGGTTTTGCTTGCCTCCCTTGTGCAATTTGTGGAATACATTACCCAACAATTGGAGAAACAAACATACTTTTGTAACAAAACTCACACCATGTCTTGAGTGTATGAATCACATATATAGAGATGTCTGCTTTGGCATTGTTTGTGTTTATATGAGATATTCTTTGTTCTATTCCGTTAACAGTTTACCGTTTTCATCCGCCAAAATTTCCTACCCTTAATTCATATTTACCAATCGTACTTAATATACAATATGGTATGTTAAAATTCCTATTTATATTCTTTTCTCAAAAGTTTATAGTAGCCATTATCTTTTAGTAAACGTTTTTGCAAGCAATAAACAAATTTTAAACAAGAAAAAAAAAACATCTCAAGATGATCGACCTGTTTACCATAATTTCGGATTTATGGTTTGTCGTAAATTGTAATCAACTATGTGCCGTGACGCTAACTCGAATGCACAAAAGAAGAAAGGGTCTTTGTAGCTAGCCAAGGAGGAGAGTTGATTGCATTCAAATTGGGTTGCTCCTGAGTGAGTGAGATTCTTCCGTGTGTGGGGAATCTTTCGCAGTTCGTGTTTAATTTGTGTACCAATAAATAAGATCGACCACAAACCCCGTAACTTTATTTTGTTCGCATTCTGTGTGCAGAACCAGACGGACAAAAACAACTTTCTGTCTTTTAGTCAAACTCGGAAGGATTTTGAAAAGAAAGGCCCCCATATAAGACTATATAAAGAACGTCATCCGTGATGAATAGTAACACAAACCCCAAAAATAAAGAAACAAAACAAAAATAAAGAAACAAAGAGAAGCAAGATTCATGTGATTCACCACGTGATGTCGTGACATAGGTCATCGATCGTAATATGTCTCTCATTACATGCATGTTACACCTTGTTTAATTTGCGGCGAATATATTTATGTTTTAAATATGACCATGTAAAAAATGTTAAAACTAAACCCATTATTCTGATTAGCAGAAAATGTAAGCAGAGAGATAATTAATTCATCCACACATCGGTCTAAAGCTACAGAAAATTTACGATAATTTTTGCGCCAACTTTTTTTTTCTCATATAATTACATTTCCGAAAACTACAAACCATTCTAAGAAAATAGGAATCACGATTCACCTATTGTGCACTTGTGCTTCAGCATCATTATTGATGTAACTGTTATTACTGTGCACTTGTGCTTCCTTATGATATCATTATTGGTAAAATTGATATAAATCTCTTAAAAAAAAGAAAATAATAATATTTTAATTAAATTATAATAGAGTGACATATGTACAATTGAATCTCTTATAAGATAGAGAAAGATTCTAAAAACTCTAAAATAAAAAATCATGATACTTTTCCTCCTATTTTATTTCTTTTACATTTGTTTAAATTTACAAAAACTTTTTCAAGAACCCACCATTAAAATTATGGTTTTCTTTTATTTTCAGGGGTTTTATTTTTTTTAAAAACACATCAACTGATTTTACTGGGTAATTTTTGTATTCGAAAAAAAAAATATTTTGGTTACTCGAAAAATCATAAAAAGCTAGTTTGGTAGATAGACTCACACTTGATACTATAGTATTATTTACCTTCAACTTTTATTTTGTAAAGTATCGTTTATTTCATCTGTGCTTTATTAACCAAAATTTTTTTTTGAACAAAACCTATATTAATCAAACTTCTTCTGCTTATGTAATTTATTTCGTTCCGCTAAGTTTGTTGTCACCATTTGTACGTAGTTTAAGACTGGCAGCTATATTCAGTTAATCACGCATTTTGTCGAATGATTCATCTTTACACCACTTGGATTATATGTTCATACGTTGAAATTTCATTTGTTTATCCAAATGGGTATATAGTTGATGTAAACTTTTACATGTTGAAACGCCAATAAGATCATGCTAGAAAAAGAAAACATTAACTGTGTCAGCCAGCCACATGTCATTATCACATATTCCCCATTCCCCCTGGTCATATCTTTGACTATTATTATTTTTTTTCCTCCAACCCAATATTCTGTAAAGTAATATATATAACTATTACATATTCATATACTGAGATATTGACTTTCTGCTCCTCCAACGTATTTATATTAAACACTTTCTCTCAAGATCATCAAACTCAAAATGGATTCTACAGACGCCGAAGAAGTTCATCAGGCCAAGTACAAAGGTATCCGTCGCCGGAAATGGGGAAAATGGGTGTCTGAGATTAGGGTTCCGAGAACTCGTGAACGCCTATGGTTAGGCTCTTTCTCAACTGCCGAAGGAGCTGCCGTAGCCCACGACGTCGCCTTTTACTGTTTGCATCGACCATCTTCCCTAGACCAAGAAGCTTTTAACTTCCCTCACTTGCTGCAACCTTCTCTCGCCTCCAATACATCCCCTAAGTCCATACAAAAAGCTGCCTCCGACGCCGGCATGGCCGTCGACGCCGGATTCGCCGTAAAAAACGACGGTGGGAGTGGTAGTGGCGAAGATAGATCGTCCACGACGAATATGAAGGAAGGCAGCGAACGGGAAACGTTGAGCATCTCCGTGTACGATTATCTAGATGAAGGTCGCGTTTGATATATTGATTTATCTACGGGCATTATTAATATAGGATGTGAATAGAATTCGTTAATTTTTGTAACTTCTGAATTTTATTGCCACGTGAGCTTTAATCATTTCTCCGGATTCTTTTCTTATGAAGTATTCTTTCATCAAGAAAAAAAGATTCTTATACGGTTGATTCAGTCTACTATAAGTTTGTTTCTTTGCTTGCTCTTACATTCGAATTTGAATTAAGTTTTCTGTGCTGGATAGGAGAGTTCCAGCTTAAAGACAAAAATCAGATTTATTTGGGATTAGGACTGAGATTGTTGGAATATTTTTAAAATATGAGGATTCGGTTTTAAAAGAAAAAAAATCATAAGGATTGAACTGACTTGTGGATTACGTACATTCGTTAGAAGTTAGGGTATAGGGAATCATGCGTATTTGATAAAGCATGATTATGATTATGATTCAATATACATGTTTGTGTGTTATTTATCTATCATATTTTAATTATTATTTACGAATTTAGGTTCTACGATTTTTATATGTTCAATTTAGGCTGCTTAAATTAATAATATATTTTTATTCATTTTTTGAAAAAGATTTTGAGATAACTATTATATATTTTCTTTGTTTCACTATATATGTATGTCAAAAAATTGTCAAGTTCAAAAAACTTATATGTAAAGTTCTTTGTTTCAGTAAATAATATTCATATCAAATTTTTGACAAATTCAGAATTTTTTTTGACAAATTCAAAAAACTTTTGACTATATTTTTCGAAAAGTGAAAACTTCTTCGTGTAATCATAATTTTTTGCTATTATCAATCATTTGTCAAGCAATCTTAAGATAAGAAAAGAAAGAAAATTAGTTGGATCATAACGAAATATATGTACTACCTTGACCACATAAAATTATAACTTCAAATATTTGAGACGATTAGGAAGCCAAGATTCTATCAAAATGTGTGGCATAAATGTCCAACTTGCAAGGGATATAAATGATGTCATTATTATACTTGAAAGGCTGAAATCCAAAGTACTCGTATAACACACACAATTGGGAGATTTGATCAAATGGCGACGTATGATTTTTTTTCTCTGCCTAAGTAACGGATAAGGCAGGTAGTGATAGTTCATCGAACTTGATCATGTTCTGCTGGCTCGTGAGAACAAGGCGACAAAAAAGAAGATAAAGAAATGTTGTTACACAGCAGATATGATTGTCGGGCTTTGCAAGTATAATTAGGCCCATTGAACGAAACCAATGAGACCCAATTACGACCGAAGAACGAAACAATCAGGCTGGTTGAGTTGACAAAATCCTTTAATCGCCTAGTCCTCATCATTTAAAATCTAGAAGACATTGAGTGGGACGCACGTTCCACTTTTCTATCACAAAAAAAAACTCACGGAAACGTGAGAGAGACAACAAACAAAAAAATGAGAGGTTTTTGGTCGCCGACCATATCACCAGAGTAGAGAAATAGGCAAAACTAAAGTCTTTGTTTTCCATAACTGAGGAGTTTGAATGGTTGTTTGTTTGTAATGGGTTGTATTTGCGCCACCGCGCGTTCTCCAAACGCCGCTGTTGCTAACAATGAGCTATTGGATTCCAGCAAATCCATCCTTCATCTCATCCCTCGTCCTCCCTCTTCTTCTTCCTCTTCATCTAAAAAGGAAGGATCTTTTACACGTACGACTTCTGCTGCTTCCATCACCGTTGTGGCCAATGGTTATCCAGTGGCACGTCGTCCTTCCACTTCATCTGATCGAAACATCAATAAGCAGGTGGTTATTGTGGGAGCTCCTACCAGGAACCCCACCAGAAGAGTTACTGCTTTGCCGGTGGTGCAGCCTATACAGCAACAGAGGCAGCAGCTTACACAACAGCGGCAGCAGCAGCAGCAGTCAGGGAATTTGACCGTAAACAAAACGGAATCCACTAGCACAGAATGGCCATCTTGGTTGGCTTCTGTTGCTGGAGAAGCAATCAAGGGATGGGTTCCTCGCTGCGCAGATTCCTATGAGAAGTTAGACAAAGTTAGTTGATCTTATTTAAGTGAAAGAAATTATCTTTTTCTTTGCTCTTTGAATCTTTCCTTTGTGACCTGAAATGACACTTTATGTTGTGTGTATTGTTATAGATTGGACAGGGGACTTACAGCAGCGTGTACAAAGCTAGAGACCTGGAAACCGGAAAGATTGTGGCGATGAAGAAAGTTCGGTTTGTGAATATGGATCCAGAGAGTGTTCGGTTTATGGCCAGGGAGATTCTCATTCTCCGTAAGCTTGATCACCCTAATGTTATGAAGCTTGAAGGTCTAGTCACCTCTAGACTCTCAGGTAGTCTCTACCTTGTCTTTGAATACATGGAACACGATCTCGCAGGTCTAGCCGCAACTCCTGGAATCAAATTCTCTGAAACTCAGGTATTACATACAAGCGTTTGTTTCTTGATAGATTTAAAAGTTCAAGTAAAAAGAGTCTTACTTTGTTTTCAGATCAAATGCTACATGCAACAACTGTTCCGTGGGCTTGAACATTGCCACAGACGAGGGATCCTCCACCGTGATATCAAGGGATCAAATCTCTTGATTAATAACGAAGGTGTTTTGAAGATTGGTGATTTCGGATTGGCCAACTTTTACCGGGGTGATCGAGATCTGCAGCTGACAAGCCGCGTTGTAACATTATGGTACAGAGCGCCTGAGCTGTTACTCGGTGCCACTGAATACGGACCAGCCATAGACCTGTGGAGCGCTGGGTGCATTCTCACGGAGCTCTTTGCCGGAAAGCCTATTATGCCAGGACGCACAGAAGTAATGGAACTCTCCAAGCACCTTTTTATTTAGATTCTGATGCACAGAGGCCTATTTCGTATAGAACACAAATGGAGAGATAATCATCCTTTTTGTTTCTCAGGTGGAGCAGATGCACAAGATCTTTAAGCTCTGTGGTTCGCCTTCAGAAGATTACTGGAGAAGAGCAACTCTGCCACTTGCAACAAGCTTTAAACCGAGTCACCCTTACAAGCCTGTTATTGCTGAAACCTTCAGTCATTTCCCTGCATCAGCGCTGACCCTTATCAATAAGCTACTGGCAATAGAACCCGAGAGACGTGGATCAGCTGCTTCTGCATTGAGGAGCGAAGTAATCTATAGATACTAAACTCGAAATCCATGCTTCTTTAACAAGTTATTAGATGCATTGTCATGATCTGTTAAAAACTTTCTTATCTTCAGTTCTTCACGACGGAGCCACTCCCTGCTAATCCATCAAACTTACCAAGATACCCACCAAGCAAGGAACTTGACGCTAAGCTTCGCAACGAAGAAGCAAGAAAGTAAGGCATCTTCAATTCACTGTTCCTTCTCCCTTGTGGGGATTTTTATGTTAAACTTTTGGTTGCAGAGTAAGGGCAGAGGATAACAAGAGAAGAGGCGGAGAGACTGTGACAAGAGGACGACCAAAAGATCTTAAAACTGCCCAGACACCTGAGTTTATGGCAGCAGGGCAGTCCAAAGTCACGTGCATAAGCCATAAGTTCAAAACAGACGAGGAAGGTGGAACCGGGTTCAGGATCGAACCACCCAGAAGAGGGATCCAGCAGAATGGTTACGCTCATGCATCTTCGATGGTTCACCCAAGTGTTGCTAAAACAGAATGGAACAGAGGAGGAAGCATCAAAAGGCAAACTAATGCAGAGCTGAAGTCTAGGATATCCCAAACAGGAGACTTGTCTGGTGATTCTTGTAGGAGAGGCTCCAACAGAGATTACTCAACCGTAAGCCTCACTTTTTTTCCTTTCTAGTTATTTTGTGTTACCTTCGTAACCTTTTGGTATGCAACTGTTGAGTTGTTTTGGGGCTGTGGTCAGGGAAACGCGCCAAGAAAAAACAGAATCCATTACTCAGGACCATTGATGCCTCCTGGTGGAAATCTTGAAGAAATGCTCAAAGAGCACGAGAAGCAGATCCAACAAGCTGTCCGTAAAGCCCGTGTCGAAAAGAAGACAGGGCAACAGCAGCGTTACACAGGAAGAAATGCTCGGTAGCTAAGAGAGAGAGAGAGAGAGAGAGAGAGAGGAAGGAACAAGAAGAAGAAATTTTAAACAATATAGCATAGGTTTTGAGGTTTCATCAAAGCCATAGAAAACTCATAAGCATTTTTTTGTTTTTGTTTTGGCCTCGTCTGTGCGTGAAGCTGCAATGTATAGTCAAATTTGTTTTTCTTAGGCCAACGAGATTGACCACACTAAAATGTCAAACTTCCTTTTTGTACATACACACAAGGTCTCTATTGAGTGGAGAGTCAAGCAAACGTGTACTTGCAACCGAACCAAAGTAACTCCAAAAGATTTGCTAATTGCTACTAACTTGCCAATAATTGCACGGAAGCTACAAGCGGCTCTAAGTTAATATTCTGACTCGATTTCTTCTTCAAGCTGAGCAAAATTCCACGAGAAAAGAAGTTTAATTTTTTGAGAAACTATAACAGTAACCTGTTATCACACGAGATCGTATGTGAGAAGCAGAAACCAAAATGTTGCAATCGAAAGACTGTACCCTAAATTCGGGGGCTCATTTTGTTAGAACTCGGGTATGGATCATTCGGAGACGTCTATAACGACTATCTGAAATATACGGGTTGGATAGTCCAGGTATTCGGGTTGAATGTAAATAACTCCACTACAAATTTTACTAGTGAATAAAAATATAATGCAAAGGTGTGAGTTCAAATCTCTTATGATCTTTGATATATTTGTGTTTTTTACAAGTTAAATCTCATATTACAAAAAATAAGCATAATGTAGAAAACTGAAAAAATTCATCAATAATTAACAGAATGTCAAAATAAACAGAATTATTGGTTATACTACAGCTTGTTTAAATTTTACAAAAATAAAAAGACCAGTTAAATTGTATATTTTATATTCAAGTAAATATACGATTTGTAGACTTTTTAATTTCTTTTACTTTTCTGTATGTCTTAATGAATTGTGGGAACGCTGTAATACCGGGATTAATTTAAAACATGATTATTGGAGGTTTTATAAAAAATTCTGATCTAAATTTAATTAATAAAAAAGAAAAAAGTGAAAAGAAAGAAATAGATGATGTTCTAAAAATAGAGATTTCGGAATTCTATTTTTGGAATTCCAAAAACATGTTTTTTGTGATTGGTTCAATATTATTTTAATTTTATTAAATTTTTAAAATTTATTAAAATAACAATATAAATTTTTTTTCAAATGTGAAAAAGAAGAAGAGAGAGATCTGAGAGTAAAGAAATAGGAAGAGACCAGAGTCGTTGGATTTGCGAGTAACGGCAGACTCGTTCAAAAGACCATCCTCACTTTCCTAGGATCCAAGTAATCAAAAATTACTTTCACCCTTATTACCTCTCTATTTAAACTCTTCACAGTCTCTAATCAATCATTAACCAACCAGTAAATTACTCTTCTCTTACTTCTTTTTTTTTTGTTTTCTTTATACATATTTTGTACTAAAAAAAAAAGGAAAAATACATTTCCCTGTATTTTATTTTTTTGTTGGTATTAAAGAAAACACAAGACAAGAATGACATACAATGTTCCTCCTTCAGCGGTATTATGCTTTTGTCTACCTTGAAATATCTTTTTTTCTTTCTTATGGTATATAAGTGTCGAGCTTAGGTCCGACTTGTCTTCTCTCTAAATGTATATCACATGAATAATGTAGTTTCATCAATGAGACTCTACATTTTTATCATATTCTTTCCTCGTTTTATTTATTTATTTTTTCTGCTAAAAATGTAAGATTTCAAATTTTGGTGCTCTTTAGATAAGTTTAGCCAGTAATTTTGATCATTTAAATCTTTTTACATAAAATTAGCGATGAACATTTCATCATTCACTACGTTGAAAAAAAATCTTGTAGCGCCGGTAACTAAACAGTTTTTTTTTTTTGACATTGAATATCATCCATATGTATAAATCATACCAAATCTTGATCAGGATGATGAGGAGAACAGAGGAAGATCAACGGAAAATAATAACCATCGGCAAATGGATTACAACGATTGGTTACCGGTTACGGCGTCTAGAGAGGCCAAGTGGTATTACTCCGCCTTCCACAATGTCACGGCCATGGTCGGCGCTGGAGTTCTTGGTCTCCCTTTTGCCATGTCACAACTTGGATGGTAAATTTTTTTTTGAAAATACGTTTTTGGTCTTTTTCACAAAAATACAGTTTATAGTTAACGATTAATTAAATACTATCAAAACAGGGGACCTGGACTTATTGCAATTATGTTATCATGGGGAATAACGTTCTACTCGTTGTGGCAAATGGTGAACTTACACGAAGCTGTTCCCGGTAAACGTTTTGATCGTTATCCGGAGCTAGGCCAAGAAGCGTTCGGACCGAGACTAGGTTATTGGATCGTCTTACCGCAACAGCTTCTTGTCCAGATCGCTTCTGACATAGTCTATAATGTGACCGGAGGCAAATCGCTTAAGAAATTCGTCGAGCTTCTTTTTCCTCAACTCCATCATATCCGTCAGACTTATTACATCCTCGGATTCGCTGCGCTTCAAGTCGTTCTCTCTCAGTCTCCTGATTTCAACTCCATCAAGATCGTCTCTCTTCTCGCTGCACTTATGTCTTTCTTGTATTGTCACCATACCTAACCCAATAGTAAAATGAAAATCCTCTTTTATCTTTTTTACTTATCTCTTTGAAATTTGTTGTTTGCAGTTACTCAATGATAGCTTCTGTAGCGTCAATAGTGAAAGGATCGCATCACCGTCCATCAGAGTACGGAGTCAGAGGAGACACGACGGCCTCGATTATCTTTGACGCGTTTAACGGCATTGGAACCATAGCGTTTGCGTTTGCAGGACACAGTGTGGTTCTTGAGATCCAAGCTACTATTCCTTCAACACCTGAAATACCTTCGAAGAAACCAATGTGGAAAGGAGTCGTCGTGGCTTATTTAATCGTCATCGTTTGTTACCTTTGTGTGGCTATCTCCGGTTACTGGGCTTTTGGTGCTCATGTTGAGGATGATGTTCTCATTTCCCTTGAGAGACCCGTTTGGCTTATAGCTGCAGCTAATTTCATGGTCTTTATCCATGTCATTGGAAGTTATCAGGTCTAGCTTGTTTCATTTCTCTTGTTCCGTTCGTTTTCCAAAAATGTGATTACGATGTAATATATGTATGATCGTCTGGACAGGTTTTCGCGATGTCGGTGTTTGACACGATCGAGTCATATCTGGTGAAAACACTGAAGTTCACTCCTTCGGCAACACTACGTCTAGTCGCACGTAGCTCATACGTTGGTCAGTTCTCAGTTAGCTTCTTTTGTTCACATTTACTAGAGATATGGTAAACTTAGATTCTTGGGTTTGTGCAGCTTTGGTATGTCTTGTAGCAGTGTGTATCCCCTTTTTCGGAGGTCTTTTAGGGTTCTTCGGTGGCCTTGTCTTCTCATCAACCTCTTACTTCGTAAGTCACTCTGTAAAAAAAAGAATGAACATATCTCTGATTCTTTGCCAACTTGAGATTTTAAAGATGGATGATGTCTATTGTACGTACCTTCGTAATTTGCAGTTGCCTTGCATTATCTGGTTGATCATGAAGCGACCAAAACGATTTAGCTTACACTGGTTTTTCTCTTGGGTTAGTCTTTCTATCTTTCTTGATTCCACAATTAGTCATAAGCTGATTAACTTATTAATCCTCTAATCCGCTGTTTCACTGCAGCTAGCAATAATCGTTGGAGTCTTAATAGCAATTTTTGCGCCCATTGGAGGAATGAGACACATTATCCTTTCAGCTAAAAGCTACAAACTCTTCTCATAGGCTTTTAAAGCCAAAAGCAACCACCATCACAACAACTTCTTATAAAAGTTTTTTTACCTTTTCAACTTAGCCGACTAGTTGGGAATTTATAGTCTAGAAATTTTTGATTCTTTGGGGTTTCTCATTTCTAC
>KE154110.1:85317-107240 GCA_000411075.1 Sisymbrium irio | reverse complement strand
TTTTTTTTTTCTTTTTTCCCTATAACCCTTCCAAGAACTGCCTTCCGAGTCGCTTCTGGATATCCGTGAAGGCTTCTACGCGCTTTGGCCCGTGGCTGTGACGGAAGTTATACCTACGATCTTTGGTCAACCACGAGCTATGAACTTGCAGATTTTTAGCATATTTTGCTTTTTTTCTTTAAGTCGATGTTCTACAACAAGTAAAATACCTACACCGGCTATAGAATTCAAAACTTTGGTTTTGGATTGTAATAAAACATCTGAATAATGTGATTGGCTTTCCGTTTTCCGTTGTTAAGTTTGTATCACCCAACAGTACTAGTGTTGTTCTCATTTATGTTTCACTATCCATTGAAAGAATACCAAAACAGAGAAGCAATACATAAAGTTCCTAAAAGATATACTTTAGGCTTTAGGCAGCTTCACTGATTTAATAATGTCAACGTACTCTTAACACAGATATATCTCCACTTATAACATTGACATAGTATCTCAAATTTTTCTTTGAAAAATTATATGGCAGGCCTCTCCTATAAATAGCTTTTCACAATAAAAAGACATAAGTCCTTGTAATCGAGTAATAAAATAGTAGTATTGTAATTTGTAACTGCTACATTACTCTTTACTAACCTTTTAAATTTTGGTCGTATAAGCAGATGACACCAAAGCCTAAATTATATACCGACAGTATTATCGTTAATATCGACCAATCAATTTGGGACACACCATATAATCAAACTACCACATGAACAAAGCCCAAAAAGAACTCAAAATTAAAATCTTTTGTCCCTTTGTCCCCTTCAGAACACAAAAACGTTCTGCAGCCAGTAAAACTGTAACGCCTCTCACTTCAGCAACTCAACACAAACCTCTCTCTATCCATCACAATGACCACTAATCTCCAAATTCCAATGACCCTGAAACTCATTCTCTCTAGCTTAGCATCTCTCGTTATGATCACTCTCTTCTTCATCACCAGAACCGATTTCTCACCGTCTTCACTTCAACCGGCGCCGGACAAAACTATCCGGATCTCCAGCTCCTCCGCCGGGACTAAAGTACAGAAACCAGAATCCGTTAATTGCGGTAAGATCCCTCCTTCGCTCGCCGAGGTTCTCATCCACTACGCCGCTTCCAATGTCACTCCCCAGCAAACACTCTCCGAAATCTCCGTCACCAAGAAGGTAACACAAGACTAATAAAACAACATGCAATTTAGATAATTGATAAATCAAGAAGTTAAATGATTGGAACATAATTAATATGTCATAATTTTAAACTCAGGTAGCCCAAAGCCTAGCTAATATGTAATATAATGGTTAGTATTAGTGTATAGTGTAACTTGTAGACGTAAACAAAAGAGTAACTTGTGCATCAGGTCTTGGACAAGAAATCGCCGTGCAATTTTCTGGTATTTGGTCTTGGCCACGACAGCTTGATGTGGGCGTCGTTAAACCACGGAGGAAGAACTATATTCTTAGAGGAGGACGAGTCATGGATCAGCCATATCGCTGAGAAGTTCCCTTCTCTGGAATCGTACCACGTACGGTACGAGACCAAGGTAAGAGACGCGGCGGCTTTGATGTCAGCGGCGAGAGATAAAGAAGAGTGCCGTCGTGGTGTGTCGATGGATCTTAGGACTTCTCAGTGCAAGCTTGCGCTGAAGGGCTTACCAGAGGTGGTTTACGAGAGGGAATGGGATTTAATCATGGTTGACGCTCCGACGGGGTTTCACGAAGAAGCTCCCGGGCGGATGTCGGCGATTTACACGGCGGGGATGATCGCTAGGAGCCGGAAGAAAGGAGAGACGACGGATGTTTTCCTTCACGATGTAGATCGGACGGTGGAGGATGAGTTCTCTATGGCGTTTCTGTGCAGGGTTTACATGACGGAGCAACAGGGAAGGCTCCGCCATTTTACCGTGCCTAGTCATCGGAACGTTAACATTTCTGGCGGTAAATTTTGTCCATAATCCACCGACGAAAAATATGAATTTTGTTTTTAAATGGAATATTAATATTCACTGTTAGTAATTTAATATCAGTTTAAGAGTTATTAAGCGTAACCGGTAGATATGAGTTGGACCGTTTGGTGATAAAATTGGTGTTTCCAAAACGTCTCAAAAGTAAAAACGATTTGACTCAAAAGGTTTTGATATGAACGAAACTCAAAAACGTTACAAGACCAAAATACAAAAGACACAACACCAAGCTTTAAATTTCTTCTTGATTGTCTTCTTAAAAGGTTATGGTCTCTAGTTGAGCCTAGCCAGTTCCTGAATGTTGATAGGAAACGCGACAGTGCGGTCACCAGCAAATGCTTTCTTGGCCATTATGAGATTAACTTTCTCGGTAGGATGAAAAGCGTCCCAAAACAGATACTGATCTCTGTTAGGACAAGGCGTCTCAAAGGGAAGACATGTGATCTGTCCTCTGTTCCGTCCTATCCCACAGCATCCTTTGTCCAAAGTAGTAAATCCTAAAAAACCAAAATAACCATTATTAGCCATTGAGATTAAGAGTTAGTCTTAATTACCCGCCAGCTTAAGATTAATTAATTACCATAACCGGCTGGATTAGCGGTGATGTCTTCATACATACGAGCGATATCGAGGTAAATGAATTTAGCATCCGGGAGATTCTGGTTGAGATTAGAGATCATTGTCTTGACGTTTGTGTTGAAAGGAAGAACAAGTTGGTTCACTTCGTCCGAGCATTTACCGTCGGTTCCTTGAGCTAGAATACTCGGAATGCATCCCATTCTTCCAAGTCCAGCCACTACAAATTTCCGACCACCAAGATTATACAGTCTCTGCATTGACAAAAAAAAAACGACACGTTTATATAATTACATTTTTAGCTTCTTGCTTATTGCTTAATTAGCACTAGTAGTTAAATGTCTTTTTGATGTATTACGTTGAGCTGATTGGCGTATTGTTGAACCAAGATATCCCCGAATTGCTGGGCGTTGAATTGATTACGGGTAGGGAAATTGGGCATCAAGTAATTGTTGAGATAGTCGTTGCTTCCCATTCCAATGAAGAACAAGCTTCGAGCCACCGAGTCTGCAATGGTCACTGCACCGCCGGACTTGCTCGCCACTTGATCTAACGTTGTCTGGAAGTTATGAATCTGCTGGTCGAACGGTATTCGTCCCATCTGCCCGTCGGATCATTATAAACTCATTATATTTTTTGATGTTTATTAAGAACACGATATATAATTTACTTATGTGACCACCATGTTACTATGGTAGCGCTTTGAAAGTATTTTCAGTTGTTATTGATGTTTTTTTGTTTCATATATTATTCTAATGCAAAATCATTACTTTTTAAAATGTAATTACTTCGCTAAATGATTTATCTATAAATTAACAGTGTCCTTTTATACAATATTTTAAGGTACAATATTTTAATAACTCCTTCAAGGTATTAATTAAACTTAGTATATTGGTTTTCAAAAGTTTATAAATATATATATATATATGTAAATCATTTAAGTACATATTATATGTTCTAAAATGTATATTACAAAAAAAAAAACCATTTCTAAGAATCGGTTTGTATACTACTACGAAGTAGGATTAGATAAAAGTACTACTATTTTGATAACTTGCATATTTACTTAATTAGTTTTCACAACAAAATGTAAAAAGTTACATGCAACTTACAAAGTTTCCGCCAGTGTCAGGAAGAATCCCTGCGGCTGCGGAAGCGTAGTTGACACCACGAAGCACTTGATCTCCGGTAGCTTCCGAGTACGCCGGAATCAATGGCAACCCCAATAGTTGAGCTATATGATAATTAAGCATGCATGAAATTACTTCATCGAGCGGCCTCATCCAAACTTTATTCATTTTTTAAAGAAGATCCTTTTTTCCAAATTAGGAGGAAAAGAAAACATATTTTGAAGAGAAAAGAAACAAGATTTAAACCAACATATACTTATTATGCAGACATGCAGTAAAACACGTACCAATCCCGTCGACCATGGTTAAGCCATTGGAGAACCGACCGGTGGGACCGCCATTGAAATCGATGCCGTAAGGGAAGTAATTGGCTTTAGCAAAGGAGGGAATGTTATTGTTGTTCCCATTGTCTATGAGAGAGTCACCAAAGATAAACAGTGCCGGCACAATGCCATCATTCCCGCCTTGTTCGACCAATGGAGGCGGAGGAGCAGAAATAGGTTCATCAACCACAACTAACGGTGGCGGAGGAGCAGAAACAGGTTCCTCAACCACAACTAGTTGGCCGGAGACGCCATGCAGAAGTTGGATGACCACCGAGAGAAATGCTGGTAAGTAGCAAAGTCGCTGGAACTGGAAAGCCATTGTGAAGTTGTTTGAGTTTGATAGGGTTAAATTTTGGGTGAAAGAAAGTAGAATTTTAGAGATTTATAGAAGGACAGTGAAGGGTTTGGTGAAGAGTAGTAAATGTGTGTATCCGTCTTCTACCACACAGTAATAATAGCCACTCACGATAATCACAATATGTGAGTTATGTGGTATACATATATTTTCTTCTAGCCTATCAATAAAATCATAATATATTTTTCTATACTTTTGTACACCATACTGTCTATAATGATTTACGTATGTTGATATACAAATATATATAATCAATAATTACTCTTTCTGATTTTGTTTAATTGTCATTTGTCGATTGTGAACATATATTACCATAAAATTAATTTTATTAGATTTAGATAACTTAATACAAAAATATCATTAATTTTTTATATAAACAAAATTCAACTAATAATAAAAAACTATTTAATAAAAATAATTATATAAAAAATAAAAACTAATAAATTTAGCTTTGAAAACTAAAAACGACAATTAAATTAAAACAAAAAAAAATTTCAAAACAACACTTATTTAAAACTGGAGAGAGTAGAACAATGAAATGGTAAAAGGTATGATCAGAATAATGTAGTCGTTGAGCTAGTAAAAGATTTGCTAGTTTAGTCAGTCCAGCTAAACAAAAAAAGAGAAAGGTTGCATTTAAACTGTTGTTATTCACAATGACGGTTAAGCTTTCGAGGTCAGACCATCGTGAAGACCAATAATGTCAAAGAAGCGAGCAGAAAAAGCAACAAATAAGTCTCCTCTAATTCAAGATGATCGTTGTAATTGCAGGTTTTAACATCTTCATCTACAAGTTTTAGGGTTGACTTTCTCAGATTGTGTGAATTGTGATAAGTAAACGATATAAACGTGGGACCTATTAAATGGTAGTCGTTTTTTTTGCCATAAATGGTAGTCCAATCATATCATCGTATGTTTGGCCACTTTAAAAGTCTCCACATCTGTAGAGTCGTCTCAAATTTCATGACATTATCAGTTTTGGAATCGAGTCGAATCATTTCAAATTTGTGTTGAAATTCTACTCTCTCTTTTTCCTACATATGCATCTTCCACGTTAGATAACAACAATGTAAATACACTGAAAAAGAGAAGCCACAAAAAAAATATACACTGAAAAAAAAGATTATGTATCCTCAGTTTAACCCAAAGGTCCCAAACCATATAATCCATAAATTCCAAACATAGATAGAAAGAGTTTGAGTACACACCACACTTGTAGACATTTCATTGCTCACACCAACAAATTAAAAACAAGAGGAAAAAACATTACAAATAGATTTTCAATAGCCTAGCAAAGTTCCACAGGCTTTATTATAATTAAGTGTGATTTAACAACACTAATTATACTTACCAAGATTATTTGAATTCGTAAGACATAGTCCTCAAATATCCTATGGTCTAGAACTGAAATATTTCACTTGGCATGGTTAGCGGATAAGAATAGTTAGTCTCCACAGTTGCGAAGTTAGCATCTAATATGCTATTGTTGTTCTCCTCTATCTGCATTATTTCACCAACACAACAACAGAACAAATCATTAGGACAAAGCAGTCTAAATATCGTCGGAATAGTGGGACTATATCAAGATATGCATTTCGATATAGTTCTGCTCCAAATTCACAAAATGTGCAATGATGAGAATGTCATAGTGAATTTGTTACCTTTTCGAGGAGATACTTGTTGGCATTTTTGAGGACTCCTTCCTTCGCATACAAAGAAACGTTAAAAATATTAATTTAACGTTTTATGATGGTTTTTATAAACCAAAACCTCACTCATGCCATTTTTTACAATGAAGTTATGTTCTTACCTTGTTCCTCAGGGACTGAATTTCTTGAAGCATAATCTCCATCTACAATTTTACATATAAACTTCTTATTAAAAGAAACATACTTTTCTAATCATCAATATTTAATATTCACTCACTCTAACATATTGATTGTACATCTATATATGCAAATGGATGTATACCTTAGCAGAGCGGATTTGAGAAATCCAATACTCAAGATGCTTCTCAAGCAGAAGAAGTTCTTCAAGATTCATCGCCCCATCTCCTCCTCCAAACATATACCTGAATCCATTTTATTATATATATACTTATGCATTTACGGATGAATTTTATCTACCCATATTGAAACTTAGTACGGAAATAGTGTGTAAATAATTAAAAATATATATACCTTATTCCTTTCTGAAGCATCTCAATCTCTTGCTTAAGCACATTGACCTCATCTTTCGGATCCTAGATAATCAAATTTCGTTTCAGTGTTTCTATTATTTGTAAATAACATTTCAAACCGGGTGTAGAAAAATTGAAGATACATGTGGAGCTCCAATTAGTGACCATGTCCGTACATACGTACATGTATTTGTTCAAAAATAAATGTATAGGTATATGCATCAATAAAATAATATGTACAAGTTCCGAGCGTGTAAATGACAGCAGTTTAGGGCTACCTTTTTTAAGTGTCCAGGGTAACTTTTAGTATAAGGTTTGTACTGATTTAAAAATCAGTGATACTTCGTCCGAAATACAATGTGATTAAAGTACTAAAGATACAAATATATTAAAGTGTGATATGGGTAGTGTTGTCTCTAAAGCATCTTTTACTTTAACATTCATAAATTTGACTTGTTTTGCTTTACCAAAGAAAAAAATGAAACAAATGACTTTTTTTTTGTAATTAACGCTATTGAAACAAATGACTTTTTTTTTTTTTTTTTTTCATTTATGCTTGTTTTACAACGTTCCACAATATGTGAGTGGGTCAGACTCGTCGACAAATTAATAAATCGGAGAATGGAAGAGCTAGGTGCAATGAATGTTGCTTCATAACTACTATTAATTTCATGTAGAATAGGAATCAGGTGCCCTACCTAACTTACAGACTATTTTAATTTAAATCAATCAACAACTACGAACAGAGTCTCGCTTTGCATGTCGACACGTGCTATTATATAGCATATCGATCAAATTAATAGTATATTTATATGGGAAAAAGGAGAAAGAAAACCCAAAAGAACGAAATGGAAAGACGCGATTGACGATGTTTATGAGACATTGTGCACCGGCTAGTTTTAATCAACCCAAAATTGCCATAAAATAAATAGTTTCAATAATCAATCCCAAAAATCCAAGAGAAAAGTTATATATATAAGTAAAGAAGACAATAAAGAATGAAAATGAAGGAGACGTACAAGATTTGGGGGTTGAAGTTGTTCTTGAGCAGTAAAATTAGCAGAAGAAGAACCACGACCACCACCAGTACACTTCATGTACTTATCAATCATCCCCTCCATTGTTCTGGTTTTTTTTATAAATCAAATTCACATATATATATAAGCTTCTATTTAATTACATGTAAACACGATTGAATACAAATATGAACACTATGATATAATAATACCCTTTAGTTGCAAGCTCAAAGAGCTTTCCCTGAGGAGAAAAAATCACAACACCAATCTCGGCGTCGCAGAGCACAGAGAGCTCCTTAGCCTTCTTGAGAAGACCGGTTCTCCTCTTGCAGAATGTCACTTGTCTGTGAACCGGGTTCTCGATCCTCTTCAGCTGAATCTTTCCACGAGCCATCTCTATCCGATGATTTAACGTTTGGATTTGTGTTTAAATTTGGATTTGAAGTCCGAACGTGGATCAACCTCCCACTAGTTTGAACTAGCTTCGAGGTTCCCCACTTACTGTTTGGTTTCTCTTTTTCTTGGGAAAAAACTGTGAAGTTATGACCAAACTCATGCCACCTTCTTCACTTTATATATAATCTCCATTATCAGATTCTCCCACTCACACTTCTCTGCTTCTTAAAGCAACTTTTCTGCACACAAGCCTCCTTTTCTCTTATATATAATATATGTATTCGCTTATATATGTTATATGCTAAGTAAGCATTCATAACAAAGTATATAGCTTTACATGCGAAAGCTCCATTTAAAGCATTGTTTGTTATTTTATGGCATTGTATATTATACTAGCCATTTCTTCACTAGTTTGTATATCATTTAACTTCTAGGTTATACTTGATTGATTGATCTTACATCGGACGTGACATATGACCTGACATGCACTAATCGATATAAAATGTAACTCTATTTAACTATCTAATAACCCCAATAGTTTTATGTTTTAAAAGGTTATGTTTAAGTATGGTGAAAATGTAAAATTGAGAAGGCAGAATAGAAAATTTTAGAACTTGTGAGATAGAAAGAAATAAAAAAAATAAACATTTAGACCAAAAAAAAAAAAAAGAAAGAAAAAATATATATGAACAATTTCGTCTTTCTGTTCACCAAAACTGCTCTGACACAAGAAAGAGGTTGGATTCGACGTGTGCTCTGCTTAATATGGTGACATAAAGAACTGTACTTAAGTAAAGAAATTGAGTTCCCAAATAGCATGCGACTCCGGTTTTTATAACAGTTACTGATATCTGATCTGTTCAAACGAGATCAAAATTATAAACGACCATTGACTAATCATCATTGTACTACCTTTGAATAAATAATCGATCAATTAGATAATTAAATGACTCCTTTATTAAAAAAATGACATGATAATAATTTTGCAACTGGTTGATCAACATGAAATATTGAAATGTGTTACTCAAATGCTAATAAACAAAAATCATTTATAAGAGTTTTTGAATTTATATATCATTTAAAATTACAAAGGAGTAATCTATATATATAAAGTTAACTATTCTCTTATCTTCTTAAGTCAAATACATAAAACAAAAAAAAATGAAAAAAATACAATAGAAATTAGAAGAATAAAACGAAAACAAAGTTAAGGGTAAATAATGAAAATAGATTTTAAATATTTAAATAATATGAAATAAAGTTTTATTGGAATAATGAACTAAAATATGTATTTTAAAATTTTATATAATTAAAAAAACAGAAAATAAAGAAAAAATAATAATAATATAATAAAAAAATAATAATAATCCGTGTGAAACGCGTAAATTTCCTAGTAAACTATAAGTGATAACAAATCATTATAACAGTTTATAAAAAAACTTATAAAAAAATTATGAAGGTATTTAAAAAATAACATGATAATACTTTTCCAACTGGTTGATCAACATGAAATATTGAAATGTGTTACTAAAATGCTAATAAAAAATAATTTATAAGAATTTTTGAGTTTATAAATCATTTAAAATTACAAAGGAGTAATAAATTATAACTGATAAGAAATCATTATAGCAGTTTATAAAAAAATTTATAAATATTTAGTTTATTAATCACTATAAACTTATAAATGAACATTCATAAAGGATCAGAGATTACGTACCCAAATAAGAAAATTAATTGATTTCCACTCAAATTGAAACATCAAATCAAAATCTTAAATCGTTTTACAAGTATCCAATTTGATTAATTAATTTACAAATTGCAACTTGTCAAAGAATTGTAAATATAGAAAAAGCTGATGGCAAGGAGATAAACATGGTTTAGGTTTATTTATTGGCCTTTTTAATTTTGAATTTTGTTTTCTTTCATTAACGATGTTACAGTCATTATTCTTTTTTATAAAATATAATATAAAAATATTTCAAGTGGTGCTAGTTTTGAAAAATAGTACAACTAAAGTGTTATTTTAGAAAATTTCTCAATCATTTACATATTTAATTATCTTTTATATATTGGATATTTCTAAAAATAAGCATCCTGTGAGATTAAAAATTCTACACATCCCCAAAAACGCAACAATATAATTTGACAAAATATCATTCTAATATAAAGATAAAAATTTTATTTAAATTTTTAAAATTTAAAATTTATTTATTTATTTTAATAATATATATTCATAGATGTGAAATATTGAGATGTGTTAGCAGTTTTATTTTAAATACAAATGTATTATATAATTTACTAAATTTCTATTATTGAACAACATTTTCTTTTTCATTTTCACGTTTTTAATTCAAAATATGAAATATGTTAATTAAGTTATAAGAAAATTTCAATCAAATCATGATTATACCTCGTGTTATAATGTATGATCAAGATTTTAAAATTAATGTTTTTAATATATTTAATAAAAAAACCGTTGTAAATAATCATCTGTTTAATCCATTGTTTTATTGGTTTAAGTTGATTGTTAATGTTTTTACCATCAAAATTAGTTAACTCATCCTTTTAACCCATTAAACAAATTTTATTTTTATCAAACTCGAATTCCGTGCGGAAGTACAGATTTATATAATTGAAATATTTTATGATAAATAGTTTTGAAAAACAATTGTTATAAAATGATATGATATAATTTTGATCTGATGTTTATATTTTACAGAATAATATATGTTATATTTAATAATTTAGGTTTATTTTTAATATTTCCAATCAAATTTAGATGTTTATATAAATATTATTCTAATTAATGATAGTCAAAATAAATAAATTCATTCATTTTATCTGTCAAATTATTTTTAATATTTTATAATTTTAATGGATTAATACATTCTTAACTCATTTCAACTAGCCAACATCCATTTTCATAACACAATATTTTAATGTACTTCATAGTAATTTCAAATATATTATATTTTAAATCAAAATATATTAATCTTAATTCTGCAAAATTAAATTATTGACCTAGTTTTTACTATTTTATATGTTTTATAGTTTAAAATTTCTTAATATTAAATTTGAGATTTTTTGTTACTTAAAAAATATATTCAAAACTATATTTATTTTATTTTTTCTTCTGTGTATACCAAATTGGATTTTATATTTTATTAAATAAGTGATATAATAAATTAATTAATTATATCTATCATTTGATTCTATAATTAAGTATATGTAATTTGTTTTTATATTTTCGTTTTTTAATTAATAAGGAAGTATATCCCACTATTTTTATTTTATTTAGATACATGTATAACTATATTCTAATTTTTGGAAACATGTTTAGTAGAGATAATATTAGTTTCTATAATTACCTTTAATAAATTTAAAAAAATCATTAATATTGAACGGCATTTTATGTGATATAACAAATGATTAAAATTTTAAATTTATTCTAAACTAATATGATAGATATTTTAATAATCAAACCTTGTTAATTCATAATTTTCGTTTTGCAGTGGTAAATATTTTTAATATTTCATGTAACAACCCACAATAGATATTATTTCGTAATATTAATCCAACCGATACCATTATATTATCAAAAATATAAATAATGAATAATATATAATATTTAACTGTTTATTAAATTAAATATAACCTGTTTAAATTTTAATATACCTTTTTATAGATCAAATTTTGTATTTAATGTTCTTAACAAATTGAATGTTAAAAAAAAAAAATTAAAATTATGTCATAAATAGAAAAGTAAATATATTTTATTTTAAATCTTAAAAATGCTAAAGTTATTATGAATAAATTAGTTCATAATTAATTTGACCATTTACTATTAATAAAATCTTATAAATTTTATATAATAAAACACATGATTTAAGGTTAATAAATGGTGTGCTTCTGACAGAAACTTCATAAACAGAACCTTCTGTTTCAATAGTATTGATTAATTATTTATTCTAATTAAATATATACAATTTTGAGTAAGCTAAATTTTTTTATTTAGTTTTCATAATTTATTACGGTTAATAATTATCAAATTTGAGTGTATAATAAATCATTGTTTTATAGTCCTTGAAAAAATTAAAAAACAAAAAAAGTAAAAAAATACACAGATTTGTAGTTTAATATTTTATAACCCATAAAAATAAAATCAGTTTTCCTTGTTAATGGTTTTTTTCTGTAACTTCACCAATAATGTATATCAGATCTGAACACTTTGGCATTTAACAAAGAACAAACAAAAAATTATTGTAGAACAACCTCAATATAAAAGCAAAACACAAAATTAAGGAATATTTTTTATTAATCAGTCAAATTATTAATAACTAACTGCTACATATCTCAATTATGTTAATAACAAAACTAAAAATATCAAACATATATATAAACTAACGTGCCAAACTTATGTTATTTTATAATTCTTTATTTTCTGCCCTTCTTCATCATCTTGTTTGTCTCCTGTATCTATCAATGTATAATCCCTAGCTACAAGATACCTATCAAAGATCAACACTCTTATTGCTTACTTGTTTTGACCGAATTCCAATCTACGATCGAATATATATACTTGATCAATTTAAGCTATTCTAGTTATATATTTCTCATATTTATCAACGTGGAACTGTTAACCAATTTTTAACCACTAAAGAAATATTAAGTGATGGTCATTAAGCAATAAGCATAATTAGTCAAATATTTAAAGAGGGTATCATGTGCATCTTATCATGGTGGAGAACCAATGACCTGCCCATGTTAGGTTCCGATGTAGCCTTTTAATTTTTGTTATGTAGTTTATTTATCTATTAACTTTCCCTTTCTAAATGTTTTTTGGCCTTCTTGCTTTGCCCTTTGTCTACGTGGCAAACTCCTGAATCTTATTCTTCTTCAGCAGTACGCGGTTTTCAACTCACTTTTTCTTCTTAGAATATGGGATTAATTTCCTATACATGGATAGAAAATGTATAGCTTTGTACTCAAAATACTGCTACATAGCCCTTTTAACCGCTAATCCTTCCGCCACTAGAACAGAGGAGACAAAGGCTAAGCTTTCAGAGAAAGTGTTTATTCCTTCATTTCTTGGGCCGCGAAAAACACCACCAAAACCACAATTTCAAGTGGCCAAACTCCACGCTGCATCCATCTATAAGTGAGGATCATAGAGCTATTACAAGGAGAGGTAATGGGGATACATGGGGATGATATATCGGAGAAAGAAGCTTTTGGGCTTCCTTCCAGTCTTTAGCCTCTCTAACTGATCTCAAAACAATCTCCGCCACAGAAAAATGTTCGATCTTCAAACAAAAACCAGTTTCTAGATTTTCATAAATGAGCTAATACATTGTATTAAACAATTATACCACCACATTTTTGGTAATAATGTATGAAAGTGTTTGAACTTCCCACCTCTAGTTTTCTTCTTTAGGGTGTGCAACTAACTTACTAATGAAAGTTTTACAAATTACATGTCTCCATAAAATGATTATACATTTAATTTGTAGCACCAAACCACAGCTTGGGGCCAGCAACTGTCTCAGAGTCTTTACCAGATTTAATTTGTTTCGCTCTGGTACTTTTGTCCAGCGTAGATTATAACATCAAATTGAAATCCCACATGATGAAATAAGAATTTAATCAATATGGAATGCAGAATCGTCTTCTATGGACTAAATGTCTTAAGACTTCAATTTTTTCTTAATTAATATAAATTATATTCCTTTAATTGATTTATATCATCTTTACAGAATCTATAACTAAATATATGATAACTTAGTGGCGATGTATTCAAATAAAAAAATATTTTCATGTTGAAAAAAGAAATTCATAGCTAAGGTTAGTATCCGAAATATTATTAGAATGGGGCTCCTCTACTAATGATTTGAATTTGCTGGCCATTATAACATAATTAAAATGATGTGGAAGCAAAGTTCTAATTACGTTGAGATCTAGTTAAATTAGTACGTTGTCAAAACAAATGTATTTAGGGCACTACATTATTATTTTAGCACTCCCACTATACAAACTCTATTCTTAGGTTTTTAATCTTTTGTTCAAAGTTTGTCGCAGTTTGAACAGTCTATTTCTAAGAAAGAGGGATGAAGAGGCAACGTGCCTCTGTGAGGAAGTGATGGATTGATGGGTCAGGTTAAGTAAGCAAGAAGGAAGTAAAATTAAGAATCTTTGTCAAATCAAAATGCATCAAACATGCAAAACCCAGAAAGTGTATGTTCGATCTGTTGCTTATTTTGCCTCGCATCTTGGCGCTCATTGGCTCTCAAGATCGTATCTATGATTGACACATGGTTTATTTTTCTTGTCTTGTAGGGGCATAAAGCTTCTTTTGATTCTCCACTCCCTAAATTTTTTTTTTTTATTTGTATAATATTTATCCTAATGCATGCCTTTAATTTAAGTATTAGCTTATGTACAATGCGATCTGCAAAAGTGGTTTTCTTGAGATAACTTTAATATTTGCATTAATATAATATGTGATAATCTAAGTAGTATTATTAGACATTGGAACCAATTATTTTTTCGAATATATATAGATCTTAGAATAAAAAGAAATTACATTTTTGATGCAGATCCAAACTAATTTTAATTCCTGCAGCTACGACCAGCACAAATCAGTGACTACCGTTTTCAAAGCCATTATTAATGTCTAAGATGCGAAGATCGGCATGAGTATTCGTTAGACGCTCAAAGCCAATTAAATCATTATGCACTTGAGTCAATGATATGGTAATTTAATCCAAAGCTTAATTAGTACATAAGTATGCATTATATATGCGATGGGTGTGTTATGTGTGTGAGGGATAATAATTAAAACTATAAAGGAAAGAAAAGAAAAGAGAAAATACAACTCAGATATCTAAATCTACAATAAGCACCAAACTTATATAGTTACGTTCCCATCGACATTGAATCTTTCAAAAAAAAAAGGACTAGATGCCTTAGGATAATTAAGGTTGCCCTTTATACTCTTATATACTCCTGCAATAGAATAATAATCCAATGTTAAAAAATCCTAAATTATTTTAAATGGAGGAATCATTACAATTTTATTTTTAATTTATGTTGAAGCGGAATCATATAGGCACGAAAATGATTTTAACCAATTTAGATAGCATATAATGAATTACGAATAAACGAATAGCCAAATCTTTGTTCAATTTCTTTCAACAAACTTATCTGTCTCCAATAGACATGCAGTGGTCAAAAGTATGCACATAAAGACTAAAGACAGCCCAAAGTTTTATTCTTGATAAGGGAATTTTGACCATAAGCAATCTTCGTCAGCCATTAGGGTTTCATGTTATGATAGTTAATTAGACTTTTATATATGTATAAAACTACTTCTTAATTTTCCTTTTCTCTTTTACAATATCTTGAAAAATAGAACTTCAAAAACAAAGCTTGTGAACTACTATTTATCAATAGCTAGCTTTATCATCTTAACTTGTAGATTAAAAACAATGTCAACTGTGTTTAAAATAACAGAAATTTTAAAATGATTTTTAATAATTTAGACTGTAAAATTTTACATTTTGATAAATAAAAATAGTATAAACTGTATACTATCGTAAAATAAAAGTTTAACTACAGTACAATTTGACATGCATCAAGGACAATTAAAAAAAATGTACTGCAGTTAGCATGAAGTTTGGTATATGCTACTATGCTAGGGCCTGGTATATATGATAATTAATCAGAACATTAACCATATTCACAATCAATAATAAATCAGTCTTCTACTATTTAATTTTGCTCAAAATGATAAAATTTTGTGTAATAAGTAAAAAAACGATTAAAATAAAAACATAAATAGATATTTTTTTGGTCAATGGATTATATTAAAAAATTTAAGTTTAAGTGGATGTGATAGATATAATCGGAGATATATTCAATGGCAAAACATATAATTGAGAACAATATAATAAAATAACCGATAAAGGCATAACGGGCGAGATGTGTTCAACAACATAAAGAACCTGTGAAACTTTACTTATATATCGAAAGCATTTACTCGACAGAGCATTAAATAGTCGCAACATGTGTTGATGTTTACATGCCTAAACAAATGAGTTTGAAGACGGGCTTGAAACACCGTCAAAGATGGTCGTAATTGAACGGGAGAGGACTGATGCCATTGTTGGCTGTCTCACAATTGAGAAAGTTTGAAATAATAATTATTGGAGCTGCATATGCAAGTTACGATGGATGATAACTTCTCTGAGGATAAATAGACTGTATGAATTCAGCGCTGGGCTAATCATCGGGCTGAGGTGCAAAGAACAATATTTGGTCCATACCCAAAGCAGATGGTGAATGCGTGGAGAAGAAAGCTTGCTGGTTGAGATATGTTTGATGGAGAGCAGTATAACGGCTGTGATACAACAGTTGGTGTTGACAAGCATTAATGGTAATACTAGATTAGATCTATGCATTAGAGTACACACAATACACACCTTTAATGGAGGTAGTAAGAATCGACAAAGACCGGTCAACAAGGTTGTGTGTACCTGAAATGGGGACATGGCAAACCTGGTTGTCTCTATCGCTGAGACATTGTAGCAGATCAGTGAATAGCTTTTCCAACAGAAGAAACTTGAGTGATAGTAAGCGGTAGTAGACTGGAGATGAGCTCGGAGAAAGACCATTAGAGGCTTGAAATTAGTGGATTTGAAACTTCGATCTGGGTAGACAAGAAGCTTCTTTCAAGACGATGGTGCCGACTTGAAGAAGGAGGGGTTGAGGCGACTTATATGGGATGATGAAGCTTCTTAGATCCAACTTTAAAGATAGACACTGATGCAGCGCTGGATGTTGGAGAGCATGGTGGTTGGAGAGTGACGGAGGGGAATTGTCGCCATTGGTGGCTACCTCTAACTCCGGAATAGGAGACTATACCGCCATTTGAGAGAACGGCAGACTGTAAATTAGGAAATGATGAGCAATAGTGGTAGACTGAGGATGCAGTCATGCAGAGTACTCCATGAGGGTCGAATGCAGTTAGGGCTGGGCTTTTGGATATCGGTTTCGGTTCCGGATAGAAATTTATCGGTTCTGGATCTTTAGTTCCTAAGATAAAAATATTAATGTTCGGTTTTTCGGTTCTATATTTCGGTTCTCGGTTAGGAACCAGAGTCGAACCAATACTCATGGTTCTTCATCTTAGGAACCATCAGATAATTTGAGTGGAATTGTAACCAAACCAAATATGATTTTTTCGGTTCTTCAGTTTCGGTTCTTCTGATCCGGGATTTATGTCCAGCCCTAACTGCAGCCGATTCGGTGAATGAGTTGGACGCAGCTTGACAGACATATAAATAGAACCAGAGAGAAGAGGAAGGAGCAAGGAGAAAAGCAGAGGAGAGAAGAGGAGTTGACGCCAGCGAGCGGAGATTCTGCCAGCGTCAGAAAATATTAGCCTTGACGACGCCTCGCTAACTGTGACAGAGAGAAAAGAAATTAGGACGAACTTAACTTTTATTAATATAATTATGAAATTAAAAAAAAACTCTGAGAATTATTTCCAATTTATAAATTCAAAATATTTAAAATTTTCGAAAGTTTTTAAGTTTTTCCAATAATATTATATCAAATTAAACGATTTAAAATTCAATTCAAATATACAGAATATGCCTATATAAACTCAAACCACTATTAAATTTATTTGGATATATTAAATCTAAAGTGTCAATTTTTACTACATCTTAGAATTTACGACAAAATTAATGAGAAAAAATAATTAATATTTTGTAAAATCAAATGAATCAAAGCGATAAATAAAAGCAAAACAAGAAATGAACGCTAAATTACATTTCAATTGTCTTCTACTATATTATGAACAATTTCTGAATTAAACTATATTTTAATTTTTAATAAGTTAAATTAGGTTAATTTTGTAAGTAGTATTTAATCATTTTTCACCTTAAATTTCTAAATACATTTTTCTAATATTAATTACCATTTGATATATTTTACTTTACAAACAATTTAGAAAAAATAGTAAAATGAAATCTTTATTAGTTCCAAGTTTCATAAATAAAGTAAACCTACATTATTTTGAAATTTTGTCAATCAGTTAGCCAAAAACTAAAAAAAAAAATTAATTATTTGATCAACGATGAAATTATAATAAGAAAAATTATTTTATTCAAGATATTACGTTATTTTTTATATTTGATAAAAATAATAATCAGAGTTTTTATTATAAGAGATCCTTCAATTATAAATATTAGCTACTAAAATTTTTAAATATTTGGAAACAGCGATATTTAAAAAAATATATATATTAGATATCAAACTAGAACGTGTTCTAAAAAAATATTGTTAAATTAACCGTTAATTTATTTAAAATATATAAATAATTGACATCATGTAAATTAACATCGTCATAATATTTATGTAAAAATTGATTCTAAAATAACATTACAAGTATTTTAATATATTTTATACAAAAACAATTTATTTAACAAAGAAAAGTAATGTACCAGTAATAATAATAACTAAACATATAACCCGTCTCTTTTCATTTTCTAATAAACTTTTCTTTGACGATTAAAAACTCATAGCAAACAGAAATTCTGATCCGTGAATAAAATTTCTCACTTGTCTATGGATAAAACTCCTCACTTATCTTCACATATTTTTGAATATATTAATTTTTTAAATAAAACATTAAAATTCTTAAATAAAACATTAAAAATCTTTGAAAAGAAAATTTTCATTTTCTCTCCCAAATTTTTCTATGATCTTGATTAATGTTCATTGCAACCTTGGCCATAAGAGTCATCCATATAATTCCCAATGAGAGGTCGCTCCTCATCTCTCCAGATAAACACTTACCATATATTTCATTTCGTTTTAATTTTTAATTTATTTATCTCAAACTCTTGAATATTTATTCAATAATCATTCATTTTTATATATCTTGAGATGATTTTGATTTCCAAACCATTTTTGTATACAAATTTTGACAGTTATAGATTTTATTACAATAACGATATAATTTAATTAAATATTTTTGAAAATTATAAAATTACAGATTAAAAATATATTTATATAAATAAACAAAGTTATTAATTTTATAGCATGTTTATTGTATGTGTATGAACAAATGCAATCAAACAATTGAGAGATAACAAATCATATTCTCTCAAAGAATCATTTTTCTATAAAATGAACGTGAGGGAAAGTTTTCTCTCAAAGAATCATTTTTCTATAAAGCAAATTCCAACACGAACAGATCAGTGATATGAATGATTAAAGGGATTAAAAATGAATATTTAAAGTAATTAATATTTTTCATTAATGTTATAATTATCGGTATGATGCGAAATGGGATGCAGTGGAGAATCCACAATATGGTGTCACAGCTTATAGAATAGTCCGTACGCCAAGTTGATATTTAACAAACTCCAAATTGATTTAGTTAAATGAGATATAACCAAGCATTTGATTTATATTCCGTTATATTTTAGTTAACAATGTTTAATATTCCAACACTAATATTTTGGGACATATGCCGTATTTGGGAAAAACTATAATTCAAAAAAAGGTACTATTCTTCTTTTCTCTATTAAAATCGTATTTACTATACAACTAATTTTCAGATCAATGTGAATAAATAATTACCTCTCAAGTAACAAAATCCCGTTGATGCTTTTTGTTTGTATTAGTATGATTTTTTTTATTAGTATTATTTTGATGAATTGCTAATGTGCATTCAGCAAATATTATAAAGTGGTGCGGCTGAACATTTGAAAGATGTAAAAAAAAGAACTATCGAGACGTAAATGTATTTGATACGAAAAAGAAAAAGAACAGATCAGTGATTTTTGTTTTAAGGTTACGGTCCTACCAAAATATCCCTAACACACTCTGTTTTTATTTAAATTAAAATCTCAGTTTGGGTATCTTAAAAAGAGGTGTCCGAATAAAGTATGAAACACACGTGTCGAGTTCCGCCTGAAACAATTAAACGATACCCCAAGGCTAATGTCAATCATGTGATTAACCTCGGCTAGCGACCTAAACATAAGACGACTTATAAACTTTTTTTTTTTTGGTGCACACGACGAAAAAACTATTTATGTTAATTCGTAAAGAACTGACAAAAAATAAAATAAATGACAACATCTAGCTTAAAAGATACTGTATGAATTTCTTTTTAATAACTTCTTTATTGAAAAGAAAACATAATTGAAACAACAAAACGGGCAATATGTTACTAATTAACTTAATTCACCAAAAAAAATGTTACTAATTAACTTTTTGAAGGATTAAATATTACCAATTAATTTACCACACGAATATTTGTAATATACAGCTACTAATTTTGCGACAAATTTGTTGTAAGAAAGCGATCACAAATTGGCTTCGGTTGCTTCAACTGATTATATATTTGTTACAAAAATATGAATACCATTTGATTGTCGCTGCGAATTAACCAATTATAACTTTTCCTGTAGTGTAAACGATTTTTTTTTGTGCACGATTTTTTTGTGTGCAACCAAATGAAATACTTCTGTAGAAGAATTTGATAAAAAAATAGGAAAAATGAAAACGAGAATAAAATTCCAATAAAGTTTTAGAATAGAAATCAGGTAAGTTTAATTAGTGGGATATTTAAAAGAAAATTATAATTAAATCAAGAAAAAAATTAAAAATTGATTTTTATTCCATAAATAAGTTTTTCATAGATTTGCTAAAAAATATTTTTATTTGTTATACATTTTAGAGTCAATGAGGTATAAAATAAGATTTGAAATCCAAATTAAATATTCAGTAAAAAAAACGGTTAATGTTAATGTTCGGTTTAAGGTACCCGTATAATTAACGCGTCATATATTTTACGTAAGGAGAGTGTTGTGCTGTGCGTAGTGTATATTGCGGAGAGTATTAATGAGAGTTTATCGATTAATGGACAAAGAATAGGGAATTTCGAATAAATGAAGCTGCACAAGTTTGCGAACAAGTAATTGATATACTTTAATTTACAAAACAAAACAATTAAATATGAATAAAGAAAGTTACAGATCTAAATTCATCCATTCCATATCCACTGAAAATAAAAAAATAAACTGCCCAAATATACATCAAGACTAACAATATGAATACACATATGACATGTTAACCAGAAAAACTGAATACATATCTACACTAATAAATATGCAAACAATTAAAATCTAATATGTGTATTCAAACACATAATATGAGATATATCAAGCTATTATATCAAATGAGTATATATCTCAATTTATACATGTATAAAAATAGAGTTGGTTTGGTAATAAACGCCCTATTAAAAATATTAGTGTGTGATAGCACTCCATAAAATTAAATAGATGTAAATACAGATTTGATAATACACATCATATATCAAGTGAAAATATTTTAAGTGCTACACGAAATTGTAAACCTGTACTAATATTTGATAATTACTATTTTGATAAACACAAGAAAATAAATAAAGTTACAGTTCTAACTTCATCCATTCCATATCCACTGAAAATAAGTTGCCCAAAACACACATCGAAACCAAAAATCCACTTAAAACTGGGAAAAAAACTGTTTCTCCTGATTTCTTTAAGAACAAGCAACGACGATGAACAGTAGAACATCACCTAAATGAGTGTAAACATATTCGTTCCTATCAAGCATTGACTTGCATGAAATATCAAGATAGCATATGTATTGTTTACCTTCTGTATGAGTCGTACTATTCGCTTTCAGAAACCGGAGTGGACCCCACCAAAAAGCAAACTTAAGTTGCTTCTAATGCCTATTTAAGGTTTGACTGATTTAAATACAGCGAATGCGGTTGCGGTTGCGGGAATTTACGGAAGTGGACGGTTGCGGTTTTAAACGTTATTAAGTGTTTCGTATGACTGGTGTAGCGGTTAAAAACTATTGCATTTGCGAGATAATTATAACTGGTTGATTAACGG
>KE154110.1:43034-61661 GCA_000411075.1 Sisymbrium irio | reverse complement strand
TGCTGCGGCTGGGTCTACGGCGGCTGAAGCGGCGGCGATGGCATCCTCCGCGTTGTCACAAACTCTCGATTGAGTTGATTCTCTTCTTGTCCTGCTCGTTTCTTCACCATCTGTGTTAGTTAAACCGGTAACTTAGATAACCAGACAAGAAGAAACCGATGATGGTTCCAGAAAGAGAGAGGAAGAAGAGAAAGAAAACCTTCATCGGAGGAAGAGTCTTCGTTTTGAAGTTCAACGTCGTCGTTTTCGGATTCGTCTTCAGTATCGGCACCATAGTCAGGATCTCTAGCACTTATGTTCAACCACTTCCTCATCACCAGCTTTGCCCATAGTCTCTGTGTTAAACAAATCATTTATTTTTTTGGTCAGAACCAATCATTATTATTTTGCAGACATCAAAACTCATCTCTAGTTACCTGAGATTTCTGACGACGGTAGCTTTTCTTCATCATCCCGACGGGTTCAGCAACTGAAGAAGACATCACCGCACAGATATTATTTTAATAAAAAAGGAAAGTGCTCCAGCTTTTTATAAATCTCGATTTTTTTTTCTTTTTTTTTTCTGCCAAATCCAAAAATACTTGAGAGAGTTCGGAAACGCGTGAGACACAGTTCTCCTTCGTCTTTCTTTTCATCATTTTATGTAAGAAAACTTTTTTTTTTTTTTTTGGAAACAATTATGCATACAATAAAAATAATATTAATAATGATAATGGCGTAACAATAATTCTTTTCCCCTCTCACGTCATGGTTACTTTTGTCTTTAATAGTAAAGTAATAAGGGAAACTTGAGACCAAAATCCCATACTATCGTCACGTGAAAAACAGTTAATTGTTTTACTGTTTATGTAGTAGCACTTACAATGATTAATTATGATTTTAATTACAATTTAATCATTTGAATTATTGTCCTTAGGTAAACTTATAAGGTGAACTTTTAAGAAGCTGGACCACAGTATGTATATTAGTTTGTTACGTTAACATTGATCCGCCTTTGTACGACGATATATGTATAGTTTATCAACCAACTAAAAGTTAGTTTTACAAATATATAATGAGTTAAGAATTCAAAAATATGCACACTAGGTAACTTATTGGACTTGGTCTAACAACTCCCACGGGAGCTACTTTTTAATCTGAATTTTGACATAAACTTATGGTCTCAGCCATTTGGACTTTAACTTTTGGACCGCAACTCAACTACTTCTGTAAATATTAAAGTGGATTATGCATTATCTGTTCTCTAATCAATATATAATTATATATATATATATATACGCTCACAATATTAACGTGGTAAGTTTTAAATTGTGTATTTAATAGATAAACAGAAAAAGTTAGAAAGGAAAAATCTGAAGTGGTGCCGAATGAGTGGTGGTCGGCTGGTAGCGTGCGTCACTCGTTTGCATAATGCGTATACCACTATTCCATCAAACTATTTACCTTTCTTCGCATTTTGTAAACGTTTATACTTTTATTTTATTTTTTCATAGCCAGGGATATACTCAACCAAAATCCAGACTAATGCAAAACATATAAAACATCATAATTTAGTTGTTTGTTTAAATCACCCGCAATAGTGTTGAAAAAAGAAAGCATTTATAATAGCCAACCCTTTATTATGGATCAGCTCGAACCATTACTAAAAATATTTGACGGAATTTTATTTTCAAAAAAAATCAGTTGGAAATTATTAAAGCATAACCATTATTAAGAAAAAGAAGAATGTATAAGCAGTCAAAATTGCTCCAAAATATCATTATAAGAAATGAGTTTCGAAATTAGTGGTTAAAAACTGAAAGTAAGACAAAGTTAAAAAAAGTTCTGAAATTATACCCCAAAAATGACGTTTATTAACGATTCAAGTTGATCTTTAATTAAACAATTATGTACGAGAAATACGAATGTGAGAGAGATGTGAAAAAAGCAAAGTTTATTTTCGGAATACCAGAAAAAGGGAAAAAGAAACGCAGAGTACATGGCGCCGCCAAATTAGTCGATATAAGGAGAAAAAGCAATCTATAGAAGATCCGGTCCGGCTGTCCGGTTAGAGTCTGGTTAACGGATAACGTATTCGGGTCGATGAGGTGCGGTGCGGTGTGGGACCCAAAAAATACAAGGACCACAGAAGAAGCCTACGACGAGTTAGACTCTATTGGGCCCACCTACCTTCAACTAGAGTTAGTCTACGAATCTGCGATGCAGCATTGCAGCGAGTGTGTTGTATGTTACCCAACCTATTGTTTAGCTTGGAATTTTCACCTAAAATCCAAAATCAGTTAAATCAACGAATTAAGTTACTCAAATTTCCTTTGATCGAATAGTTTAAAGGAAACAAAATTCAACGCAGCTAATTGAACATTAACTTTCATCGTTCAGGCAATAACATTCTACAGGCTAGAAATTAACATTTTGAGTTTTTTTTCCTGGTCTAAAAGTATAGACACTATTACAGTATTGCCAATAGAAAACAATCTGTATTATTTCTAAAGAAGAATATGTCCATTTTAAAAACTAATTTGTGGTAAGCAAATAAAATAGAATGTTAATTTTTTTTTGCAATTAGATTTTTTTTTTTTTGAAATGGTATATCAGTCTAAATCCATACATCTACATCATTCTTCTGTTTCTACGTATTTTTGTTTGAAAAATAATTTTCTTTACTTTTTTGAATTTTTATCCACTTGTAAGTTAAATAGAAATTTAAATCCAAAACTATTTCATTAGATTTAATTTTTTAACCTGTATAAAAGAATTTATTAAAATCATGTGTTCTTGTATTCGTATATGTAATCACAAGTTCTTTAAAATTCACAGTTTGGTATTTTTGACCATTATTTAACTAGTTAACATTTTAACTAACTGGCTGAAGAAATTAACAAAGAAGGCATATATGGTGATTTCCAACAAAGAAGGCAATGGGCTAGTTACATGTTCTTTTATGTAATTTTTATGTTTTCAGAGTTTTAATTAATCTTTATTATGTTATTATACTATGTATTTGTATTTTATATTAATCATAATTAAATTATATAATATATAAAACATATAGATAATCCTTTAAAACAATATTTTTATCATTATTAAAGTATAATTAATTAATATTGATAATAATTTAGACTTATTTTTAAAACAAAAATAGAATAACTATTTTATTTTTAATGTTTGTTTTCTGAATAGTGTTATCCAAAAATAACACTTCACTAATCCAGTGTTAAATATTTTACTTTTTGAAGTTCTATTCGATGCATAGATTTAACTTTATGTAATTTAATATGTAATATTTTATATATAAATTTATAATCATTTTTAATTTTATTTTATTTTTAGTTAACATACTTCAAATTTATTATCTTTTATTTGTGTTCGACTTTACATACATGTATATTTTAACTATTAATAAAGTAAAACTATCTTTAGTTATAAATACATATATTTTACTAAAATAAACTATATGTCACACTATTAACTGAGTAAAAATTAAGAAAGGATTGGGAAGTCACCTTTTAGCATCTAGTAGTCTTCTGATAATATCGCTGAGGTCTGAAATAAAATGAAATTAAAAGTGAGAAATTAACCGAGTGCATAAAATTGTGCGAATACCATCATAAGGTGGTAATATACTTTTTGTTTTTAAGAACTTTAGGTGGTAAGTTTAGCTGATAAGTATATATTTAATTTGCTGGAACCAGGAGAGAGTACAGACGTTCAAGAAACATCACATGCCTAGTTGTTGGAGTAATAACTAATAAGGGTGCAATCACACATTACCAAAAAAATAAGGGTGGAATCACATAGTTTTTTTAATCGAGATAATTCCATCCAATTCGTCATCGGTGATGTCTTCTTGACACACACAAAAATGAAGTTATTATTTATACATATGTAGACGTTAGACTGTGTTATACTGTTTTATATCATTTCAAATAGTTTTTATTAAAACCACGAAGATGGCTCCCGGAACTTATTTATCTAGCCGTTGGTCGACGTCTGCATAATATATCAACAAGCACAATTGCTTATAGTATCCCCCAGGGCCTTAGCCAAAAATATATATTGCAAAAGGTACCGAGAATTTCTTTTAACTATATGTTAAAGAAACTATAAAGGAACTAAAAACCAAAAATGCAAATAAAAGAGAATGGAGAAAAACAGATCATGAGAAAAAGAAAACATGTTTGGTCCCTTTTGGGATCACATCAATCTTGACCACAATCCATAGAATAGGCAATGGTCGACGCACAATTCTTTTAGCCAAAACTTTGGCTACACATGTCCACACCCGTCATAAATATAAAATATTATAAGTATATATTTGACAGGATATTTACAGATAGGGTGGCATTTCATCTTTGATATTAAACCAATTTCTGTCAATCAATTAGGTCGTTATCTGTATCAAACCAACAAATCAAATTGAAGTCAACCTGATAAATCAACACTTAAAACTCATATTGAACATATTTTATTTTTCCCCTAAAAATGTAGATTAAAATAGTATTTACAACAATTTTTATATACAGAATTTCCAAATTGAATTCAAAAGATTTTTTCATAATTTAATAAAAAGAATACCGCCAAAAAAATAAACCGAATATTTTTACTTGTTTATTTATACCACGACATTTATTGTCTTTTTTATCCTAGTGGGAACGTATATACCACTTCAAACTTAGCTGTAGGTGAATTTGAACTCAGTCATGTTGAAAATGACACGAAGGATTATATATAGACTCTAGTCCAATCAACTACTGTCTTCGTATCGACTTCAAAATTTAACTGGAAATATACTTTTTCAAGGTTTTCACCCCATATTTTCTTAAGAAAAGTGACTTATAATCTATTTTCGCCTATATATGTAATGTCATGAACATTGTAATAAGCTTCATATTTTGTTATATATTATAATTATGGACAAAGACAAAAAAACACCTTTGGGAATTAAATCACATAATAGCTACATATGATACAGATATCTTATCTACCAAGTGATATTCTAGTATTAGAGGTATTGAATAGATAACGAGCCAAGTACAAAATAAGTGACTAAATATACCTTTATTTAGGAATATATTGGTCCCAAATAACACAGTAACTCACTGTTCTTCTGTTTACTTGTTTTATTCCTTGTATTTAAACTGTATATAAGGTTCACATAAATAGTCTATATCCATTTTAAAGTAATAAATACGGTTTTTTCCGGTTACATAGAAGTAATGAAGAAATAACCAGATTGGTAATGTTTATTGGATATGGAGAAGAAAGTGTTCATAAGTTGGATCTCAATTGGAATATTTCTTCCCATCTATTCAAATAAATAATTATTTCACTTTTCATATGTTCAATTTACAGTCTCTTGCTTAAACTCAGAATCTTTTTGTGTTCAGATAATCCTGTCCAAACGGGAACAGTGTTTGAAAGTTAAATTAACAAAAGAAAAGTCTGAAATGTAGAGATCAGATCAAAGTACCTGTGACTATGAGGGGGTGAACGACTTTTGTTGAAGAAGAAGAAGAAGAAGACGACGAAAGTAGAAACACGAAAGAGCAAATGCAATTAATGCTTCTTTGGGTCTTTTCTAAGTGTGAATGTGAGCTTTTTAGTTTTGGGAAGGTCGAAACAAACTCTTTATTCACCCGACCTTTTGCTTCTCATTTATATAGTACTATATTAGAGAAGCCTATAGTATCAATTTTGTATTATATATCCTAAATTTCTCTCAGTCTACACATTCATGCCACGTGTACTTGTCATAAAGGCTTTTGGTTATGTAGAGCTTTATATGTGATTGGCAAAAATAAAGCTCTCGGTAATTCCTAGTCTCTTATATAATCTTTGGCTCTGATTATTTTCTCGGGGGACATGTCTTTTGTATCGTTTGGATAAGAGACAAAATTTAAGAAATTCGAAAACGATATATGATCGGAAATCTTTAGGAATATCATGTTCTATTTTTGTATAATCATACGAACACCGAAATTACTTTTCTTTTTCTGATATAGGTACATCGTTGTAAAAAGAGTAAAACCTTGGACAGGAAGTCAAAAGTTGAGTTCCCATTTGGTCTAAAATCCAAGGATTTCCTCTCTTTTCTTTCAAGGGTTTCTTTTAAATAGTTAGGGTTCAACTATAATGTTTTCACATATAACTTATAAAATTATGGGGAATGAAACAAAAATATAAGAGGAATCGAGTTGAAATAAAATATGAAAAGATATACGACTTATGAAAATTAGTATAGGTTTCGATTCAGGATCTCCTGTTATAGAAAAAATATATACAAAATGTGAAATTGCAAATAGTATATAATAAGAAGTTTTATTTTATTAATGAATTATATATATATATATTAAGTTTACCCTCCATTTGGTAAAAAAAACTAAATAATTTTAGAAACGAATAAAATTATATAAAAATTCAAGAAAATTGCAACTCATGATAATCAATAATTTTAAAATTAGTTTTCCCCCGTAAAAACACTATTGCTCTCTTTATTTCTCTCTACTCTCTTTTTTTTCTTTCATTTGTAATTTAAAAAAAAAAAAAAAATTATCTGTTTCTAGCGACGGAAAGCTAGAAATACAGTATAATCCTAACTTTTGTTGTGACTTATGAGTGCTCTCTATTGGATTTTTATATAATTTACCATACCCAGTCACATCTGTAGTTTAAACCGGCGAGGAAACGAAAATACCAACGTAAACCGATGGCACATCATGTTACTTTCGCCGAGTTAGACCTCCGGTTTGTGTAACCACAGCTGTATTGGTACATCTTAGCACATGTCATTTGACTACAAAATCAGAAAATAAAAGAGCAAAGTTTGATTCGTTGTTATAATTTGTCGTACTTATCGTACGTGTCATGTGTATATTTGACATATGATTAGTATAACTAAAAACCTTAACCCACCACGTAATTTTACAAATTGTTTTCTTATTACTGGAAGTAGAGAAGGATCGGGCAAAGCTGGGACTTGTCTTACATCAGACTTCGTTTTCTAACTTATCTGTACAGCGATAACTACGCCCTCATTATTATTTTATTTTGTGAATGGGACACCCTCATTATTACATACATCTATCACGGATGATGAGACAAGTGTAAATACTTACCAAACTGATCGATCGTCCAAAACATATAAAATTGTAACTACTACTACAACAACACGAATCTGAGTGTGATATAGTTATTATATTACCTTTGACAATGAACTTAGTATCTGGTAAGCGTACCTTAAAATGCTATGAAAGGTTGATAACCGAATATTTTCTAAATACTCGTTTCGTTCTATAACCCACTAATCTCAATCTAGGAATCTATTAAATTATTGTACTAAGAAGGAGCAATATTGAATAAATTCTGATGCTAATCAGCGGCATTAAAATATTTGTTAATGTGGTCTTCGACGAATTTCTGACAATTTTGAGGGTGTTTTATAATGATTGACTATGCCGCATTGATTAAGTAAAATATTTAATGGATAACTAACTATATAATTTTGGACAGGTGGCAAAGCCATCACTAATCATAATCGATCGGTGAGTTTATTTATGTTGTTTCTATGATCATCACAATTATGTTAATTTGCGTGCTGTTGGGTTGTTGTCAGGCTAGAACAAGTATCATTTCATCTCCATTTTTGTAATAATTTACGATTTGAAATTATGCAGTTTGTCTAATCGCTGTCTAGTGTCTATTAGTTTCACTATAATCCAACCTTTTATATATGAACAAAACCTCTCTTTCACTTATTAAAAAAATGAGAGAATATCATTTTTTTCCTTTTTTCCAAATTAATTGTAGTGTGCATATTGTATTTTATTGGCCGACGCAAACGATTTTTAAGCCACAAAGTAATTCGTTCATCCAGGTGCGGTGTAAGTTTATTACTTAATAAAGTTATCACCTCTTGTTCTTTCAATTGTAGTTATCACTTTGTGTTCTTTCATTTGAAAACAATATTGAAAAAGCTAGCTGCTAGTCGGTAGTGTTATAGTGACTCAAAGTTTACCGCTTACTTAAATGGAAGGCTTTTTGAAAAAAATGTAGAAGATTTCAAACGATACAAACATTTATAAACTAAAACAATAATATTTAACATGAAGGGGATAAAAAAATTATAAAAGGGACATAGTATAAAATTTCAAATATCATTATAAAAAAATAGAAACATTTGATTTTTTTTCAACATGATACTTAAATTAAATTATCAAAAGTAACCAATTTGAGAAAAAACTACGGTAAAATTTTGTTTAAAATAATAAAATCTCAAACTATGATTATATATATAAACCTTGCTAATTTGGTAATTTTGACTAAAATAATTAATTAATATTTTACAATTCAAAACTATGAGGTTAGTATACTAAAAATCAAAAATAACTTCTTTTATAATGCAGATAGAACTGTTTGTCATGAAATTTCCATAGTTATATGATTGTAAATCATTATGCAAGAGATAAATTGTTTGTTGAATAAAAGTTTTTGTAATTGTTTTTATAAATTATACTAAATTATTTCTAGACGATAAAAAATCTCAAATTACATCTATTCATAAATTGTACTAGATTATTTCTATATAATAAAAAAATCTCAAATTATATATAACTATGTACTATATCGTATATATCAAAACTAAAACATAAAAATATCATAAATTAGACAAAAACATCAATTTGAAACATCAATAATGTTATATTGGAAGCAGAACAAAATTCATTATTTTTTCAAAAACCAGTTCACATGTATACATTTTATCAAAATATTGATCATATTGTGGAACCAACATAAACCATCAACAACATATGCAACTGTTTGAATAAAACGGATGCCAACTTTGATAACCATATATGTTTTAACTCAAAACTAAAAATAATAATTTTATGTAAGTAGAAATTGATAAACTACCACTTTTTCATTTTTCTTTGATAATTAACTATCAGTTGTGTATTGTCAAAAAGTAATACCAATTGTGTAGGGTTGCCTAGGCTTCCAAAGCGGTCTAGAACGTGTCTAATAACAGTCTTTAATAACCAAAACGCCTAGCACCGCCTAAACCGCATTTTAGAGTCCAAACCAAGAATGTTGTACTATTGAGTCTAAAACACGTTATGCAACCGCCGACCACATTATTGAGGTTATTTAATAACGTACGTATTGATAAATGCGACGGTCCATTTGTAAAAAACGGGGGTCCATTCTATTAGACGTATAACCGCACTATTTATTAGGTCCATTATCAAAGTTGGGCCAAGTTGTGAAATTCGGGAAATATGGGTTCTATTGTTACATTCCAAACTTTGTATCCGATTCGATAAATTCCGTAAGAATAGAGGGTGTTTTAAGTAAAAACCAACGAAACGGAAATGGATAAAAAGAACCGTTTGAAGAAAATCGTCTGCGCGGCGGATAAGAGAAAAGAAAGATGCAAACGCTTCTCAGTCAGCCATGTAAGTCTCTTCTCACCGCTTCTTCTTCGTCGTCGATTCGTAGCTCCGGTGAAGCGAGAGACTGTATCTACTTTAGAGCATCGGTTCAATTCCATAGAACCCTAAGCCACTTTTCGTTTCGTAGTTTCGCTGTTCGTGGAGCTAACGGGATCAGGTTTTGCTCACGAGACGGCGTCTCCGATGTACATAACGGAGGAATCGTGGCGGATACGGAGGAGGAAGGGATTGAGTTACTGAACAAGCCGAATCCCGTAGCGAAACCAGAGGAAGACGAGAAGGAGCGTGGGAAAGAAGAAGACGATGAAGAGATTCTGGAGCCGTTTCTGAAATTCTTCAAGCCAGGAGAAGAAGGAGTGGAATCGGAAGTTCACGAGGAGACAGAGAGAGTGACGGCGGAGTATTACGATCCTCAGGCAGGTGAATTTGTGGTTGGTGTTGTGGTTTCTGGTAACGAGAACAAGCTTGATGTGAGTATAGGTGCGGATATGTTGGGGACTATGTTGACAAAGGAGATACTTCCACTCTATGATAAAGAATTGGATTATTTGCTGTGTGATTTGAAGTATGATGCTGAGGAGTTTTTAGTTCATGGTAAAATGGGGATTGTTAAGGATGATGATGAAGAAGACGGCGTTGAGATTGCTGAGTTTGCTCGGCAAGGGAGGCCTGTGGTTGAGATTGGGACTGTGATATTCGCTGAGGTTTTAGGGAGGACGTTGAGTGGAAGGCCGTTGCTTTCTTCTAGACGTTATTTCCGGAGAATCGCTTGGCACCGAGTGAGGCAGGTTCTCTTCTTGTGCCTCTTGATTCATTCAGATGCTAAAATGTAATAATAATCTTTAAAAAGCTGATGTGATGAAGAGTGATTTTTTTTTTTTTATGTTACAGATCAAGCAACTTAATGAGCCTATTGAAGTTAAGATAACTGAGTGGAATACTGGAGGGCTTCTCACACGAATTGAGGTAGATTCTTACATGTTTGGTTAGAGTCCATATATATACCTTTTTAAGTGGATGATTAATAGCTTTTTTTTTTGTTGTTGTTGGTTTGATTTTCAGGGTTTGAGAGGTTTTATTCCAAAGCAGGAGTTGGTGAAGAAAGTGAATAGTTTCACTGAGTTGAAGGAAAACGTAAAGCAAGAGTTTCTTCTTCTCTTCTGCTGTAACAATTTTGTTTTCTTCGCTGAGTCGCAGCAAAGCTTTTGGATTCACTGTTCTGTGTTTGCTCAGTCTTTTTTTGTGTGTGTTTGTTACAGGTTGGTCGTAGACTCCTTGTGCAGATAACGCGATTGAATGAAGAAAAAAACGACTTGATACTGAGTGAAAAAACAGCCTGGGTTTGTTTCCATTTTATTATTATTTTTTTTTTTTACTGTATTGCCATGTCAGTGTGTATCAATGATGAGGCTAATGAAACATCGCATCATGTTGTAACAGGAGAAGCGGTACCTTCGAGAAGGAACACTCTTAGAGGGAACTGTTGCCAAAATCTTACCATATGGAGCTCAAGTCAAACTCGGGGATAGTAGTAGAAGGTTAGTGTTCATGTCTATTTCTTCCATTAAATTTGTTTGAATTCATTTCTTTTGCTAATGCATGTTTACACAGTGGACTGCTACACATTTCAAACATAACTCGCCGAAGAATTGGATCTGTGAGCGATGTGCTTCAAGTGGACGAAAGCTTAAAGGTTCTCGTTGTGAAATCTCTATTTCCAGACAAGATCTCTCTCAGGTAAAAAAAACCTTTAACGTAAACGCAACTAAAGCTTACTCATCCACTAAAACATGTTTCTTCGTTCTCTCGACAGCATTGCAGATCTTGAAAGCGAGCCGGGTTTGTTCATCACAAACAGAGAGGTACGATTTGCTATTCTTCCATTAGCAGTGTTCACTCATAAAGGCGTAAACCTGTCCTCTTATATTAAAACAAAGCCATTTATGTCCCTTGTCTAATGTCGATGCAGAAAGTGTTTATGGAGGCTGAAGAGATGGCAAAGAAGTATAGAGAAAAGATGCCTACGGGGTCAACAAGAAGCGACACTAGCGATGGTCGTCCTCCGATCACAAGCAGTTTCCCTCAGGGCAAGGATGAAGAAATATATGCTAACTGGGACTGGTTCAAGTTTGAGAGTCAGTGACAAAATCACAATTTCTGTTAACGAAAATGTTTGTACAATGACTGTATCTGAATTTTGGGATTATATTGAGTAAATTATTTAAATCTTCGTCCTTAAAAATAGACAGAAGATGTGTATCTGTAAAGATCAAAATACACAACGAAGCTCACTCAAATAGTTCGGTTTACTCATTCTCTTTAGCCACAGACAGAACAACAAAGGCATAGGCAATGCAAAATACGTTCAATTTAACCTAAATGGTGTTATTTTATTGAATCAGCCAACAACAAATGGTTCTGTAACCAATGCTAACCTCAGAGCTCTTCACAGAATCAAACATCATCGACCAATCATTCGTTGAGCTGCTGAAGCTCAGCTTTGAGCTGTTCCATCTTCAGCCCCATGGATCGCTGCAGAGAAGATTTCTCTTTCTCCGTTACCTTATCGAGCAAACCATCGAACAACTCCAAAACCTCAGCCACGGCGGCTCTGGCGCACTCGGCCTCCTCGTTGAAGTAAACCGTCTCCTTGGCGTCCATCGCATTCTCGATCTCCTCACGCGCCTCTGCGAACTTGAGATTGATCTCATCCACCACCTTGTTCACATCTGGCGGTGAGCCGTCGCTTGTGCCGAATCTCCTCTGATTCTGGTGGGACCAATTGGATGAAGCGTTAGGGATCCGGAAAATTGGCGAACTGAATGATGCTTTGGTGAGACTGGATGTCGAATAAGAAGACTCGATACGACCGGAGACATCGCCAAGCGAGGAGTTTATGGCAACTGGAGAAGATGTAATGGTTAGATTCTGAGGGTTTCGTGGGAAATTTCTGGTGAATAGGTTTCGGAGAGCGACTGCTGAGTGAAGACGCATAGTTTCCTCTGAAATGAATCCGCCGGGTTAGGTTTCTCCGAGAATCTGTTGGTCGGCGGCGCAAAAATGTGGGAAGAGGATGAGGAAGAGGAAGAGGAAGAGTTTGGGCTTAGTAGGCTTAATAGAAGGCCCACCATGAGGTCCACAGAAAAAACCTTGCCACGTGGAGAAGGCGCAATCACCGCATTGGTCGCACAAAAGTCAAAAGTAGACATTTAAGGTCAAACCATCAACTAAACCACATCAGCACCTGAACCAAAACCAAAAGTTTCTCACTGACGCTTCCAATTGGCGAACCACTCCATCTCCACTGACTTTTTACACTACTACTACATAAACCCCTGAGCTCAAAGTTAGTATCTCAACTCACAACCCTTGAGGCGCGCAACACCAACAACCTTGGCTTTTTACAATTTACACATCAATGGCTAGTACCATTCCACCATCTAAAACGCAGCCGCATACAGTTTTTCAAATGGGTTTAGCCGCAGCAAACCACCTTTTGGTTGGACTTTCAGGGTTCGCTTCTCATTCAAAGAGGAAGCTTCGCCGTTGGACTGCCTGTTATGGCTCTCGAGATCATGAGCCTGTTATACATCTCCAAAATGACATATCCATAATGATCATGAACAATGGTGGTGTTTATGAGCCATACAACGGCGACCCGAGCATGCTGCTGAGTGGGGATCAGAGACGAGGTCCGCTGTGGCAGAAAAACATTCTCATGGGTGGAAAATGCCAGCTTCCAGATTTCTCCGGTGTTATATTGTATGATTCCGATGGACTTGTTGTTCCTCCAGCCAAGAACTCTATTCCACTGCTCACCTGGAAGTAAAACACAAAGAAAGGAGACAGATACCTAAGAAAGGCTATACCTTATTGTCCGATGTTACCATTTGTTTGTTTGTATCTATTTCTTGGAAGATAATGTATGCATTGTATGGTATTGTTCTATGATTTGTTTAACTAAGAGATTTAATGAAATCTTATGTATTGTGTGAAACTCTTGCTGAAGACATTCAGAATAAACACATAATGCACCTATGCATTAGATTTTGCAACTTCGGTTTTACTATTTTGAACAACAATACAGGAGGGCCAAGGCACAAAAGATTTTATGATTGCCCAGTAATTTTTGAAAGTATGAACTGACTACAGGTCATGTAATAGTTTGTCACTTGTAATGTTCAGGCTTCAGTACGCCAATGTAAGATAGGTTGCGGTACTGCTCTGCAAAGTCCATGCCATAGCCCACGACAAAGCCATCTGGACACTGCACATATCCAGAAGGTGCAAGACAATGCCATGAGAAATATGTATATTCTCAAGTCCCTAGTGGCTAAAACAATACACCCTCTGTTTATCACGGATTAGACAAGCATAGGCATAATAACATTGCAACAACTGAACAAAGAATTTCTCTAAAGAAAGATCGAATACTATCGAACGATTTGGTGAACTATATACTGAAAATTCCAAAGCTCTAAAATAGAGAAACGTAATGAGAAGAAGCAGCTTACTTCAAAACCAGTGTAGAACTTCCCATTCCCAACCAGCTTAAAATGAACCTTTCTTCTCGACGGCTTATCGAGCAGAGTACAGACAGAAACAGATGATGCTTTCTTCAATTTCATGTGCTCGATTAGACAGCTGAGTGTATTGCCGGTATCCACAATGTCCTCGACCTTTCCAATGTCATAAAATGTCATAAGCAAGACATCATCAAATGTGAAACACTAAAACGTTAAAAGCTCCATTCTTTGAATCTGAATCAGATTACGAAATATCTGACCCAAATCAAGATTGATAAAGACAAGTAGATGAAAAGGCGGACGGAGATTACCAAGACAACGTGCTTGTTCGAGATGTCGAGCTTTAAGTCAAATGAAATCCTGGGAGTTCCACTGGAGACAGTACCAGAGCCGTAGGAATCAGCTCTGATGAAATCGATGGCGATGGGCAGGTCGATTCGCCTGACGAGATCTGCCAGGAAGAGGCAAGCACCTGTGGCTACTCCGACGAAAACAGGCGATTCAGAGTCACCGGAAAAATCAGAAGTAATCTCAGATCCAAGCTGAGCCACCCGGTCAGCGATTACTTGGGCGGTAAAAAGCACTTTCTCTATGTGTTCATCTCTCGACATAGTCTCTACCTACTTCCACCACCATCTACTGTATTCCGGTTTTAACTAACACTATGTAGGCCCTGCGGATTTTAACTCAAATTCCCAAAACTAAGCTCAATCGCGAGTGTAAAAGAACGCGGGAGCTTAACCAAAGTTAACCGAAGCTGGTTAATTTTTACAGTCTGGTATAAACCAAACCGGGATACAGAATAAAGGAATTTCCGCGTTTAAAAGAAATTAAAATCCGATTTTAGAGGCAAAATCGAAATCCCTAGAGAGAGGAGAAGAAGGGAGAAAATGGCGGATATTGTTTTCGTCGCTCTACAATGTTACGAGTGTTCAACAATGCAGGTGAAGCAGAAGAAGAAAAGCAGCAACAAGTGGATTTGTGTGATTTGCAATCAGAAGCAATCGGTGAGGAAAGTGTTCGCTCAGGGTTACAAAGCCAAGGAGATTCGTTTCTTCGTCCAGTCCTTTAACATGTCTCGGAAAGCCGCCGATGAAGAGAGACAGGCTGACGCAGATTCGTTTGCGGGAGGAGAAATTGATGAGAAGGAGGCTGAAGATGTTCGAGGTAAGAAACGATCTGATTGGAGTGAGTATCTCCATTCCGAATCGCCAAATAATCGGCCAAGATTAATTCTAGACGAAGACGGCGAAAAAGAAGGTATTTGGTGGTTTTTTAAAATCGAAGGAATAATTTATTGCGTTTTACATGTAAATATAAAGTTGTTAGCAAGTCTGAGTGAACAAACGGTGAATCTTTCGTTTCACAGTTGTTAAGATTGTGACTGAGATGCCGAACGAAATTCTTAAAAGACCCATGCTAATGAACTACTCTGGTGTTGGTACAACTTCTTCTGCTAAAGAAGGTGTTCATAGAGATGATGATAATGAGATCTTCAAGCCTTCCTTCTCCAGAACCAATATCAAAACAGCAGATTTTCGTGCAGGTACGAAGGATTTACTTTGCAGTTCTGATTTCATTTTATATTCTTTAGATTAGACGCTTGTGCAATCTAGTCCGTTGTGCAATCGAGTTATTAATAGAGCCTTTTCGAATAAGTGTAATTTTGTCTCGTGGAGTATGCAGATGGAGTGATGAAGAGGAAGACGTATGCAGACCAAAAGAACATTGAACCTAATCGAGTTACTAAGCCAACTTCGAAATGGGACGCTTACTTGATAGATGACGAGGGCGAAGACCAAGGTTCTTCACGATTTAGTGAAAGAAAAGAAGTTTTAAAGAATAATAGTGTTGGAGAATGGGACAGCGCAATTATGGATATTAAAGCATATCAGGTTGTAGATGATGAGATACATCCAGATTTCATTTAAGTCAGAAAATATTGTGTTTTTGAAAGATGGTGCTATTCTTTTCATGCAAAAGAACAAAGCTTAGCAAATTTATTTTAAAGAGAGCAATTGAGTTCAATGACTTTATAAACTCAACAACCAGCTACATAAGTTGCTACGAATAATATTCTCAAAAGAAAAGAAAATGCTCCCATTTTCTCCTCAAAACAAACTAAAGTTGCAAAAGAAAAATACTACATTAAAAAAAAGTTCCTCGACTTTTTTATAAAATGATTGTCTAATAAAAAGCCATCAGTTCACTCGGTTGACGAGGGAGCGAACTGTTCGTCAACGGACGACACAGCTGGTGACACTGACAGTCTGAGCACATCCAGCGCCTCCGCTACTTTTGTCTTGAGAGCTTCCGGTGACTCAAGAAGGTGCAATATCTCGGCTTGATCCATCTCCAGCAACATTCCGGTAACCTTAGCCGTATGCACTAGCTCATGCTTCTCCACAAGTGGGTACAGCTGCTCCCCAAGAATCTACCATCATTTCCACTTTTTTAGTTAGCTTTGCAACTGTCAAGAAATAATCAACGCACCTTATCTAATACTAGTCTCCGATGAGATAAGAGAATCATAAGAGACACAAACCTGTGGATGACTAGCCGGGTTAGCCAATGCCAAGGCAGAAGTGAGCTTCGAAATTGGAAGGAGTGTTGGCTTCTGAGGGTGTTGAGAAACATTGTGAGCAATAGCAGATGCATCCAACGGCAAAGAGATGATTCCTTGTGGAGCAGCTCCATCCATTCCATTCCTCCTGTTCCCCGCACCTCCCATATATCTCATTCCCGCGCTTCCATTTTGCTGCATCATCTGCACGTTTCAAAATAATAACGCCCCAACCAAATTGATATACCATACTTGCTAATTGCCAATGATCAGGACTTAAGTTATATACCTGTTGTTGTTGTTGCTGGAAGTGCTGCGGCATGTTAGTAGCGCCACGCCTGTACCCAACACGCGGACCAGGCTGGTTTTGCCTTTGAAGAGGGTACGGCATCATGAAGTTAGCTGGACCAGAACCCGGACGCATCCCTGGCATGAACTGAAGTTGCTGGTATCCATATCCCATAGGCTGTGCCGGCACCAGACCTTGTCCGTTCTGGCCTATGTACATTGGATGGTGTGGACCTGGCATAACCCCTCCTGGTGGGTGATGATGGTACCCAGGCATCGCTGGTGGCATTGGCGACAATGTCCCATTTGGTCTCATATGAGAAAATAAAGTCTGTAACAAATGAAACATATAGATGCTTTGAGAAACAATTTCACTATACAAACCATCCAATTCAGAGAGATAAAAGAGAATGTGTGATAGGAACCTGAAGATGATTCTTTCTCTCTTCCTTGCGTTGAGCTACAGCAATGTACAGAGGTTTTCTTCCTATCATCTTCCCATTCATTTCAGTCAACTGCATAATAATCACCTCAAATAAACATCAGAACGATAATATATATATGTGTAAATAAATTGTGCATTTAGTTGCCACTTACAGCTCTTGCAGCTTCTTCAGGACTAGATAACGCAACAAAACCAAACCCTCTGCTCACACCTTGAGAATTCATCATCACCTATAAAATCCAACAAATATACTTATAAATTATCTATGTAATATTAAACTAATATGTCATTCCCTCATCTGTTGTAAGATCAAGAACAAACCTTGCTTGAAGTCACACTCCCATACTCAGAAAACATCTGCTTGAGCTTCTCATCATCCACACTATCATCAAGATTTTTCAAGTACAGATTCGACCCTTGCAATTTCTCATACCGGCTTAACCTCTCTTGCTCAAACTTCCTCCTCAACTCCTCTTCCCTCTCAGACTTCTTCTGCGCCTTTCCAACGTACAACACATCCTCCCCGAGGCTAATCCCATTCAGCTTCTCAACGGCCACAGCAGCCGCCTCGGGACTCTCGAAATTCACAAACCCGAAACACCTCGAGTTTCCACTGTCATCTTTCATCACAACCGCACTAGAGATGTCTCCATATTTCCCAAACGTCTTCTTAAGCTCATCATCACTGATCTCCTTAGGCAGGTTCTTCACGTAGACATTAGTGAAACGCGGGATCGCACCGCTCTCAGAGCGAGTCCGCTCCTGACGTCGAACAAAGTGTCCCACAAACACTTGCTTATCATTAAGCAACATCCCGTTAAGCTTGTCAATAGCAGCCTGAGCGGTTTCTTCTTTGTCGAACTGGACAAAACCGTAACCCCTTGACTTTCCCGTCACGTCCATCGCCACCTTGCAAGAGAGAATTGTCCCGAAAGTCGAGAACGTATCGTACAGTGCCTTGTTATCGATCGAGGCATCGAGGTTTTTGATAAAAACGTTGCCTTTACCGCTCAGTCTCGTGCTCGGATCACGGTTCGAGAGCATGATCCTTATTGGTCTGTCTTTGATCGGAGTGTAGTTAAGACTGTCCATCGCTCGCATCGCTGTTTCAGAAAAAGATATGATCAAACAATATTTTAATCATCTATATATAATAATGAAATATAATAATATGTTTAATTAGAAAATTCGGTAATATTAAAGTACCATCCTCGGGATTAGCGAAGTTGACGTAAGCGTATCCAAGAGAACGGCGAGTCAGATCGCGACAAACCCTAACTGTCTGGACAGGAGCCACTTGATTGAACAGATCCAAAAGATGGGCCTCATTGACACTTTGGTCTAAGTCTCCGACGT
>KE154110.1:0-42785 GCA_000411075.1 Sisymbrium irio | reverse complement strand
CGGCGGCTACCTGAGTAGCGGCAGGGAATGGAGCAGTAGGAGACGAAACCGTAACCGCTGCTGGTTGGTTAGGGACTTGATCAACCATCGCTGTCGCAGGGGCAATTCCAGATGCAACAGCCGCCGCCATATAGCTGATAACTAGGGTTTTTTATATATAGGCCTGAGGATGTGCAAAGACAGCGAGAGAGAGATTTGAGATTGTGTGTTTCCAAAAGTTTTAATCTTTCTGAGAATTTTTTAGGAGATTTTTTATTTATTTGATATTTAGATTTTTTTCCTTTTTTGGTTATACTCCGGAGAATCGAAAGGAGTAAAGAGGGTGAAGAATGTGTTGTGGGTATTTATACATTCGCTTATTAACGAATCGGTCCCTACGGATTGGAGTTTGATCTGATGTGTCTCTTCAGATTTTGACCGAGTTTTACGTGGGTCCCGTGGGCCCATTATGGGCTTTTTGTTCTGACCGATGTTAAACTGAGCAATGGACGTATAATCGGATGCCACGTGTCTAACTTTTGGTCCTTTCTAATGGAAAGTACATGTTTTTAATGTAAACTCTTTACTTTTTGTCGCCGTTTTTTGTGCATCTTTGAGAATTGGTAATAACGTGAATTTCATTCATTCTAACCAAATCAAACTGTCCTATTTCTGCGTTGCTTGACCACTTTATATGCGGATAAAGTCTTGGATCTTGATCATATTTATATACGAAAATTTAGCTCAAGTTCTTATTTACCAACTTATAATATATAGGATTTATAAAGAACGAAAAATGTATTTTACTCGACTCTTTTGTTTTAGTAAGTATTAGTGATGGGATCTTCAAATCCACATATAATAACTTTTCTCATATACAATTAATGAGGATATTATTCCAAATTTATAAACACATTAATAGAAGGCAGCTCTAACTTTCAGTTTTAATATTGGATGTTAATTAGTATATTGTATTTGGAACAATATGGTCAACTAAAATCAAATAGTATTTGAGAATATTTTTTGCTATCTTAGTAATTATTGTAGATGAATTCCTCAACTCTTTCTTAGTAATTAATTTTTTCTTACAAAAATCTACAGTATTTGGTAAAAGATGGATTGACCTTGACCCATATATTGACATACTGTATATAGTTCTTCAAAAAATAAATAAAAAATCAAAATTTATGTTTAAAATTCCTGCATAGTCAAATCTTTTTAGATACTTTCCCACTATATTTGTGTATGACATTATATGGGTCGATAAGTTTTCATATGAAGCAAGGTCCAACAAAATTGGAATCAAGAAAGCTGTTGTAAATTTATGATCAGGAATGTACTATAATCAGGATCAACGAGAAAACATAAATATGGACAGGCCTGTAGTTTTGACTTTTGAGAAGTCTCAGTTTCCACATCGCATACCCATGAAAATGCACAAAACCATTAAGTTCAACAATATGCAAATTGGAGAAAATGCTTGCGCTCTCTTGGTTCTGAAAGCAAGCAATTTGGCGCCTCAAGCCTTATCAAAGACAAAGAGTGGTTACCAAGGAAGGGAACTTGTTGGGTTAAGACAAGAGAACCTCTCTATGTATATGGTCGATGAAAGACTACAATTTCGACCACATTTCAAGCGAGACGAGTGTTAGGGTCTGTGATATTACCAGCCATACTTCCTGAAGAAGTCTCTGGTCCTCTTCCTTGCTCGGGTGAATACTATTACTATGCACGCGAGCACCCACGGAGGAAAGTTACCCATGGAGATGTTGTTCTTGATCCACGCTGGAGGGTCTTTCAATAGAAACATTATTAACAGCGTAGCAATCACGACTCCGAGCACGATTTTTGTGATGGGTTGGATCAGAGAATCCTGAAAACAAACAAGTGTTCACAGAAATGTCACTAGATTCACTCAGTTTAAACTCGCAACTTATTAGAAACCTTCCGTGTGGTTAAAGGCTCCATTTTCATACATCCAAAAGTTAAGTCCAACGAATTCAGAGTACCGTGTCATCCGTTTCTAGTTTCTACATAAGATATGATACTCTTACAAATAAAGTCAAGGTTCTACGAGATACCGAGTCCACTCGAACTGAAATTCTAAAGCATTGTGAAAACATCCATGTGGTACAACGAACACAATAAACAGAACCGAATGTAAAAAAAAGCTAATCTTGAGTAATTCTACTAACCAAGAACAAGCTCTTACACCTGCAACACTCTTCATCATAATTTCATAAGACTTGATCAACATATAAACTCGACATTACTATCTAATTAATAATAACAAAATTCACCAAAACCTCATATACTCACACTCAAGAGATCAGTTAAGTCAGACAACAACAATCACATAAAGCTAAGGAAAGTCGCTAACTTTCTTTTTCCTCTTTTACAACCACAAGACTTTTGAAGGAGTACCTGAGGTTCACCGTCGATGTAAATGACGGCACCATCTCTATACGTCAGCACAGACCGTCCGTTCCTAGGGTGAAACCGGATCGGTACGCCGCGACCTTTCTCGACGTTGAAAGCGAATATCGATTTTAATCCGTATTTCTCGAGAATAGATCGAACCTCGAGCTGATCCTGCTCCCAACCTCCGAGATTCGACTTGAACACATCGATCGGACCTTTCCCACACCGATACAGATGGATCTCCACCTCCGGCACTTTTGTCGTCGCTATCCGCGATCTCGATTCACTTTCGGGTTGAGAATCGTCGAGCAACGGAGTAGTCTCTTCAATCTCTTGCTGTGGCTCTCTCTCCTCCTTCTCCGGCATCGTTTCCATTGACATGATGACTAAAACGATTCGCCGGTCCGATCAAAGTTCTTATCAAAAGAAAGTAAAAGCAAACATATTCTGTCCACAACGACGTCGTGTTAAGTTTGGGCCCTCATTATGGGCCTGATGACGGTCCATTAGACCCATTGGTTTATACGGTTATCATCAGTTTGTCTCCGGTCGTCTTTCCTTTTTCCACATCCATCGGAGAAAAGATTATCTCCGGCGACAGAGATTGAAGAAAAATGGAAGCAGCTATGGGACTTCTGAGAAGAATGCCGCCGAAGCAATCGGAAACGGCTCTTTCCGCACTTCTCAGCCTCTTGCCTCAACATTCTTCCGATCTCCTCTCTCAAGTCGATCTCCCTCTCCAGGTTTGTCGTGCTTATCATCTGTATGAGGCCTTATTCGTTAAGCGGTTATCACGCTTGAAAGAAATGTAAGTTCTTTGTAACTTGTAAGGGGAGAATGAGTAACCATGTATTGAAACAGGTGTTACGTGATGATGAAAGTAGGAAAGATTTCATCTTGTGTGAGTACAACAGAGATGCTGATTCCTATAGGTACTTTTTTGCTCTACTGCATTCTGTAGGGAGAATACTTCCAAGTGCCTTTTTTTTCTTTTTGAACATACTTAAATTGTTGGATGGATTTGTTTTGATGCGCTTCTATGAGGCCTTACACTACTTATTACTCATAGCTAAGTTGCTCTTTGTTGTTGTTGTAATCTTTTATTATTGTAGGTCACCCTGGTCAAATAAGTACCATCCTCCGCTAGAGGATGCGCTTTACCCATCTACAGAATTAAGAAAGCTCGAAGTTGAAGCCAACGACATCTTTGCAATCTATCGTGACCAGTGAGGTTCTTCACCTACCTCGTTCGTTCAACTTTTGAGGACAAAAGACCCTGTAGTAAAACTGATTTCATAAGCGATTGAATTATCTAAAAATGGATACATAGTTAGCATTTGATCTTCAAAATCCATTCAGAAGATTGAATTGTCTTAAAACCCTCGTTCAGAAGATTCATTCACTCTCTTCTGTTGAAACACATTCTCAAGATGTATCTCATGCTTTAAAGATATCTTATGTGTTATTCCATGCTTTTGACGTAACGCGTTGCAAACTTATAACCTGTTTTGATCACTTTTGCTTACAGGTATTATGAAGGTGGTATATCTTCAGTCTATATGTGGGAGGATGATAATGAAGGCTTTGTGGCGTGTTTCCTTATCAAGAAAGGTATTTTCTATCTTCGGAGTTCAGTCACACCGAGGTTATTCAGTATAAAAACTCTTTACCTGAGATGTTCTGGTTTTATCTGTCGAAGATGGGTCAAAGTCAGGTCATGGTCGGAGGGGATGCCTGGAAGAAGGAGCGTGGGATGCCATACATGTTATTCAGGTGACTCTCCTAACAGAGTCATATACACCATCACCATGCATGCCTTACGAATGTTATAGACGTGGCCCAATTTGTGTCCACATGGCTGCAACTTTATCATATTTTTCCAAGCAGCTCTTTCATGACTTCATATTTTACTTCTAACCCTTAAGGTTGTCAATCTAGGTTGGTCCAGATGATGAGGAAATGGCACAGTATTGCTTAACAAGTACTATTATGCTCTCTCTGACCACTGATGACGAACCCTCAGGCAAATTCGGCTTATCTGGATCAATTAGAAGACAAGTAAGTTTTAGCTTCTATTTATTTCACGCCTTCATTGATAAAGGTCCTAGTGAATAGTGGTTTGATAGAGAAGTTTTCAATTTCTCTAAAACAAGAACATTTAATTCTGCTACTGGTGAAATTAGATGAAAATGGAGCTCGCAGTAGCGGAGGGACATTTGTGCAACATGGGGAGAATGATTGAAGAATTGGAAGGCAAACTAAGAAACTCACTTGATCAGGTTCTAGGAACTTTCTACTTTTGGCAAAAAGCCCTCCAGATATACATTCCGTTTGCTTAGTTAGATAATCTCATTCTTATCGTTTTGTGTGTGCTTAAAGAAACCTCAAAATAGAATTAGTTATAACATCTCATAAATCAGAATCCAGAAAATACCGATGTGTGGTTCCAATGTTTGAGAGTTGTTTGGTGAAAAGCGCAGGTTTACTTTGGGAAAACAAGAGAGATGGTTTGCACACTGCGTCCACCAGCAGAGATCGTACAGATGAGATTACCTGACACCTGATGCTCCCATCGATCTTGTAATAACATTTCATATCTCCCCACTTCTTGTTTTTCCTGTCTGATTTTAAACGTTTCTCCGATTGTCTTGTGTGAATGCCTCTATTTGTCACCTGTTGTCTCTAACTTCATCATTATCATCATCATATGACCATCTTGTCCATAGATATTGAACATAACAATGCGTATTGTAAGGCCGAAGATATCTTGTGGAGATATAATTTATCAGTGGTAGCCTTTGACATGTTACTGAATGTAAAGAAACGCTAACTATGAGATGAGAAACGCTAATTATATGTAAATTAATATCAAGATTAGTTCAGTTAACTTTTGGACCCCACTATCACAGTAATTTTCCCATGACACAAAGATACAGAGAGAATATACGATAACCAAAACATGAAATGTACGAATATCTGCTCACCCTATCACTTTATATAATTATAAACCTTTCTTCATCATTCTAACCTCGAATCCTCCTTCGGGCCGCTTCATGACGTTATACGGCATGTAAGTCCCCATTACTCTGTCCCAAAACGTGAAAAATGGTTGTGAGTAGTTATACTTAACGCCGTTAACCTGGTGGTGCACGTCATGGTAAGCGCCGTTATTCTTGAAGAACACGTGGAACAAGTTCCCCGGAAGCCGTAGACCGCAGTGATCGTCTACGGTCTTGACGGTGACGAGGCAGAAGAACCAAACGCTCGTTCTCGGCGTCATCCCTGAAGCAAAGAACGCAGCGGCTCCGCCGAGCATGTCGGATATGACTTCCACCGGGTGGTTGTAGAGAGCACCGACTGCATAAGGGACTACGAGACGGTGGTGGTGCGAGTGGACGTGGCGGTAGAGGAACTTGTTATGGTGCATGTAGCGGTGGACAAAGTACTGACACGTGTCGAATATGAACATGGCTATTAATATCTGAAGGATCTGGATTGGCACTGAGGGTTGGACTGTTGGCTTTAAGGTTTCTTCTGCATAGGAAGTAATCTACAAAGATGAAAATTCATCATGATCAACGGTTAAAACGTTATATGTCCCGAGGTCATGAGGTACATCAAAGCCTCGTGTGGATGCAATCATGCAACATGAGGATTAGGATGCAAATGTTATGTACTAGATCATTCCGTATGAATCCCGAAGGATTGGACTAGAAGATAGTGCAAAGATCTTTTTGTTGGAATGCATATAAAGAGTATGACTCACAAGAAATCCAAATTGGGTAATCGAGATTTGGAGAAGCTGTTGAAGTAAGACTCCTTTGACCACCGTGCTGATCGGGATTATGTTTTTCTCATGCTCTTCATCTAGGCTGTGCAGCCGGAACTTATCTAAAGAACGGCCAAGAAACTGGTTAACTCCGGCGTAAACCCAATAGACAACAACGGGAGCTATCGTCCCCATCGTCTCATCACTCACGAACCCTTCCCACACAACCATTCTCTTCTATATTATTCCACAAATACTTCAAAGAAATTTAGCAAACAAAAAAAAAGCACTTCAAAGAATTGTTAGAATGGAGTTTTGGAGTAGTTTTTTTTTATTTTGGTTTTTGAAAGTTTCACGACAAGTAGCCGTAAGTTATATGTATGTATATACTATTGTTATGCCCGGTAGTTTGCACCGGCAAGTTAGTTTATGATTCATTCATTGGTCAACAATTTGAAAATATAGTTGAACCGGTCTTTTGAGTTTTGGAGTACGAAAGATTTTAACTGAGGAACCGAGTCAAATTCAAATTCAACTAAATACAATTGTGCAAGAAACATAATATGTACTTAAATAAAGATTAGTATATATGATCTCACAGTCTCAATATATTGAGATAATCACTTAAAACATGTATACGTATGTACAATGCACTTGATTCCTTTACATGTTTTTTTTAATAGAAAATATTACAGCTGTTTTTAACAAAACCACACGTTGTTTCAAGATTTTGACTGTTCTTTTTAGTGGAATTGACATGTGAAGATTTTTTTGGGTTAATACTTAACAGAACCAAATTGACTCGATGCCACCTAATCGAGCGTGACTAATGCTAAAACAACGTACGTAGGTGGAATGACAATCGTTTACTAGCTATAGTGAACTAATTAAGATCACTTCTTTGGGAATGCGTTAATAGATAGTATGACTCACAACTCACAAGAAATCCGAATTGGGTTATCGATACTAGAAGAAACTGTTGAAGCAAGACTCCTCTGAGCACCGTCATGATCGAGACTAAGTGTATCCGGTGCTCACCCGTGTAAACCAAGTAAACAAAAAGGGTATTGTCCTCATCCTCTCGTCACTCGAGTATTCCCTTCCCCACACCACCATCCGCTCCTAATTAGTAAAGGAAAATGGAGCTTTTGGATTATGAATGTCTGTCGAAAAGTAATCGTAAATTATCTGCATATAATATAAATTTGTGTGTGCACTTGCCACTTTGTATGTATTGAGACGCAAAGAAGACTCGTCCATTTGGGAAATTGCTTTTCGACATAAAACTTTTTTTTTTTTTTCGATAACTCAGGTATTTGGACCCTTAGGACCCAATTAGCACCGCGTCCAAATGGATCTGATGTGGTCTTGAGAATCAAACGGAAGCCATGTTAAATCCGCTGTGGCTAGGAATCGAACTCCCGTGGCGGTACTCACAGCTGTGAGCCCTTTACCACCAGACCACGATGTCCTAATTTTTTCGATATAAAACTTCTTCGAGATTATGATTGTTTCTAAAAGATGGCAACGGGTTAGGTCCTTAACACATTGGGAAATCAAATGAAGAAATCTTATAATTGTTAGTCTACGATTTCTGATGGAAATTTTAAAATATTGTCAAAATCTATATGATTATCTATCTCACAATAATTTGATCTTTTTAGAATGATTATCTATATAAACTATATGATTATCTATCTCGCAATAGTATCTAGTAAAATACCCTAGATCCTAGTTACGATTTCAGTGTCATGTATAATCAAGCATTTTGAAGAGGTGGAGATGCATTTGGTTTCATTATATATTGATCGAGACCATAGATATGGATTATGCATGTTTACATTGAAATTACCACATGTTCGTTGCTGCTATTGTTATGTGGTAAAAGGGTGATGCAATCATTCGTCGACTGATTTGGTGTAGTAAGCGACACCAATAAACCTTTATAATTTTACTCGCAATATAAATTTCTTTTTCGGGTTAAAAAAATGAAGTTTCCTTTTTTTCTACTCGTGAGAGAGACAAAAAGTTACCTTGAACGGTACTAATTCGCTTAATCTATTAAACTTAAATAATTTATCGTTTGTGTTATAACTGTAGGTAGAGCAATCAATCATAAGGCAATACCTAACTCCCCGCATTGACTGACGAATACGCGAAAGATCTCTCTGATAATTTCACGAACTCCCTCCCGGTTCGAACCCCATTGAACTCGTTTGAATTCGAATTAGGCGTTTTCTTTGAGAGGAAGAAGATGATGAAGCCGGGCTTCACCTTCTTCTTCTTCTGTTGAATCAAAATAATGGCTTCTTCATCCCAACGACGCTGCGTTTTCGGTACTCACTCTCTCTCTCTCTCTCTCTCTCTCTCTCTCCCCTTCACTCCTTCGATTTGGGTTTTATAATTAGACTCTTAAATTCTCGTCGTCTCTTTATTATTCAGTCGGGAACATTCCTTACGACGCTACCGAGGAACAACTCAGAGAAATCTGCGGCGAGGTTGGACCTGTTGTCTCCTTTAGGTTAGTTTAGTTCTTCTTCTTGCTCAATTCGACTTCATCGTTTTAGGGTTTTCACAAAGCAAGCTCCTTTCGTGCCTGATTCAGATTAGTTACCGATAGAGAAACCGGTAAACCAAAGGGGTATGGATTTTGCGAGTATAAGGACGAAGAAACGGCCTTGAGTGCTCGTCGTAATCTTCAGAGTTACGAAATCAATGGCCGTCAGTTGAGAGTTGATTTTGCCGAGAACGATAAAGGAACTGACAAAACCCGTGATCAGGTTTCTAACTCTTACTTCTTCTTCTGCCATTGCTTTTTAACTGCTGAACCTTTCATCTCATTAAGTTATATGTAACTAAAGATTACTACTTTTTGGGGTTTTAGGGTCAAGGAGGTCCTGCTTTGCCTCCTCCTCCTGCTGCTGCTGCTACTGGTATGTTTTGTTTCAGTCCCTGACTACATTTTTCTTTAGAGAAACAGAAACCTTATCCTTGCTTGTTTTCTTTCTATCGGTTTCTTCGATGCCAGAATCTCAGAAGCAGATGGGAGGGCCTGTCGATTCAAATATGCATCAGCCGGTTGGTCTTCACATTGCTATAACGGCTGCATCTGTTATGGCCGGTGCGCTTGGTGGTCCCCAGGTCGGTTCTCAATTTACACAACAGGTTCCAGCTAGTGATCCTCTCACTCTTCATCTTGCCAAGATGTCTAGAACTCAGCTCTCTGAAATTATATCGTCCATTAAGGTGTGAATATCATCATCGTTTGTTGTTTCCTTAATTATTTATTGACGCATTGTTGAACTATTGTAAACCAGTGGTGTGATTGTGTTTTTTTCTCAATGGTCAGTTAATGGCTACGCAGAGTAAGGAACAAGCTCGGCAATTGTTGGTTTCAAGACCTCAGTTGCTAAAAGCTGTCTTTCTGGTACTTATCCATCCTTATCGACAAATAGTTCCTATGATCTTTGCACCATTTTGTGTACTTATACTTTTCTTACTGTTGTAGGCACAGATAATGCTTGGGATTGTTAGTCCACAAGTCGTAAGTTTTCTATCTCAATGAACAGTTTTGTGCTTCTTCTTTCTCTATATATCTGTTATGTCTTAAGAGGACTCTTGCCATTCTTGAATTGTGCAGTTGCAGTCGCCAAATATTGTTCAGGCCCCAAATCATATGACAGGGTCTTCAATTCAAGACACTCAACTATCTGGTCAAGTGTCTAGTCAAAACCTTTTACCGCCACTGGCACAAAGGCCGCAACAGCTTAGTCGCCCTCCTCATAGTCAGTTTCCCGTTCAACAGTCTTCTAAACAACCTTTTAGTCAGATTCCACAACTAGCAGCACAACCAGGTCCTTCTTCCGTGAATCCTCCTCCTAGATCCCAATTTCAAGGTCTCAGCGAAACCGCTTCATTTCAACGCCAAAAACAAGTGGGTCCAGCTTCCACTAGCATAAATTATAGTATTCAGACTTCAGTTCCAAATACTGCTATTCAGCCATCTCAAGTACCTCGGCCACCATTAACAAACTCTGTGATGCAGGTGAGTTTCCACAATACCTTTCTGTTTAGAGAAAAAAGCCATTGAGATATGAATGCAGTTCAATAGTATGTGCATAGTTTAGGACCATAGGTCCATAGTATTCAAGTGTGTTAATATTCGGTGTTATTAATGCACACAGCAGATGATTGCTCTGGCGTAGTTACCATTTTCTTACAAAGAAAGTTTATTTAGTCGAATATGAGTTGCTAATGAGTGGTCTCAAAGGGAAGGATTCGTGCATGTTTTGCTTTCCATGTTAATAACCAAACTTCAGATATATAGCTAGTGTGCTTCGAAGGGCGTTTAGTGGACTATAGGACCCGTTTCGTTACTTTCTTTCTCTTATTTGTTTTTTTAAAGAATTTTTCTAAAGATTTCTCCACGCCTGCATCTTTATGCACACTACAGCATGGTGGGCAAGCGGTATCACAAAATTATGGCAAAAGAATAAACAACGAGGGACCTCACGAATCATTAAACAGACCATCGAAGATGATGAGAGTGGATGATAGGAGAACCACTCCATTCCTTGGAGGTCATACGTCTAACTCAATGCTTCCAAATCCAGTACAATCACAAGAGAAAGCGCCTCAGGTACAATCAATTCCTCACAATTTGGAAGCTTAGGTGGTGACAAATCTCCCACAAAATGGCCCAATGAATCTATTAATTTGCAAAATCTTTGCTCCGCGATTAATTAACTTTTCTCCAGGCACTTCTCTCCCCGGATGTTCAGTCAACATTGCTCCAGCAAGTAATGAACCTCACGCCGGAACAGCTGAGAATGCTGACCCCAGAACAGCAGCAGGAAGTCATAAAGCTGCAACAAGCGCTCAAGCAAGACCACATGATGCAGCCTTCATAGCATTGAGGTTGTTGTCTTATTTGCCATGAAACTCATTTGTCATTTAGAGATGCGTTTGTTTTTCTTGGTGATAATTTGATATAATTCTCGTTTTGGTTTCATCTCTCTTTTATCCACAGGAGCAAGCAAGTGGATTGGTGGGTTTCATTTAATTGAAACTTGCAGAGATGAAAAAGATTTTTCGCACACAGATTTACCATAGAAAGAAGAAGGCTCTCGCTCTCACCTGAATTGGTGAGTGATTGTACTATTAGTGTAGCATTTATTTGTGCTGAGTTTGTCTTATAGAAGAACTATCCAGCCATCAAAAATATAATAGAAAAGAGAAAGTTACATAGTCAAACGTCTCACAATAACTGTGTCCTCTTTCTCTCTTCTCATTTTTTTCTCTTACCGCTTTGTTTTCTACTTGAACTAAACCGTCCTTCATTTTTTACTTTCCCTATCATGTGGCCACTGGTTACTACTTCAGTGAATAAACACTTTATTTCTCCACTGTACAAGAACTGCGACTAAATAAGCTTACAAATAGGCGGAATAAAAATGATGGAAGTTCATTTCAAATTTGATCAAACGTGTCTATATTTCAACAAACTTTAACGAATGTAGAGTTCAAACGGCGGATTTCCTCAAATTTCATAAAATTATATAAGAAAACAATGCCACTCCTGCAGCAGTGGAGATTCTAGAATATTACAGTATTGCGCTTGAAGAATAAAATCACAGATAGAAGTCTATTAGGCGTTTTTGTAATCGGACATCAAAGAAACATCCTGCGAATGGTTCTAGCGAAAGCCCGAGACACCAATCTGCCAACCAAGTCACCTGGCAACTGAAGCAACCGCTGTTGCGACTCTTGCGGAAGCTGCAGCATTCATTCGAACACCCCAAAACAATTTATTATCATAACTAAATAATAATGTAGGGGACTAGTAAAATCGAGTGCTAATTTGCAAACATTCGAAAATGTTGGTGATGTGTTATGCAGAAGTCACCTCGGGTAAGATGGAGAGAATCGGGAGCATCTCTTGGGCTGATGGAAGCTGATACATGACGAGTGATGCTTCGTCTAGAGGCGTGAGTGCCTCACCATATTTACTAACCGCTTTTACTTGCTGCAAGGTTGATGGCGCAAACAATGAAATGTAAAAAATGGCAAAACAACATTTGATCTTTTACTTATTCACAAAAAGCAGAGGAAAAAGAGGAATTTCTTACCGTGTCAGCCCCCCGCATCCCTGAGAACAACGAGATGAGACGATAGAAGGTTCTTAGGTTTGTCATGTCTTCTTCTGTCAAAGAATTGAATGTCCTTGAACCAGAAAATGGCATAGTCGTCGAAGATGTGAAGGAGTCCAGTGCTGCCAATCCAAATGCATCAAGACCCTGTCGAATAATAATAATAATAAGCAACAAAGATAACCAATCCTTATGATAAACAAAAATTGAGATATTTTCAAAGGAGTTCTATTATTTATTATCAACTAAAGATAAATGGTTAATAGCTATTTGTTTCCAGTTTATGTTTGTCAAACCAGTTAGTTTCTTGGACAATCATCAAACAGCTGATATAACACAATTTAAATGCTCACCTTAGCGAATTCTCGAAGAAAGATTTCTCTTACAAAAGAACCCTGTTCAATGTTTCAAGATTTAGTTTGTAACATTAGTTTTAAAATTCGTAGTACAATAACTACAGCTTATATATACCTGTTCCGTGAAAGTAAAAGCAAGAATTTGCTTCATGACGATCTTAGAGTCTGTGCCTTCCACCGGTTTTTGAACCAATGCTGTCTCTGTCCTAAGAGACTAAAGAAAGTAGATGTTGATAAGAAACCAAATGATATTCTTTGTTCTTTTAACAGCCAAACCCTAAAGCATCCAAGCTAATCATTTCCCACTTCCATAGACTTTCTCCAGTGGAGGACATCTTTTCTGTAGTTTTCACCCAAATCATTATGCAGATTTCAAAGTCTAGTTGTATGAGAATTCAGCAGTCTACTGACTAATTTGCTATTGAACACCAAATAGCCCACATCAAGTTTACCCAAATACGCACAACCCCAAACCAAAGACACAAGCTCAGCAACCATAAGGAAACTGACGCACTAATGTACAAGAAAAAGACGGAAGTGAATTTTGCAACCCATCGATAGTCAAACAACGGAAAGAGATCGAATCCAGTCTCACCTCAGTTATTAGAGACTCAAGACGGTCAATTCGGAAAACACCTTCCTGGAAGAGACACATATAAAGGATAGCACGTTCAGAAAGAAACAGAATGCAAAATGGGGATGTTGTTCAGTCTGATTAGACAAGATGGCTTAGTACCTCATACAAAAGAGACTGAAGAGAACTTTTCAGCTGGGGAGAGCTGTCAGTTAGAATTTTCCTAGCAATCCACGGGTATGTACTACCCAATACCTTGTAGTTTGGGCTGATACCAATGGCAATGCCCTCCAAAACAGCAAGGCTGGGGAATCAAAGATAAGAAACCAGAAATTATGTGAATGCGGTTTAGTAGATTGAAAAAAACTAATCACACATAAGCCGTGGTTGAGAGTAAATGGAGGATGACTTAGTTAAGCATTTAACGCATAGATCAGTTGGACCTACAATCTTGTGCAAAAGCTCTTACAAGTTTAAGATATCTCAACATCGCAAAACAAGAATGTCCATAATATCAGCAAAACGGCTGGATGCCTATAGAGCGAAATATATAAAGTACCTGCGGATAACGAGAGAAAAATAGGGGGGTATTCTGAATTTGAATTTGTACCTGAAAGTTTGACAAATGAATACCAGCATATAATAAGTAAACGTAACATATAAAACTAGAACTCTTTCAAATTCCCTGCCAGCGATATATTGGTAAAAATATAATAAAATCGTATAGTACGTATTAGTTTAAGTACAAGTGTTACTACATAGTTTTTCCTAAGTCGCCAAGCAGGTCACCAAAGCTTATATTCCGAACCCCTCTGGCAATTGCATCTTGAAAAACATCTGTAGGGAGAGAAGGCATTTGTTTCAGAATGCAACCAAAATTTCCAATACGAACACGTAGCTAGATAATGACACTCTTTCCCAAACCGAAAGGGAGAACAAACCTGTTAGAGCCTTTGTTACAGCGCCTTTTTCAGCTGTCGGTGGAAGAAGCCTATAGAAGTTGTGCAGATAAGATTAGGAAATGTCAACAGTTGAAAGTTCAGATTCAGATAGACACCAATGACCAGAGTACCCCAGAGTTACAAAGTCTTTAGCCAGCGCTTTGAAGTCACGATTTACGAGATGAAGACATGCTTCCATGAATCCATCACGTAATTCTGGCCTAAAGTCCCCCATCATACCAAAATCTGGTAGCAAAACATACGAAAGTTTCAATCAGTATTAAATAAAAGATACTTCTTAGGACAATAAAATCTGTCTTCACTTTGTAGACATAAACCCAAGTATATATATAGAAACTAAGATATTCAGAGAGGCAGGAAAAGTCCCCACTTTTTGCTCAATGGTATTATATCGACAAACCACTGAGTAAAAAAGTCACATAGGTGTTCATGTTTCTGGTTAATTTAATTCACTGTATGATCAGATAGATTAGCTGAAACACATGTGGAATCTACCACCAAAGCATCAGCGACTAGGCTCTTTTCTTTGAGCGAAGAAACAAGTATACATAAACATTATCTGGGCCATGGTGTGCAGCATAATAATACAATAAGATGGTATTGAGATTGAGTAATACCTAAGTATGCAAGTTGGCCATCGTATGTGCGAAGAAAATTCCCAGGGTGGGGATCGGCATGATAAAATCCATACTCCAGAAGTTGATTAAACGAACAGTACACGCCAACCTCAACTAAATAAAGATCATTAACTTCAGCAAGCTTCTGACCCTGCATTCCAGAGAGTAAACTACATGAAATTATTGTGCTTAAGGTATATAAATAACCTTTGACTGAGGGAAACCATAAGAAACATATACAATATTTTGACGCAAACCAGAAATATAATTCTTTATTTCGAAAGTTTGACTTCATACCTCCACCCACTCCATTACAAGAACTTTGCTGGTACTATGCTCTGTGTACATCTTTGGAACCAAGACATCTTTGATGCTACCATACAACTTCCTATTCAAGAATACGAAATGTTACTTTACAGAATCTCTTATAGAGGTTTTTTAACCATTAGATGCGCAAGTACCACACTTAAGCAAAAACACCACATGATCTATAACTCAGAGCCTCAGATCAATAATTTATAACGGGAGTACAATGTTAGCCATAACATAAGTGGGAGATCAAATAAAACAGACGAGACTCAAACCTTAGCAGGCTTTACCTAAATTTTATTCCGTTTTGGGCTTCTTTCAAGTAATCCATCTCCTGCATTCAATGTGATTTACCTGTATTCAATATAAAGCTCTAAGATATTCCTCGAACAAGAAAAATTTAGTTGCAACAGCTAGTCCATCTAAATGATCTTTCAAGACATTATAGAAATCGTTTGCATCTCTCCACTACTCACATAATAACTAGAGATGGAGTTTATCCTTTCCCAGCATCAACTTAAATCGTCAAATATCATTTTCTACAGAACAGACAAGTAGGATTGCACAAAGAGAAAACAGACTCGCACTCTTTTCCTTAAAAATCTCTATGCAAAACAAGGAATGTTTTAACATTTAGACCAAAAATAATGTATACGCAAAACATGACTTATGGTACAGGTGAATCCTTTACCTTAAAAAGACTTGTCGCCCATTCGTCAACAACAGCCTGCAAATCAAATTTCACACTTCAGCATTGGAACGTGTTAACAGTATAAGCCCTGTTCTTTTTAAAGACGCTGCGTCAGCGACAAGCGATCATAATTTTTAAGTGTTTTGTTGCTCAAGAATGTGGAGAACCAGAGACTGCAACACCGCTGCCGGTGTTTTTTGTGACTAAAAACAGTCGCAGCGATCACTTTAACTATCGCTGTTTTTTACAGCGTGAGAGATACCTCCGGCGACTACCGTCAAAGTGATCGTGCGTTTTCATATCCGTTTTTCATTATCATTATTTTGGTCTTTTTTAGTGTTAAATTGTTGATCGCCAAAAATGATCGCTGCGACACCAAACCGAACAGGGCCATACTGTGATTAACTTAAAATTCCATTTTTTCTCTCAGATAGTGGGAACCAGCGTTTATCCAACGTATTTTTAAAAACGTATACTATAACCCTCTGAAATGGATACTAGAGTAAGTCTGATCACATTTTAAATGTTCTTCTGCATAGCTAAGGAAGTTAAAAAGGTTAAGTAATGTTGATAGAAGAGATTTGTTAATCAGTTCGAAGGAAGGTGGTGATTGACACGTGTTTCACGTCACCTGGAGATCTGAGTTGAATTTCCCAGCCTTTTTAATCAAACCCGCAATGTATCGCAGAATTAGTGTATCCAAAGCAATAGCAGCCCGTACACCAGGACGCTGCACTTTGACAGCAACAACCTTTCCATTTCTACGGAGCCTAGCTTGATATACCTGACGCGTGGAATATAAATTGGGAATAAGAAAGCAGAATTAAGTAGGATAAGTTTTTAGACCCTCAAGAACATGCTTCCTGTGTACCTGTCCAAGTGACGCTGCAGCTACAGGCTGTGGAGAAATCTCAGAGAAAAGCTCATCTATAGGGAGACCAAGTTCATCCTCTATCATATTGAAAGCAACTTGGGTCGAAAACGGAGTAATTTGATCTTGTAGCAGTGAGAGTTCATCCAAGTATATAGGGGGTATCAAATCCTATCGATGATTAAAAAATAAATCATATCTTAATATCAATAACAATCACAAAGCTCAACAAATGTGGTGTGAACTATGTTTAATAAAGCCTGAAGATAAAGAAGAGTAAGTACGATACTTACAGGACGAGAAGAAACGGCCTGAGCAATTTTGACGTATGCCTAAGAGAAGAACACTCGTGATGAATAAACCTCAAAAGGATTCGTAAGTTATGCTTTAGAAAGAAAGAGAGAAACCATACCGGACCTAGCTCCACCAGTAATTTCCTAAGCTCCGCTGCACGTACCTAATCAAGAAACCAGTCGTCAAAAACGAAACATGACAATTCAGAGAACGAGACGGCGTAGAATCCAACAATTTTAGAGAAAGACCTTAAACATTTGCTGAGAACGATCGAGAGCCTCATCGACTAAGCGAAGACCAAACCAGAAACCAAACGTAGTCCCGATCTGAGCCAACCGCCGGAGCAGAATCAGAGGCTTCTTCTTATACATCGCATCAATCCTTTGAAAATTGTACTCGGACAATGAATCGGTCTCATCGGCACTGAGACTAAACAGGTAACCGGATTTACTCGTGAAGCTATCTACATCTCTAGAAGCAGCGGAAACGACGGCGGAGTTCCCTCTTCGCGGCGGCCAAGACGGTTGTGAGGCCAGCAGTAGTCTGGGATTGGCGGGAAAAGAAACGATTGGTGGAGCCGGGAGCAGCGTCATCATCTCTTCCTTACTTCGCCGATCACTTTTGAAAAAATAGTACGGTTATTTTATTGATGACGATTATTTGCTTCTCTCCACTCTTTTTATCACTTGTTTTTTATTTTTCCGTTCACATTCTTTATACTTCCTCCTCCGTTCTCTCCTGACATTTTACTGGGATTTTCTGTGTCACACAAATGGCACCAATGTATTTAATCAATATTTATTTTATTTTATTTAAGTGTTCATAATTGAAAAAATATATTCTTTTTTTTTATTATTTGTTGTTTTGGAGAATAAATTTTATTTTAATTTATTTGTTATTTAAAAATTTTAAAAATATATTTAACTTTATTGTAAACCGTATAACCAATTATATATAGTGTTTTATTTTAGTAATTAACTAATTTATTGTTTATATATATTTTAATGATATTTTTTAGAATAAAATAAATATCTAAATTTTTGTGCAAACACTTAAAATAACAAATATTATGAAACAGAGAGAATATTTTTTTTCTTCTAGAACATATTTATAAAACGACAGTGTTGTTGGTATAAATGCGTTTACTCACCGATCAGCGTTAGCGTTTGAGGGAAAAGAAAAAACAAATGATAGCATTAAAAGGAACTGAAAAAACAAATCCACAACAACAGCTGGCGGAAAAAAGAAAGGAAAAATAAATTAAAAAAAGCGGTCCGTGGAGTTGAGGATTATCAGCGTTTCGGAGTCGAGACTCGTTCCGGAGGTTTTTGAATCCGTTTGTTGCTCCTTCCACCTGATCTGCCTTCACCACCATTGTTTTCAAGGATCTTCATAAACCAGCTTGGTGAGAAGAAGATAACACAACCACGAAGTAAACGCCTGCGAATCTCTCAGTTTTTTGGCTCTTCGAATTTTGCTCATATGACTTCTTCGGTTTGCGTCCATTTTGCCTTTAACGTTTCTGTTTTCAGATCTCTTGATTTCTCCTCCGCGTTGGAATCTTCAATATTTTCTTCTTGTCTTCAATTTAGGATCGGAATTGGTAAATAAGGTGATCTAGCGAAGATGATGGTCGAGGATCTCGGTGTGGAAGCCAAGGAGGCGGCTGTACGTGAGGTTGCGAAGCTCTTGCCCTTACCTGAGCTTTTGCAATCTATTTCTTCAATCAAGGCCGATTACATCGCTCGTCAACAGGTTTGCCTTCTTAGCTTTCAATTGCTATCGGAACTTAATTGGCTTACAAATATCGATTGCACCGAGTATCAGTTATCTCTAAGTGAAGCTTCGTTAGGTTATTATATGCTATCATTTTGAATTCTGCCGGAAATGTAATGACCTTACTGGTGGTTTTTTTTTTGATGTTTTCCTCAGGCGAATGATGCACAGCTTAGCACCATGGTTGCTGAGCAGGTGAAACTTTAATCTGGTATTTTTCATTATCTTTCGATTCTTCTGTTGTATAATTGTTGGTGACAAACTGCAGGTTGAACAAGCTCAAGCTGGATTGGAGTCGCTTTCCTTATCTGAGAAAACCATCTATGAACTGCGGGATAACTTTATTTCCATAGACAAGTATGTTTTAGCTTGGCGAGAGACTTTGAGAAGCGGAATTTTCAGTTTTTGCCTCTAACATCACTGCTTGTGCCACAGGCTTTGTCAGGAATGCCAAACTTTGATCGACAATCATGACCAAATTAAGCTGCTCAGTAATGCCAGGAATAATCTAAACAAAACTCTAAAGGTAGATATGCTCGCTACTGATTTGATTTTTGATTTCTCAAACAGTTTCTGGTCCAGTGTTGTCCTTCTGACTTAATCTAGAACTCATTAACTACTTAAAGCTATTATCATCGTCGTCTCAGTTTTTGAAAAGGTTCCAAGTTTTATATCAACTAAATGTATACCACATTGTCTTTTGTCTAGGATGTAGAAGGTATGATGTCAATTTCTGTTGAAGCTGCTGCTGCTCGGGAGTCTCTGAGTGATGATAAAGAAATTGTTAACACTTACGAGGTAGCATTACTTTTCTTCCTGCTGATTTTAGGCATTTCTGACTGCCTAACTTTTTTGAGGAAGTGAATGGCAGGTGTAAAACATAACTTTCCTTTTTGTTATTCTATAGAGACTAACAGCACTTGACGGTAAACGGAGATTTGCCTTAGCAGCTGCTGGAGAGGAGGTTGGGAGGCTAAGGTTTGTATATATTCCACTCTTTTCCTTACTTTGCTTTTCGTACTTACATGAAGCGGGCCTGAAATCTTTAATTCAAGAGTTACTGGGCTGCTAAATGATTACGACTGGAATTGAAGGAAACTAGGTCTCTATGCTTAAGTAAATGAAGCAGTAGATGGAACTTTTGTTCTTTTGATAGTACCTATCTTTCTTTTTACATTATCATGCACATCAGTATCTGAAGAGTTGTTTTGATGGGTTCAGGGAGTATTTTGAAGACGTTGATAGAACATGGGAAACATTCGAGAAGACACTATGGGGTCATGTTTCCAACTTTTACAAACTCTCTAAAGAAAGGTATTTTGAGTAATATATGCTTATGCTAAAGACCTCTGTCTAGTTCAAATTTTGTTTAGCTCTAGTGCCGTATCCTAGGATTATGATCCTTGTTGGTCTTTGATAAAGACAAAGCTTAAAAACAAGTTAGAGCAAGGAAGAAAGAAAGCAGTGCCAATGGATGAGAGGAACGTAGTTGGGCCGTACCATTTATTCGGTAGCTAGATATGAGCATTTATATATGACAAGACACAGTTTATGCAATACTCCGTTCTCGTTTTTATATTGTTAGCCAGATTTTAAGGATTAAGTACACATTTGGAGTTTGCTCCTTGTTTACTCATAACTTTGCTAAGATATCAAATTTTTTTTTGGATCTTAACTACTTTACTCTTGTTACTGATGTATCTCTTTGTTCTACAGTCCACAAACGCTGGTTCGTGCTTTGAGGTATGATTCCCCACCAACGACATTCTTCATCTTTGTCTGTTCCATATATAATCAATATTTTTACTTGCCAGCAAGTTTGTTGCAAGCAAAACTATTATAATAGTCAAGAAAAATTGTGTATATATAATTCTGGTGAAAGTATCAAGATCAGTTCAAGTTGGTAAAGTAGGATAGTGGAGTTATTGTGTTACCGTGACAACCGTATCTGGACAAGCTAATGGTCTCTTTCTAATTTCATGAAACACGCATTGCAATAATGGGATGATGTCTTCTATGCTGGTACTAACTTACTATGGTCTCTTCCTTCACAGGGTTGTTGAGATGCAAGAAATTCTCGACCAACAACTTGCCGAAGAAGCAGCAGAGGCTGAGGGAGAAGGTGCGATGGCATCTGTAGCAAATCCTCGAAGGCCTGGCAAGTGAGTCTGATAAGTTTTTATTTATTTTCTTCCTGATCTGTCGTCTTAGAATCTCTTTCACTTGTTCACTGTGCTAAAACTAAGTTAAGGTATGCACTGATCTAGTCTCCTCAAAAGTAATGGTACTTTAGTGGAGTTTCCCATAGTCACTTGTGCCATGTCTTATGTTTGTTGTGTTTAATCCAGGAAATCTACGACAACGTCAGCTTCTTCAAAGGGTCTTGCACAACAGAAGTTAAAAGTTCAAGGGAAAGGCTACAAGGACAAATGCTACGAGCAGATTCGAAAGTCAGTGGAAGATCGATTCAACAGGCTTTTGACGGTGGGACTTTCTTTTTGTAAATTATTATTTGGTGGCATAGCTAAAAAGTAATATGTTGTTTCTCGTGAGGTTATGCTAACACTTAATTATATTGACCAGCTTGTATTTGAAGATCTAAAAGCAGCTTTGGAGGAAGCTAGAATGGTTTGTGCGACTGATTCCCTTACTTGCGTTCTCTTCGTCTTCATTGTCTCTTTTCTGAAGTTCACTGAACATTTTGTTCAACTATTTTTGTTTCTACTAAGCTTTTCAGTAGTTTCTCCTTTAGTTGCTGAATTAGTTAAAGTCTTCTTCTTTTGGTTTTGGTGAATATGGTTGATGATCTACTATGTTTTTGTATTGTTGCAAACGTTCCAAATAAACGTGACTGTTTGATACTGACGTTCCTGTTCCATTGACGTTAATCCCACTTTAGCTCTTTTCTCTTCCACCGTTATAATGATTGATGTCAACAACGTTTTCTTCTGTTATCTTTGACAATTTATTCAATAAAACTAACTAGGGTTCACTTACTTGCTACCGTGTTTAACTACTAGATTGGAGAGGAACTTGGAGATATTTATGACTATGTGGCTCCTTGTTTTCCTCCGAGGTTTTTTTCCTATATCAACCTCCTTTTTTCCTCTAGAACAAGGATTACAGCTTACAATCTTATCCCATTTCCCCAAGTAAAAATGATTATCTTAGCAATTCGTTTCTGTGGGCAGATACGAGATATTTCAGCTTATGGTGAACCTGTATACCGAGAGATTCATACAGATGCTCAGATTGCTCAGTGACAGGGCAAACGATCTGACAAATATAGAGATATTAAAGGTGTGTAAAGCTTGATTCTTTGCAGTGGTTTTGCTATGTTTTGTCGCAATTTAGACGTTGCATAATTTTCTTTCGGTATGTTGGTTCTGTGTTTACTGGCCGAGTATCAAGGACATTTCTAAACAACCATGCAAAATATTCAAGCAATTGTCAAGCTTGTGCGAGTTATTTGACAGGGAACACCATTGAAGTCTTTTAAAGGGGTGGTATTTTGTGGCTGCCACAAAAGTTATTGTCCATCTTTCTGTTCATGCCTTAACACAATGTGCTAATCAAAATGTCTCAATCATTTTACCGTGTCTTTGTGCATCAGATATTCTAGAGAAAGTGATGTATATTCTCTTTCTTCTTTGGATCTTGCTAGGTTACTGGTTGGGTGGTAGAGTACCAAGAAAACTTGATTGCACTTGGTGTTGATGATTCACTGGCTCAAGTGTGTTCAGAGAGTGGTTCAATGGATCCTCTAATGAATGCATATGTTGAACGAATGCAAGCTACAACGAAGGTAATGACATCCACGTTTGACCTGCTCTGCTGGTTTATGAGACTTACACTTTAGTTGCCTATCCTTTTTGCTTAAACTTTAGTTGCCAATCCTCTCTGGTTGCAGAAATGGTACATGAATATTCTTGAGGCGGATAAGGTGCAACCACCTAAGAAAACAGAGGAAGGAAAATTATACACACCGGCTGCTGTAGATTTATTCAGAATACTTGGAGAGCAAGTGCAAATTGTCAGAGATAATAGCACCGATGTTATGTTGTACAGGATTGCGTTGGCTATTATTCAGGCAAGTCAGAGAAGTTGGAAATACAATTTGTGGAAATACAATATGCAGGTTCTATATTGTGATTCATATTGTTGATTACTTCAGGTTATGATCGATTTCCAAGCAGCTGAAAAGAAGAGAGTTGAAGAACCCGCTTCTGACATTGGTCTGGAACCTCTTTGTGCTATGGTATGTCAAAACTTCATCTCTTTAAATTGCACTACCATTCTCCCATTTTTGATATATATTTATATTTGTTAATACTTTCTATAGATAAACAACAACCTTCGCTGTTATGACCTTGCCATGGAGTTGAGTAATAGCACTTTAGAAGCTCTTCCACAGAACTATGCAGAGCAGGTAGACCCAACTGCCATTTTCTGATCTCTATTTGCTTGCGATTTATGAACTTTCCACATCTAAATCCGCCTGCACCCTTGCTCGCATGCTTAGAAAATTCTTGTTAAACTGGGTGTTTCTGTCAGGTGAATTTTGAAGACACTTGCAAAGGGTTCTTGGAGGTGGCTAAGGTACGTCAAAGATTTTATTTCTTCAATCCAAATGGAGTTCTTGCCTTTGTATTGTCTGGCCTTGTAGTTTCCCAGATGGCTATTGAAAATTTACATGATCTTGCAATGTGTAAATTCAAAACATTTTATGTTGGATTTTACGTGAATGCCATCCGGTCCTTTGATCGCAGGAAGCAGTGCATCAAACAGTTCGCGTTATCTTTGAGGATCCAGGAGTTCAAGAATTACTTGTTAAGCTTTACCAGAAAGGTATCTACTATTCTGCGGGACTAGTCCATTTAGCTTAGATAATGTGTGAATAGAGGCAGTTGAGACCTAGCTATGTCATTGTTACTTTTGCTACTTGTTTCCACTGATTCTAATAGATATGGACTATTTCCATCCGCATGAGTTTCGTCTATGTTTGACATAGGTTTGTTATATATAACACAATCGTTAAAAATCAAACTACGCTCTTTCATCCTTCTTATCTGTTTATTTCCTCCTAAAACGGCAATATGGACATCTTATTTCCCATCGAGATGACATATATACTTGAGACGTGTTCTTGGCTTCCTCCTATGGTTTTGTTCTTAACCTTGGCTGTTAACTTTATAGATTGGTGCGAGGGACAGGTTACCGAGTTTCTCGTGGCAACTTTTAGTGATTATTTCACAGATGTGAAAATGTAAGTTTGTCGTGTTCCCTTTTATGTAACAGAACTTGTAACACGACAACTCTACTAAGGTCTTGGTGGTGAATGGTGATGCAGGTATGTCGAAGAAAGATCATTTAGAAGATTTGTCGAAGCTTGTCTGGAAGAAACAGTGGTTGTTTATGTTGATCATCTCCTAATACAGGTTTCTCCATCTATTATCCGGTCTTTGCCTTTCATGTATCATCAGTGTAGATACTACGTACTGAACCTTGGGTTGACTTGTGTAATTCCAGAAAAACTACATCAAAGAAGAAACAATTGAACGGATGAGGCTGGACGAGGAAGTTCTCATGGATTTCTTTAGGGAGTACATAAGTGCATCTGTAAGTTGGTTAAGCACTTGATGTCATTTTAAGCTGGATACTTTTATGTCATTTTAAAACCCCGCGGTGTTCACTGCGATTGTGTTACAGAAAGTGGAGAGCAGAATCAGAATAATGAGTGACTTAAGAGAACTTGCATCCGCGGAGAGTTTAGATGCATTTACACTCGTGTACTCGAACATTCTTGAGCACCAGCCTGATTGCCCGGTAAATATAAATCAGATTAACAAAGCCTGCTCTTGATTTTTGCGAAGATTATTTCACCTCAATGTACATAAACTCTAATAAATAAAATCGCAGGCCGAGGTTGTGGAGAAGCTTGTTGGACTACGTGAAGGCATACCAAAGAAGGACACAAAAGAGGTGAATACAAAACTATTATAAGGAACAGATTATGTTTTGGCCAACGCGGGTTGGGTTAATTAGTGGATTCACATGGAGTTAGCGGTCTAAGAAACATTATATTATCATGGTCTTGAGATTTGAATAGGGACGAAACAATAACAGCGTTGATTGATGGTTATGGTAATTGAAACAGGTGGTACAAGAGTGCAGAGAAATATATGAGAACACTCTGGTAGATGGTAACCCTCCAAAGACAGGCTTTGTATTCCCGAGAGTCAAGTGCTTAGCTGCTTCCAAAGGATCTCTCTGGCGAAAACTCACTTAGAACAACGTTCAGCGTTTGCGTTTTCCAATATTTGGTGGCGTTTGCGTTCGTTTCTTCTTTTTTTGCATGATTATACCTTCCTCTTTGTAAATTCTATGTTCTTTGATTCTCTCTCAATGATTTTTTGTTTTGTTTGTTTTTACCTCTTCCTGGCCCGGAACGTTTGTTGGCCACTTGCACTAGATTATATTATTCCGATAGTATCTTTATGCAGCATATATTATCGTGCGTTTGAATTTGTTTCTTAATGGTTTTAGAATTTGTTTCGTACTGTTTTATAATTCGCTACATTTTCGTTACATCTTCAAATATATTCTCGTTTCAAATTGATTGTTCGTTAGTAACACCGGGTCTCACTTAACAGATTTTTCTTTTCGATATTAAATGATGTTATGGGATGTTAAATGAATTGTGAAGTCACTCATTGCATAACTACTGATTTTATAAATGTTTAGGCCACTCGCACAATTAATAATTGTAAGCATTATCTTTAATATGTTTCTAAAATGACTGGTTCTGTGTTACTTTATTTTTTTGTTCTAGAAACCTTTTCATCATAATGAGAATAAAGAGTCCACCACATGGGATAAGCATAATGTGTGATATTTACAGGGTAACAAATACATTTGCTTTTAACATTATTTTACTTTCTGAACTACTCAATGTGTTTATTGAATGGAAAAGTATTGAAAGAAAACAATTTCAATAAAGATGACAAGTTTCTGTGTATTGTGGAACAGTAGCAAAGTCATCGAGAGCATGCCATACTACTCCACAGTGGAACTTGGCCAAATTTTGTCTTTGCCGTCTCTACAGTTTCTCCCACCAGACTTTTGACAAACTCAAATAAAAAGGCTTCTTTTAATTTCTTCCCCTGCGAAAGTTACGTTGTGAAAAACGAAATAGCTAATACCTACGTGTTTGGTCAAACAAACCTAATTATTCAAAGATAAACCTAATTCAGGGATGTGACTAAGACAGAAATTAATCTTTAAAAAAATTACGTGTCGTTCTTTTAAAATTTGTGTGCGTTTTTAAAACTTTGAATGGAAATGAAAATGAAAATGAAAATAGTTAATAGTTAAATGCAAAAGGGAAGAAAAGAAATAGTCATTTCTACGAAATAGCCAAAAGAAATAAATAATTAAGTGCATACCTTTTGAATAGGATATATAATGTGTTCTTTTAGAAATATAGTTAAGTGCATACCTTACAATATAGACGATTTTTTTTTTAACAACAGAGTTCTTTTATTATGTTCTGTTTTATTTGGAAGAAAATACTATATGGTATATTAAGTCATTAGAAGGCTTCTGGTGAAGTATTTCTTCATCTCCTAACGAATGGATGCATATCCTCCGATCACCAGTAGACCTGTCTGAAAACAAACATCATCGTTAATACAAAAACTACACGTATATACAAGATGATCCGACAAAAAAATCGTACCAAACAAATTCATTAACAATGGGGTTGTACGTCTTACCTATTTGGCTATTTCTAAAAATTCAAGATTTTAATTTTTTGAAAAGGTTTAGAGTTTTTTACAAGTATTTGAAAAATGTGAGAGTTTATTTACCCACTTACTATAAATATAACGTTTTCGTCCGGGACATGGTGGTCAAACAGTATGGAGATGGAACTGAGATGCAACACGTTTCAGATTTGATTTACCGACTATGCGAAACTAATATACTTTGTTCTGCATTATGGATCTTTATTTTCGACTTATTAAAAAATTGGAGCTTTTATCTTATGAAAGTATTTTCTCTTAGAGATTAATCTCAAATGTCAAATCCTTCCATAAGCCTGAAATTATCTTGTTATATAAAAAAAAATATATAAGGTTTTAAATTTGTTTTTTTTTTAAGTTAGGCTTTTAACGTTAGGAAACGCCTAAAAAAAAAAAATGGAGGCCCACGGAAGTTTGACCAGGAGAAACGGGAGCGTAGCCTAAAGAGCATCAACGATACTGCCCAAAATCCAAATGACGTCGTTTTCAACGATCTCGCGCGAACCCGTTTTTTTGACTGCCAAATCCGGGCAGCACCGTTCCGGGCAGCTATATTCCTCGTCTTCCTCACACTACTACTACATGCCCATAAATATAAAAATAAAGTCTGTTGAGATTAAAATTAAAAACAAAAACAAAAACAATACTATTATTTATTCAAAAATATATTTTAAAGAAAGAGAAAGAGAGCAGGAAAAAGAGAGGACGAACAACACTAATCATAGTTTCTCTGGCAGGCTTGTGTTGTTTGCGGCTTAATAAGATTTCTACAAAAAAGCTGTTGTTATTATTACTTCACGTAGATCTTTCCAAAAGCACCAATCTTTTTTGAATTTTTTCTTTTAAAAATAAAAACTTTTTTTTTTCGAAGTGAGAGAGAGAGAGAGTGAGTGTGTGTGTTTGTGTGAGTGTGGTCTGATTGAGAAAAGACGACGACAACGCCGGAAAATAAGGATTTTTTCATTTTCTACTCAGTGTTACTCCTAATGGGTTTTCTTAAACAGGTTCGTTGAAATGAGAGATTGATTAGGGATTTGAGTTGAGTTGAGTTGAGGATTTTGTGGGTTAGGGTTTCTTGGAAGTGATGTTGGATCTGAAGAGTTAAATCAGGTGGTTGGTTGGTTTCTGGAATTAGCATTGTTCTTATAAATGGAGGCGATTCACTTTGCTTTCATCTTGGTTTCACTGATCTTACTACCGAACCATACATTCTGGCTTGCCTCTGCCAATTTGGAAGGTTTGTAGCTACCTTACTCAACGCCTCACTTACTTGGTTCCTCGATTCTTCGTTTTGTGGAGTCAATCCCTATCACAGGGTTCTGCATTTTGGCTGTGTTTGTGTAGATTCTTGAAAAAAATGTTCTTTTTAGTATAGGAGTTCTTGTATGCTGCTCTGAAATTTGTTGTTCATTTGTATTTTTTCTCTATTGTGAGAAGATTTTGTTGTTTGTAGGATCAGATTTAGTGGCTGTTTACAGTGAATCCACTATTGCTTTTTCTTGTTCAGATCACTATACCAAGTTTCTTCGCTTTGTAATTGAAACCTTGAAAGTGTGTTTTAAAAAGTTTGGTGAGAATTGGCTCTTAGCGACTGCTTGATCGTGTCTGTAACAGCTTCAAGCCTTCAAGCTTGTGTTATTTGTGGTGGGGCTTGAAACTCTGCGCAGCTTAAGAGTAGTGTTTCTTGATCCAAACATGTCTCTGACAGACTTCATTTGTTTTTGATTTTATATCAAAATTTTGCTTAATTATTAGTCTTTTAATCTCTCAAAGGGGCATGTTAGGTTGTTTCTATTGAAATTGGAGTTTTTGTCAGTCGATACTCTAACATCTTGATGTGCTAATCTTGTAGAATTGTGGTTCTTGTTACAGGTGATGCTTTGCATACTTTGAGGGTTACTCTTGTTGATCCGAACAATGTCTTGCAGAGCTGGGATCCTACTCTTGTGAATCCTTGCACATGGTTCCACGTTACTTGTAATAACGAGAACAGCGTCATAAGAGTGTAAAGCTTCCTACTAATCCCTCTCTTTTAACTTTGAATTTCAATGTGCTTCCCTGACGTGATTTATTTCTGTTGTCGAATACAGCGATTTGGGTAATGCAGAGTTGTCTGGCCATTTAGTTCCAGAGCTTGGTGTGCTCAAGAATTTGCAGTATTTGTAAGTCGTACTTATGCACCTTGTTTTAACAAAACAAATACAATATTTTGATATTAGATTCACTGTAGAGATACCAATTGTAATTTAAATCTTCTTACAAAGTTTCTTACTTTCTTACAGGGAGCTTTACAGTAACAACATAACTGGCCCGATTCCTAGTAATCTTGGAAATCTGACAAATTTAGTGAGTTTAGATCTTTACCTAAACAGCTTTACTGGTCCCATTCCGGAATCATTGGGGAGGCTTTCAAAGCTGAGGTTTCTGTGAGTATATTTCTATACCTGTTCGGTTAAAGTCTTGTTTTATCTTCGGTGGTCCCAAATTTTGACTCTTTGCTGATATTCTTACATGCAAGAATAGCCGGCTTAACAACAACAGTCTCACTGGGTCTATTCCCTTGTCTCTGACCAATATCACTACCCTTCAAGTGTTGTGAGTTTTCTTATCAACTTTCACTTACGTCTGCTTTATTCTCCGTCAGTTAATTTGCTTTGAGTTAGTGCACCTAACCTTGATGCATGCAACACAGAGATCTATCAAATAATCAACTCTCTGGTTCGGTTCCTGACAATGGATCCTTCTCACTCTTCACACCGATCAGGTTACATTACTATCTCTTTCAGATAGAAAAGTTTTTATGGGTGTCTGAACTTTTTGGCAACTGAAATTCTCATTTTCTTGTGCAGTTTTGCTAATAACTTAGATCTTTGTGGACCTGTTACAAGTCACCCATGTCCTGGATCTCCCCCGTTTTCCCCTCCGCCTCCTTTTATTCCACCTCCACCAGTTTCCACCCCGAGTAAGTTCCCTCTTTTTAGTTTACATAAACAAAAGACGAGATGTTTGCTTCTCTATCAATCCGTTTTCTCGTAAAAGCATAGTAAACAAATTGATATTGTTTTAAGTTTTTCGATGCATCTAATTTGATTTCAGGTGGGTATGGTATAACTGGAGCAATAGCTGGTGGAGTGGCCGCAGGTGCTGCTTTGCTGTTTGCTGCTCCTGCAATAGCATTTGCTTGGTGGCGTCGAAGAAAGCCACAAGATATTTTCTTCGATGTGCCTGGTCAGTTTTCACACTACTTTTCTGTTCAGTTATTCGATTTGAATAACTCTTAGTCAGCTATAGCAGAAGATAGCTGGCCAGCACTTGCGTTAGAACAAATATTGTTATCGAGCAACTGAAATTGTGTCTTTGACTCTAAAAATTTCTAAAGAGAAGTCATTGTTTGAGCTAAAGTTTCAACTGCAAAATCTCTATGCAGCTGAAGAGGATCCGGAGGTTCATCTGGGACAGCTCAAGAGGTTTTCTTTGCGGGAGCTACAAGTGGCAAGCGACGGGTTTAGTAACAAAAACATTTTGGGCAGAGGCGGGTTCGGCAAAGTTTACAAGGGACGTTTGGCAGACGGAACTCTTGTTGCTGTCAAGAGACTGAAGGAAGAGCGAACTCCAGGCGGAGAGCTCCAGTTTCAGACAGAAGTAGAGATGATAAGTATGGCAGTTCACCGAAACCTCTTGAGATTACGAGGTTTCTGTATGACACCGACTGAGAGATTGCTTGTGTATCCTTACATGGCCAACGGAAGTGTCGCTTCATGTCTCAGAGGTAAAAAGAAAGGACTTTAAGCTCTCTCTCTCTCTCTTAATTCGTTCCATCTTTTTAAGAAAAGCTTTTTGATGTTTTTCTCATTATTTTGATTCATACAAACAACGCAGAGAGGCCACCGTCACAGCCTCCACTCGATTGGCCAACGCGGAAGAGAATAGCACTAGGGTCAGCTCGCGGTTTATCTTACTTACACGATCACTGCGACCCGAAAATCATTCACCGTGATGTAAAAGCAGCAAACATTCTATTAGATGAGGAATTCGAAGCGGTGGTTGGTGACTTCGGACTGGCGAAGCTAATGGACTACAAAGACACTCACGTGACCACAGCCGTCCGTGGCACGATCGGTCACATCGCTCCAGAGTATCTCTCAACTGGCAAATCGTCAGAGAAAACAGATGTTTTCGGTTACGGTATCATGCTTCTTGAACTCATCACAGGACAAAGAGCTTTCGATCTTGCTCGGCTAGCAAACGACGACGACGTCATGCTGCTTGACTGGGTAACATACACTTCCGTTCATTAACGCTTGATCCCAAAAACCCTCAATGAAACTGCTAACTTTTTGTTTTTGTTTCTGTTTAGGTGAAAGGGTTGTTGAAGGAGAAGAAGCTAGAGATGTTGGTGGATCCTGATCTTCAAACGAACTATGAGGAGAGAGAGTTGGAACAGGTGATTCAAGTGGCGTTGCTTTGCACGCAAGGATCTCCGATGGAACGACCAAAGATGTCGGAAGTTGTAAGGATGCTGGAAGGAGATGGGCTTGCGGAGAGATGGGACGAGTGGCAGAAAGTTGAGATTTTGAGGGAAGAGATCGACTTGAGTCCCAATCCTCACTCTGATTGGATAGTTGATTCTACTTACAATTTGCATGCCGTTGAGTTATCTGGTCCAAGGTAACCAAAAAAGATTTAAACAAAACTATTTAAAAGAAAAAAAAAATAATTATTTTTATAAGGTAGGTAGTTTTTTTACCGGTAAGTTCTCGTTTTTCTTTTTTGAATTTGAAACTAACATTCGAAGATATAATGTGATTTTGTTGTGTAAGTTGTGGTACGGTTCGATTAAAGGAAGGAAAAAAAAATATAAATTTAAAGATTTGTGGTTAAATAAAATGTAAGAACAATATACACATCCATAATTATGACGTCACTTAGCACATATAGTATGATGTTTCAAACGACGTAGTTTAATGAAAAAATTATAAAAGGGTTTTTGTTGGAAAAGAAAAAAAAAGAAAAGCAAATAAGGGTTTATGTACTCCGCGCTCCCATCGTAGTGACACGTCAGACCTCTCTCTTCGCCGCCTGTTTCCTTGTCTTGGTCGTAAAAAATTCTGTTGGTAAGAGAGAGGGCGAAGAAGAGATGAGTAACACAGAGATGAATAATCCAGCAGTGGAAGAAGAAGAAGATGATGGAGACGTTTTCCTCGGTGAATCCGATGTTCTCCATGAAATCGATGTCGACGGAGAAGGTTTCTTCTTTTTTTTTTGTCGTATTCACATCGTGACCTTTTTACTGTATGTATATGTGTGTGATCATTCTATTGTGGTTTCAGATCTTCCTGAAGCAGATGATGATGATGATGACAATGTTGATGAAGAATTTGGTAGTGACTCATCATCACCACCTCTTGTCTTGTAGCTTTGTCTTTCTGCTTGTATTTATGTTTTTCTTTGTTGCAGATGAAAACGATGACTCCGTTCACACATTCACCGGTCATAAAGGTAACGACTTTATCATTCTATCATGACTGAAAATGTGTGTGGTTTTCATGGAACTGAGAACGGTTTTCTTTACACAGGTGAGCTTTATGCATTGGCTTGTAGTCCAACAGATCCTACCCTTGTAGCAACTGGAGGTGGAGATGACAAAGGCTTTCTCTGGAAGATTGGCAATGGAGATTGGGCTGCTGAGCTTCCAGGTCACAAGGACTCTGTTTCTTCTTTGGCTTTTAGCTACGATGGACACTTAGTTGCATCTGGAGGATTAGATGGTGTCGTTCAGATCTTTGATGCTTCATCAGGGGCTTTGAAATGTGTTCTGGACGGTCCTGGTGGTGGAATCGAGGTACAAAGACTTGTGCTTGATAAATAAAAATTAAACATTATCGAGATGTGCGGGTCTGATTTTACTACTTACTGTGTGATCATTATAGTGGGTGAAGTGGCATCCGAGAGGACATATTGTGTTGGCTGGATCAGAAGATTGTTCTATGTGGATGTGGAATGCTGATAAAGAGGCCTATCTTAATATGTTTTCGGGTCACAACCAAAGTGTCACTTGCGGTGACTTCACCCCTGATGGTATCTATATAAAGCTTCTCTGCTCAATATGTTTTATGGATTGTCTAATTAAGTCTATCTTTTTTATACAATTGGCTTTGGTTGCCTGTGTGTGGATATTGTAGGTAAACTAATTTGTACTGGCTCTGATGATGCTAGTCTGATAGTATGGAACCCAAAAACTTGTGAAAGCATTCATGTGGTTAAAGGCAGGCAAAACTCACTTCTCCTTTCGGTTTACATGTTGATATTAGTACTGGTGTGAAAAGCTAACCTTTGATTCCACGCAGGTCATCCGTATCATACGGAAGGGCTGATATGCTTGGACATTAACTCGAACTCAAGTCTTGCTATCAGTGGCTCAAAAGACGGCTCCGTTCACATCGTGAATATAGTCACCGGAAAGGTTTGTCTTGCGACACTTCTGTTTCCAATCTTTTCACAGGATTGGTTTATTATCTATGTCATCTCAGTTGGCAAATGTTCTGCTTATTTTTCTTCCAAATGCTTTTCCATTTTAGACCTGTGATATGAAATCTTCTTTGTGCTTCTAACTTGTGCATAATCATACCAACAGGTTGTGAGTTCTCTGGCTTCTCATACAGATTCAGTTGAATGTGTGAAGTTCTCACCAAGCTCTGCATCCATCCCTATGGCTGCAACAGGTGGAATGGACAAGAAGCTTATAATTTGGGATCTGCAATATTCAACGCCCAGGTCCATCTGCGAACACGCGGTATAAAACCTCTTGTAGTTTCTCTTATGAGATAGAATACAAAACAGAGATTGGAATGAAAACAACAAGCCCTTCTCTCTTCTTATTACAGGAAGGTGTGACATGCGTTACTTGGATAGGAACCTCCAAGTACTTAGCCACCGGCTGCGCCGACGGTACAGTGAACGTTTGGGACAGCTTATTAGGCAACCGCGTTCATACCTTCCATGGCCACCAAGATGCGGTCCAGGCCATCTCAGTCTCCACCAACACCGACTTCATTGTTTCGGTCTCTGTTGATAACACTGCCCGAGTCTATGACACATCCGAGTACCAAAACAAAATGGAATAGGCAAGTGAGAGAACGCTTGTTAACACAATGTCCAGTTCCACATGGTATTTATTACCTCTCGTATTGGTTTGGACATGTGTTGAAAACATTCTGCTTTTCAATTATCTGTGCAACATCAATAGTTTTGTTTCTTGTGTAGCGGTTAAGCAAATATCAATTAGCACTTGGCAGTTTAGTTGAGCAGCACAGTGTGCTCGCCCTTAATTGCACACATCATACTCTTAAGCTGGCTAAAAAGCACGATATTAAATTAACTATCTAGCCCATAAAGGCTCACAAGTTTAATAGTAAAAGCCAGTTATGTAATAAGGATGAAAAGCCCATAAGTAGTTTTATAATTACTTCAATCATTCAGAGGGTGAAGGATTATGGGTAGGCCGTATCGAGGCAGTAGAGATACGTGATCCACCGGCGCGTGCTTATACTCGGCGGAGAGGCTAAGCCGGAACCGTTGAAGGATCATGGTGAGTACGGTCTTTGCTTCGATCATGGCAAAGTTTTGGCCAATGCAAACTCTTGGTCCCATTGAGAAGGCCAAGAGAGCGTTGGGGTGATTGGCGGCTTGGAAAATGCCGTTTTTAAATCGTAGCGGGTTGAATTTGTCGGCGTCGGCTCCCCAAATGGCCTTGTCGCTATGCATCTTGACAAGGGGAAAAATTACATTTGTTCCCTTGGGAATCTCTATGTGTCCTATCTTCACATCTTTTGATGCTTCTCGGGCAAAATAGGACACTGGTCCGTACAGGCGAAGCGACTCCATGAACACCATGTTCATCTGCAAGACATAAAATAAGTTTCTTCAACCACAAGACAACCTTTTCTTCGCTCACAAGTAGACCCTTTGGAAGAAAAAAAGGACTTGTAGTTACCAGTTTGAGTTTGGAGAATGTGTCTGAATCAGGGGTTTTGTCTTTATCGCATTCTTTGAAAATCTCTTGTCTAAGTTTCTCCTGCCAATCATGGTGCAAGCTCAGCAACATCGTCGTCCATGTCAACAGACTTGAAGTAGTTTCGTGTCCTCCGAAGAAGAAACCCTTGCATTCATCTATGATCTCTTGAGTGCTCGGCTTTCGTTCGTTCCCTTCAGATTCGCAAGATTTCAGTATGATTCCCAGAAGATCGTCTCCATAATCTGATTTTGACTGTAGTCTCGAGTCTACAATTTTCTTGACTGAGTTATTCAGTTTCCTTTCCAGCTTCCATATCCGAACATTCAAAGGCGTAGGAAGGTACCTTGAAACGGAAGAAACGAGATCAATTTTCTTCGAACTCTAAAGAATCCTGTCTGAAAAAACAAGAACTGAGCGAATTACTTACTGGGTTCCAGGGATGAAGACGTTAGTAATAGCGGCAACACACCACTTTTTAAGTTCTTCTTGTGTTCTAAACACTTGGGTTTCTCCGGCGTAACTGCTTCCAAACGCAGTGGTTGCTATAATATCAGCGGTTAATATCCGAAACTCTCTTTCCATCTCCTTTGCCATCACCAATTGCTCTGTTTTGTCATTACTCCTCTTGTTTTCCCACTCATCTAACATCCTCGATGTGCATTTCACCATCACTTTAGTCATGACCTAGTCAACAAAATGTACGTAGAAAGATCAAAAACTAAAAATATATTAATTACATATGTCGCTCTCAAAATCGAGTTGCGATGATAAGAAGTATTCTAGGACCTTAAGCCGACTGATGGAGAAAGCAGGGTTCAAGATTCTTCTACGGCGAATCCATTCAACGCCCTCGAGAAAACCAACTCCTTTATTGCCAACAAGTTTAAAGAACTCGGGTCTTATCTTTGATTTAACAAAGAAACCTGACTTGCTCGACAAGATCTGTTTGACAAGTTCAGGATCTGAGATGCATAGCCTTGGCTCTGGTCCGTTCCAGTAAAGAAATGTCTCTCCTAGTAATATATATATATACCATAGATAAACTTGTGTGTTACGCATCCAGCATCCTCCTCTAAGGAATGTTCATTTTAAAAGTAGAAAAAAGAAAGATGAATAGAGAGATCAAGCTGGAAAAAACGGTACCGTATAAAGACATCCACTGTTGATAATGAGGGAGGATACGAGGAAAAAGATCATTGGAGTTTCGATCAAGAATTGAAAGCTGAGATTTTCGCTTCATCTTGTTTATCTCGTCCAGGTTTCCGTACAAGAATCTGTATCTTGGTCCTGAGATCCCTTGTTTCTTGAATTTTTTGGTCAACGCATATGGCTGCCAAACAAGGATCATAAAAGCGTCGAACATCCTGGGAACAATAAGGAGTAAAACGAGGACTGCTACGATAGGACTGATCGGGACTATGAACTCCATTGAAAGAATGAGAAAGTGTTTTTGTTGTTTCTTTTGTTGAATGTATACTTGTTGGTTTAGTAGTGTTTTATGTTTTACACTATATAATGATATGCATATATAACTTTAACATTTAAATTTGTAAAACGATTGTACAGCCAGAGTGACCAATCAGTGACTTCTATTTTAAACATGAAGCAAGCACAAACACGTCTGCGTATATGTTTTTCCATTTTGAGGAAGAAAAATAATTTAACTTATTAAAATGTGCCGTATATATGGTATTGTGATAGAGTGGATTCTAAATATGTCTAGTGCATATATATGTTACGTAATAACAAAATTAGTAAAAGTATAAAAGAGACGTGGAAGACTTCTAGATCCACAAATTCTTATGAAAGTAATCCTTTTGGTTCTTTTGTACCAACAAAAAAAAGTAATCCGTTAAGAGAGTAAAGTAAGATAACGTTTCTTGGTTAGAACCAAACAAGTATCAAAACGTACCACAATTAGCGGTGTTAAATCAAATTATGACCCACGGTGAGATGCGACTGATCCTTTCTTGTCGTCTCTTATTCCTCTGTACTGTTTCATATCCACATTTTAAAAAGAAGATGAAACTTTTATACTGTTAAGTGAATTATATTTGTTAAGAGTTAAGACTTAACTATCTACTTTCTTTAACTCTAGTATCTTGTTGACTTTTTTAACAATAATCAACTCATTTTTTTTTTTTTAAGAAAAGAGCACTCATTTGGTAGCAAAAAATAAAAGAAAAGAGCACTCACATTAATCCTTTTGCAAATCCGAATAGATTGTCTTGACGATGATTTGTTGTTATATCCGGATCGTGCTCATATGATTTTTGGACACATGTCGTGCTAGTTAGGCTGCTCAAAAAATTTATGCATAGAATGTGTCTAATTTCACCGGCTGCTCCAAAATTTATGTCATAGAATAGCGTAATCTGTAATGTGAGTGTGGAAGCTTGCTTTTGTGGTTTTGAAGAGTGGTCGTCAATTATGATATGTAAAATTAATAAGCAAGTGACTTCTAGCTTGTTATACACAACGTTTCCACATGGTATGATTATTACCTCTCGTAATGGTTCGGGCATGTGTGATACCTGATCAGATGAAACTTTCTACTTTCAAATATATCAACAGTTTTGTGTTCTCCTATAGCTGCTATGCAATATCAAGTAGCACACATTCCCTATTAATCAAGACATAATCATAGCTTTTTAGCCCACAAAGGCTTCGAAATTGAGATAGTAAAATCCCAATTATTTAACAAGGACTAACCCCATAAGGGTTCTCAATGTATTATTTGGGTCGGCCTATATTAAAACTTCAACATACACGTAAGGTAGAAATAAGTAGTTTCATATAGACATCCGATCAGTCCTCCAGAGGCTGAAGCATTACGGGTACACCGTACTTAGGCAGTAGAGTGATACGATCCACCGGTGCGTGCTTATACTCGCAAGATAGGTTAAGCCGGAACCGTTGAAGGATCATGGTGAGTACAGTCTTGGCTTCGATCATGGCAAAGTTTTGGCCAATGCAAGCTCTCGGTCCTACTGAAAACGTGAGGAGAGCGTTTGGGTGATTAGCGGCTTGAGAAACGCCGTTCTTGAATCGGAGAGGGTTGAATTTGTCGGCATCGGATCCCCAAATGACCTTGTCGCTATGCATCTTCGGAAGTGGAAAAATTATGGTTGTGCCCTTGGGAATCTCTATTTGTCCTATTTTCACATCTTTTGATGCTTGTCGGGTAATAATTGGTACTGGTCCGTACAGGCGAAGCGACTCCATGAACACCATGTTCATCTGCAAGACAAACATGTTTCTTCAGCCACAAGAAACTCTTTTTTTCAAGCAAAAGTAAATTCTTGAAAGAAAGGAAGATTATACCAGTTTGAGTCTGGAGAACGTGTCTGAATCTGGGATTTTTTCTCTACCGCATTCTTTGAAAATCTCTCGTCTGAGTTTCTCCTGCCAATCATGGTGCAAGCTCAGCAACATCGTTGTCCATGTCAACAGATTCGAGTTATTTTCGTATCCTGCGAAGAAGAAAGTCTTGCATTCATCTATGATCTCTTCAATGCTCATCTTTCGTTCGTTATTTTCAGAGTCGCAAGATTTCAACATGATTCCCAGAAGATCGTCTCCATAACCTGATTTTGATTCTAGTCTCGAGTCTACAATTTTCTTGACTGAGTTCTTCATTTCCCTATCTAGCTTCCATATCCGAAAATTCAGAGGTGTAGGTAGGTACCTTAGAATACAAGAAAAACAAGACCGATATTCTTTAACTCTCAAGAGTCTCTGTCTGAGCAGAGAATTGAAAAAAAAGAACTGAGCGATTTACTTACTGGGTTCCAGGGATAAAGATGGTAGTGAGAGAGGCAACACAACACTTTATAAGCTCTTTCTGTGTTCTAAATACTTCAATTCCTTCGGTGTAACTGCTTCCAAACGCAGCGGTTGCTATAATATCACCCGTTAATTTCTCAAACTCTCTGTTCATCATCTTTTTCATCATAAATTGCTCTCTTTTGTCGTCACTCCTTTGGTTTCTCCACTCATCTAACATCCTCAGTGTGCAATCCACCACCACTTTTGTCATGTTCTGATCAGAAATGAAGAATCTCAACAGAGATTAGATTAAGTCCTCATGTTAATCTCAACAGAGATTAGATTAAGTCCTCATGTTCGCTCTCAAAGTCGAGCTGAGAAAGAAGGAAAAAGAGTAAAAGACCTTGAGCCTATCGATGGAGAAAGCAGGGTTCAAAATTCTTCTATGGCGAACCCAATCAACACCTTCGAGAAAGACAAGTCCTCTATTGCCGACAAGTCTAAGGAACTCGGGTCTTATCTTTGCTCTAACGAATAAACCTGACTTGTTCGACAAGATCTGTTTGACAAGTTCAGGATCTGAGATGCATAGCCTCGGCTCTGTTCCGTCCCAGTAAAGAAATGTGTCTCCTAATAATAGATAAACTTGTGTTTTACGCAACCTCCTATAATGAAAACAAAAAAGAAACTAAAATACAAAGATGAACAGAGAGATTAAGATGGGAAAACGGCACCGTATATAGACATCCATTGTTGATAGTGAGGAAAAATACGAGGGAAAATATCGTTGGAGCTTCGATCAAGAATTAAAAGCTGAGATTCTCTCTTCATCTTGTTTATCTCGCCTAGGTTACCGTACAAGATTCTGTATTTTGGGCCTGAGATTCCTTGTTTCCTGAATCGTCTGGTCAACACAAATGGCTGCCAAACAAGGATCATAAAAGCTTCGAATATTTTGAGAACAACAAGGAGCAAAACAAGGAATGCCAAGATAGGATTAATCAGGATTATGAGCTCCATTGAAAGAACAAAAAAAAAGGTGCTTTAAGTATATAATTGTTGCCTTGTTGTAGTGTTTTATCCTTTAAATCTTTATAATAATTATGAGGCCAGTGAATCAGTGGCTTCTATTTTAGATATGAAGTAAGCACAAACACGTCTATTCTCAAATAGTTAAATATAACCAAATGTGTGTATAGCATATCTTGTTTACGTAATAACCAAAATGAGAAAAGTATAAAGGAGATGTGGAAGTCTTTCTATATTTGTAAATATCACATATGAAAGTAATCCTTTTGAGAGTAATCGGTTACATTTTAAATCACACTTATTTTTTTCGGCTTAAAAGATTGATTTTCTAATGAAATTGCAGAAGATATAAACAGTCACACAAATGCCTCTTATAAGGTCTAGCTTCTCTTAATGACCAAATTCAAAAAGACTTGGATTAGAGCCAGACCAAGTAGCAAAACAGATGAAACTGAAATCAAACCAGCCTAAGATTGGCGATGCGATTGATTGTTCTTGCGTATATTGTAATCTTAAGAAATTTTCGTTTGTTACATCTCTTATTCCTCTATATTTCATACACACATTTAAAAAGGAAGATAAAACTTTATATTGTAAGTGAATTTGTTAAGACTTAACCATCACATTTAATTTTCACTTTATTATCTTGATGATTTATGAACACTAATCAGTTTTTTTTTAAGAAAGAGCATTCGCATTAATTCTTTCACAAGTCCGAATAGAATGTATTTGACAATGCCTTGTTGCTGACAGATATGGATCATGCTCATATGACATGGACACGTGTTGTGCTAGTTAGCCGTTAGTATTTCATAGGCTGCTCCAAGATTATGTCAAGAAGAAGCCCAATTTAGTGTAGCATAGTATAACTAGATTATTTCCGCCAAAGTCCTTCGTTAGATTGAAGTTTATTTTATCGGCTGACGAAAAAGGGTCACTTTCTATTTAATTTCATAATCAAGTATTATAATAAAAGTATTTTTCTTAGAATTTATGTGAGAAATGCTAAAATGGCTATGTTGGAACTTGGAAGTAAATGAGAGCGAACTTGTATATGGCTGTAACAATAGTGGGGACTTCATTAATTACTAGTTCTCTAGGAGTCACGTATGATGGCAGGTAGGACTTGATGAAAGTTTGATGATAATGAATCACGTTTGATACCTTTACATAAGTTTATATTAATACAGATATATGTGTGTGCCAGGGTATTGCCAGAATCTGAATTGTGATATAAAACCAAACAGTAAGAAGATTCAAAATTAATGGATAAGGATCAAAGAATGTGAAAGCCTTTGAAAAGAAAAGGATGGATCATGTGAATCCAACACTATTTCATTTAAAATGTTACTCTCACTCTCGTATATATCTTAATCTATTATCTTCAACTCTACATTCTACTGCATCTCTTCGTAACATTTTTCCATTTCAAAAAGCTTTTATATGAGAACCTAAATCATCATAACTAAAAAGTTTCCAAATGAAATCAGTACATTTACTCGCGATTATTCTTCTTCTCCATCTCTTTGTTAGTAGTAATAGTTTCCGATTCGACCTCTTCAACGGTGAGTATTATCTGGTAATTAAATGATTTAATCTTAGATAACCAAAACTATGTATTATATTGGCTTCAGTATGTATTTGTTTAATACCTTGACGAGCGATTATTTGGTTGTTTTTATATTGCGAGATGATAGATGTGGCAAGCGGGTCAAGCATACCGGACTGCTCCCACGCGTGTGGACCATGTAGACCATGCAAGCTCGTTATGGTTAGTTCCACGTGCTCCTCCTCTGAGGCCTGCCCTGTCGTCTACAAGTGCTTGTGCAAAGGCAAATACTATCACGTGCCTTCCATCGCCTAATCCCTCCTCACGCCACGTTAACACTTTCTTTAGCATTTTCAAAATTAACTCATACGCTTAAGAGACTAAATTGTTGCTTTCTCAAGTTATTGTCTCAGTTTAGCCGTGTGATTTGTTTGTAATGATGGCCACTAATAAACAAAAAGTTCAAGATTTGGTAATTTAACATAGCAATGAAAAACTAAACTGTCGGAAAAATGAAAAATATTAGATTATTGGTTTATAAAGCGGTGAGCACAGTACAAAATTTGACAAGTGATGAATTTCAGACTCTGTGAACAGAACTCAGGAGATAAATGCTGCTAAGATCTCCTGAGGTTGAACATTCATGGTTTAAAAAAAGGCGACGATGAACACACTAATACTAATCTAAAGAGAGAAGAGAGTCAGGTTTGAAGTTTAAAGCTCAGTCTCGATTTCGTTGAAGTTCCAGTCTCTGACAATGTCTCTTCTCACTGCACGGCTTCGCACTAACCTTGGCGAGGCACCTTCTGTTATCATCAGATCACCTCCCTGGAAATTGGGTTGTGGGGTTACCTTTGAGGATGACGCAGGGAATGTGTTCGCTCTCGCAGCTTGAATGAGTGATTTCCTCGTGAGACAGCTCGCAATCACAGAGCATCTCCCTTCATTGTCTGAGCTAGAAACGGAGTAGCTTCTAAACGAGTGTGACGGGCTCTCTACACTGTGGCACACGAGGCACGCAAAGCTCATGTTTTTGCTTCACAAGACTTTCTTTTTTAGTACTCCTGCATTTTGACAAAAATGCCAAACGATTCAGCAAAGTCTGTTTCTATGGAACAAGAACTTCAAAAGTAGGTTTCTTTTTTTCACAGGGACAAAAAAAAAGAAGAACTAACTAGTAAGAACATGACAGTATCCTCTCGATGATGGTTTTTTTCACTAACAAGTAATTACTTTCCACACAACAAAGAGTTTCCCCAAACACTAGAGACTAATATAGTAACAGGCAGCTCTCAAAACCCACATTGTTTCAGAGATCTACATAACAATCACGTGTTGAATATATAGAAGTCCATTATTCAAAAGCAAAAAATGAGGATAAACTGAGACTAAAAAGGTACAAAGGGATCACCACATTCCACAATCAAGAACTCAAGGGAATGCAGTATATGATAACCCCATCCTCTAGCTTAGTCTAAGATCAAAGGTGTATCTCGAAAATGCACATAACGATTCTTCTTAACCATTGACAACAGTTGAGAAACATCATTTAACCCTCGACATAGCTTCTTTGTGACCCTCAATCACAAAAATTGGAACTTTCTAAGATAAATTGAAAGATCCACCATAATTCATTACAAATTGCGATTTACAGAGAGAGAGATTTGAGATCTAAAGACGCAAACTTTACCCTTTGAGAGAGATTCTCGAAGTGTTGGAATATGGTGCCCGAACAAGGAAAGACGAAGACGAAGACTCGTGACGATGAATGATTGCATTCGATGACTCAGAAGGAAGCTCAAAGGCGGCCGATTTACGAGGGGTTTAATAGCTTTAAGTTTACTGCGCGTGTGGA
>KE154109.1:4893-21429 GCA_000411075.1 Sisymbrium irio | reverse complement strand
ACGTTTGGCCGGCTCGGCCAGCCTACATTTGTCCCGCTCGACCGGCTCAGCAAAACTGCCTCCCGAGGAATCATTCCTAGGGAAGGCTCAGCAATGAAGCATCAGGCTCGGCCCCTAGTCTCTTCACCTCTCTTGATCGTTACGACACGGGAGGACGAGGCCACGGCCGGCTCGGCAGCCCCAATACATCCGGCTCGGCTTCCGTCCTTTCCTCCTCTCCCGAACTCAAAGGGCATAGGTGGGACGAGAAGACGCATCGGCACAGCATGACCAGCTCAGCCAAACGTTTTCCTGCAACTACCCTTACGAAAAATTTAGCTTGAACACTTTTCCGGGAAAAACATTTTCTAAAAACAAACTTTCGAAAAACTTAACATAAACAGTTTTCAGAGAAAATTTATACGAAATCCTTAACTTGAACAGTTTTTCGGGAAAATTTTTACTAAACCTTTCGAAAAAATTAATGTGAACAATTTTTCGAAAAAAAAATTATACGAAAACGTAACTTGAACAGTTTTTCGGGAAAACGTTTACAAAAACTTTCGAAATATTTAACCTGAACAGTTTTTCGGAAAAAAATTCTACGAAAAACTTAACTTAAGCAGTTTTTCAAAGGAAACCTTTTATACGCGTTGCACTCTTTTCCTCTATTACGTTTTTTTTCCATCGGGTTATTCGTGATAGAAAGTTTTTAATTAGGAAATATCATAAGCGTATCTCCAACCGATCATCTCAAATACTTGCAAGACACTTGAAAACGCAACAGTCCCTAAAACAAAGAAAAGGTCTCGACCAGCCAAGCCAAGAACCTTCACCAGGATTCCTTATCTATATACTCGGCCCCCTTATCGGTTTCAGCCCATTAACGATAAAATCACCACTTGGCTCAGCAGAGTTTTGCTCAGAAGTGTGTTTCAAATTTGGTATGAAAGGTCAATGGTCGTCTATTCACGAAAGTCGGGACCAAAACATTTTAGCTCCTTAATCTCANNNNGGGGGGGCTAAATGTTGGGGTCAAAACCCAGATTTTTGGAATTAACGGCTAAAATGTTTAAATATTGGAAATACTTCCATATTTGAATATTTTTGGAAAAAGAACGACATTCGAAAAATAGATTTATTAAAACTATTTTTTTATCGATAACTGTCTAAAAAGTATACAAAAACTCCTTTTTCGTATAATCTTCGGATAAACCGAACTTTTCGTATCACAAACTGAAATTTCAACGAAGCAGTGCTCAACGAGATGATAGAAGATGCCGAGTCTGACATATAACCATCGACGGGGGTGGCCGGCTCGGCCAACTTTCTTCTCCTTCTTCATGCCGAGCCGATCGAAGATGGGAATGAAAGGATGATCGGCTCAGCCATGTCCTCTCTTCGCTCCAAAATGTTGAGTCGGACGTGGAAGGCAGGGTTTGATGACCGGCTCGGCCGCAAATGCCGACCATTTGGTCAAGTTTTCCGGGCCGAGCCGACTATCTCTTCTCTTTCTCCAAGAGCCGAGCCAAACCGCCTCTCTTCCTCATCCAATTTCGTGCTGAGCATGTCGACTGATTCAGCCAAACCGACAAGATTGACCGCCTTAACGAGGATTTCGGAAAGTTTTCCCAAAAGAAGAAAGGAGAGTCGATAAACAATAGGAAACGACAGGTTACCACATCGAAAGTTTATTGCTTTTACGACTTAAGCTGTCTTGTATAAATAAAGATCAATTTCTATCTTTGTAAAGCATCTTCGATCAAGCTATCAATTACAGGCTAAGCAATAAAATTCGTCTTCTCTTTGCCCTAGTTTTAATCATTCGTTTTCATTCCAAGATTTTCGGTTCCTCACATTAACTTTACTTAAATACATTGAGGTGAATTCCGGTTCCCACAAAACTTATGACATTCACATTTCACATATTACAATTTTCACATTTATCATATAACCATAGGGATGACCGTCACCTCGAAAGGTTGTACACCACATTTGGCTCATCAGCCGGTTAACAGGTTTCGACGTGATTGTCATGTCCTCCTCCTCAGTCTGACATCACACAAAACACATAAAAATTATCCAGCATAACATCTGAATGTAAAATAACTACATTCCATATTAAAAATACCATGACTACTCATTACACTTAACACATCAATCCCTATCTCATAAACTAGCATAGAAGCTTACTAAGGTATACTATCATATAACATGAATCCACAGATTTCATGAATTTTCAATGTAAAACTTTGTTAGATTTAGCTCCGGATACGTATTTGAGTATTGAGATCGGTTTCGGATCCTACCGGTTGGTTCGAGATATTTTAGATACAATATTTTTTATCCAATATGTACCTAAGTGTTTTTGGTTCAGATTTGGTTCTGGTTTGCCGGTTCAGGGTCTGTTTCATTAAACTTGAATTATATATATTTTTATATGTTTTCACGTAAATAATACATTTCGTTTTGGTTCCGGTTCGGGTATTCAGATCGAGTTTTTATGCCAAGATATAATTAGATACATAAAAATTAATTTTTATGTATATATTTTTTTGTTAGCTCAAAATTTAACGAAAATAAAACTCAATTGAACAACTAAAACGTATTAAAATTTTTAGATTGAAATTACCAAATTAAAATTTCAAAATTTAAGTATTTATATTATATAAATCAAAATATAGAAATTGGAGAAGCAATGATAAAAAATACTAAAAAAAAATAATTTATGTATATCGTATTTTGGACAAGTTAAACATTTAGGTACATTTAAAATTAGTGGTATAACTCAATTGAAATTGTGATAAAAAAAACTCAATTGAATTATAGAAACATTTACGTATAACTAGAATTAATGATACAACTCAATTGAACAAGTAAAACATTAAACACATATGCCAAAAATAATTTGAATATATATAAGAAAAAAATAAAACGTGCTTAGTAAAAAATATTTTGAAAGAGTTGTACCAAGTTAAAAAGAAATATACTTTGGTAGTTAAAAGCTATACTTAGTTATACCGTACTTTAAAAAAAATTAGTTGAACTTATAAAATTAAATATATAAACTACATTAAAGACATTCTGGTAACATCATATGTTTTAAAAAATGTTAGTTGTTTTCTTTCAGTAATTACATGGTTAACATTTCAAACTAATATTTCAAGTATAAGTTAGAGTGTAAAAGGTAAGATGTTGCTGTAAATAATGAACAAATTTTGAATTTATTAGGATGATTTATATGTCAAATTTTTGTCTATAAACTAATATTGATTTTTATTACCTATTTTATTTACAAATTTTTTTATGAATATTAATTTAAATCTTAAACTTTTATTACAACTTTACATTTATACCGAACATACAATACATGCAAATATTTAAAACATTAAAAATATTTATCGTAAAACTAATAAATAATAACTTATATAACGAAGATTTGTATCAGCTTTCAAGTTGTACTAAGTTCATACCAAATTGAAAAGAGTTGTAATTTGATAGCTTAAATCTATATTTAGTAATACCATACTTTAAATTAATAAATTTAAGTTGTATTATGAGATTAAGTATATAAAATAAATTTAACACTTCCTAATAAAATCATATGTTAAAAATTTTGGGGGTTTGTTTTTAATAATTAGCATGGTTAACATTTCAAACTAACATTAGAAGTATAATGTAGATAATGTAAAAACTAAGATGTTGGTGTAACCAATGACCAAATTTTGAATTAACTAAGATGATTTATTTCATGGCCCAGTCCCAATAAATTTTCCCAAAATTTAAATTAAACAGAGTAAAAGCCAATTCCATAAGGCCCATACGAAATCTCTAACCTAGGAGAATTTCTTATACTTATTTGACGATATAAACCTATTATTTACCAAAATTTGACACAAAATATTTGTGCAGTTATAATTGATATATGTTCTGATTACTAATATTACAGGCTAATTTTCTGTCGATCTAGAAGAACACAGATCAGGATCTTAATATCGTTGGAAAGCTCTTGGTCTCTGATTTCCAAAACATCCAAGCTTGGTCAATTATGATGTATATTCTGTGAATTATCATCATTTCATTATGAGCCATCAATATGTTGAAACCTAATTCTGGTAATTTGTTTCAAGTTTTGTAAAGGATTTTTTGAGGTGTTTTTTTCTAAGGCAGGAGCACATATTAGGTATATCCACAGCATGGAACCGTGAACAACTGTGTGACAATCTAAATATGTATAAAAAGCCCCAAGTCTCAAATTTTCAGAAAATCTGTTTCAGTAAGATCGGATTTATATGATGAAAATTATTGTTGTTTCTTCTCATCCGATTCATTCTATCTAACTATCTAACCACCGGGAATTTTCCCAATTATTTTAAAGGGATCAAATGGATGATTAAATCTTCTATGATTGATATGAAATTTGGTGAGAAAGTTGTTGACCTTTATATGAATCTCTGGTGGAAAGTGGTTTGTCATTATGATCTATGGGTGGGAAGTTATTAATGTTTTTCTAGGTCTAATTTTTACAGTACGAATCTATAACTATAGAGAATAAAAGTTGTAACTATAGAAAAGAGAAGTTGTGTTTATCTAGGTCTAATTTGTAAAGTTTGAATCTGTAACTATAGAGAACAGAAGTTGTAACAATGGATGTTTTTCTTCCTTTAAATTTTACTAGAATATGTTTTTTTTATACAACAGATTTTTCGTGACAGATTTTTTATATTGATGTGGCGGCAGATTTATTTTATTATGTTATGACAGATTTTTTTCAAAACGAGTTTACCCTAAAAACTATCAAAATTTCGTCTATTATTATCAGCCGCAACTAAATTTTTTTTGCATTATGATTTGGCAGCAGATTTATTCTATTTATGTTATAACATATTTATATATTTTAGATTAAAAAAATGTTTTTAATCCTAGTTAAGAATTCACGTCGTCGTTTTCTTCCTTTTACCAACTATGTGCAGCAGTTATTTCATTGTTTTCAAACTCCATTGTTTATGAAATAAAAACTCTTAAATTTCTTATCATCGATGGATCAAATTATTTTTGTTTTGTGGCAAGTAAATTTTTGAGAAGAATAGATGGAAATTTCATGTTGATCATGAAAGAGGAAACATAGTTATGCCAGCAATGGATGGTTTGACTTACGAAGATTTCATTTGTATGGTTATCGAGGACTACAAGGTTGAATGGAGAAACTATAATGTAGAATTGAGTTACATGTTTCCTAAGAAAGTGTTAACTAAACTCCCTCAAAATACTCCTCCAGTGAGAATCGATTGTAGTAGACAGTATGAGAATTTTCTACAACTAGTCAAATCAGACCAAGTTCGACTTTGTGTTGAATTGAAACTGAAGACGTTTGGGGACATGAAGGCTGGTTCATCCAAAACCATACCCAAAAAGGTTGTTGATTCTGAATATGAGGTGAAAAACATGGAACCTAAAGATCAGAAAAACGGAGAGAGGATTGGTGTGGTCAATACGCAAGCAGAAAATCAGAACGACAATGATGACAATTATGTTCGATTTGACTTTTGTGATGATTCTGATGGAGCATCTTCTGGTGATGAAGATTTCACTATATATGGAATAGTTCAAGAACAGATGGATGTGAAAAAGTGTCTATTAAGAAAAGGGAATATACACCGATGACCAAGGAAGCAAAAGGAGCAAACACAGATGGTCATGTTGATCTGGCTTCGCTTACTGTAGCAGTTGGACAGCAATACGAGTCAAAAGAAGCGATGGAAACAAGACTGAAGATTTTATCAGTGCTTCATCGCTTTGAAACCGCTCGTTTTATGTAGTTAAGTATTGTATGGAAGGCTGTACATGGAGACTTTGAGCTTCAACAATTGGAGATTCCCCTATTTGGCATGTATGATTGTATGTTTCTGAATATACATGTTCTATTACAGAGCGTCTAGCCATTCCCGACAAGCAACTCCAGAGATACTTGGATTTCTGTATAAGGATTATGTTGGTGGTGTTGGGCCAAAGGTTTTGCCACAACATGTTTGGGAAGCTATAACCCTACAATTTGGTATCCCGGTAAGTGTATCATCTTTTTGTTATGTTTATGATCTTATAACCAAAAAAAAATTGTACTAACATAATCCTCCAATTGTTGTTTTGTCTAAATCTAGATGAATTACCCAAAGGCTCGTCGAACACTATTAGCAGCACGAAACTTGGTCAGTGGTTCTCCTGAGAGTGGATATGCAGATCTGCATGGATATATTTACATGATCAGAAGAGAAAATCCTGGAACACCAACACATTTTGAAGTTGATAATGAGGGTAAATTTAAATATATATTCATGGCATTTGGTGCTCGCATGAATGGATTTCCTTTCTGAAGCAGAAAGGTAATCGTTGTGGATGGAACATTTCTAAAGGGAAAATACAAAAGAATGCTACTAACTGCTTCAGCACAGGATGGGAACTTCCAAATATTTCCAGTAGCATGGGCTGTAGTTGACACTGAAAATGATGATTCTTGGGAGTGGTTTTTCAGGCAGCTAAACTTTGTGATTCCAAATGTTGAGGGTCTAGCGATTATTTCAGACATGCATCAACCTATTGGAAATGCTATTGGAAATGTGTATCTGACGGCCAGTAGGGGAATATGCACATATCATCTCTACAAGAATATACTTTTACGATATGGAGGTGGTGATGCATTTTTTTTGGTTAAAAAAGCTGCCAATGCGTACAGAATCATAGATGTCGAGGAAATATTTAATGTGATTAAGACGTTGAAACCTGCACTACACAAGTATTTGGAAGAAGCGGACGTTTGAAAGTGGGCACGTGTTCATTTCCCTGGAGATCAGTACAACATCACCACTTCAAACATTGCAGAATCACTTAATAAAGTGTTATCAGATGCGAGAAGTTTGCCACTTGTACAATTCTTAGATGTAATACGGTTGATGATGACAAGATGGTTTAATGATCGGAGGAATGATGCACAATCAACTACGATGATCTTAACTCGTGGAGTAGAGAAACTTTTGGAGGTATTCATTTTTTGTAGTAACAGTATTCATTTTTCTATAAATTTATTATGTTGGTTTTAATATTGCAGTTCCGGGTTTCTTATGCGAAATCATTTAAAGTAAAACCGATTAATGCACATCAAGCTGAAGTTCAAAGCTCTTCTACGTTGCATGTGGTGAACCTGACGGAAAAAATGTACTTGTCGACGATTTGACTTAGAGAAGATACCTTGTGCCCATGCAATAGCAGCTGCGGAGACACGTAAAAAGTCACGCATAGCGCTCTGCCATCCTTTTTACCACAAGGAGTATTTGTACAATGCATACTCAACTCATATCATGCCAAAGGATGATTCAATATATGTTCCTGATCATGTCGTAGAAACCGTGTGTTTACCTCCAAACGTTCGTCAACCACCAGGAAGGCCAAAGAATACAAGAGAAAAGTCTTTGTTAGAGAAAGACAACGATAAGAAATGACCAAGAAAAACACATACTTATTTAATATGCAATCAACTGGTGAATAATTCTCAAAAATGTCTGGAACCATTATGATATATGTGTTTTATGCTTTTTTTAGTTAGTAATTGAACATACCACTTTTTAGTTTATTTATTAGTTGAAGTTTTGTCTCTTTTGTTTCCAATTGGTCATCGTTGTTTCTGTTTATGGACTTGGATTTTCAGTATTTGTTTACAAAATGGGTACCACATGTTGTTTCTGTTAATCTAGCGTGAAGTCGTTCAATATGCAATAATATCATCTTATTGTAAATTTTAATAATATCAGCTTACTCTTTTGAATATAACATATACAATTTCACATTAAAATATAAGTCATGAAAATTCCAAGGAAAGCTATAAAAAAGTAATTTATTCCTAAAACTAAAAAAAAAAAACCTGAACGTCACATCCTGTAATAACATAATAAGTCATTCTCATAACAAGTCTTAATCAAAAGTAAATCAAACATAAACTAACTTAATACTAAAACAGGTGATGAAGAATCATCATCTACCACCGGACTGCTCATAAACACATGTGTCTCCCACCTCATCGAATATCTTAGCTGCTAATTTCTCCCAGAATCGTTGAATGCTATCGTCAAAAAGACCTTCAAAAGTACAACCAATAGCCAGACATTCTATGTATTTCAAAGAATAAACGCCACAATCACCTGGATCTTTGTTTTATCGCACGTCTTATCTTTTTATCATTTTCGCTGTGAACTGATGGCATGACCTTTTCCGGATTGTTTCAGGAACCATTTTTCTCAGAAGCACATGGATCATTTTCGCGAATGGCCTACAAGCATTCACAATATCCTTCTCATTTGGGACAACTTCCAATATGATGTCATGCACATGTATCCTCTTATCCATCAAGTTGATGTTTAAAGAAACCCAATGGTTGCTATTGATGAAATAACATCCATATAGATGGTCAACGTCAATAAACTATTTTTTATTGGTAACCATATCAGACGGATAAGAACCTTCGAACGTTTTTGTGAAGTAGTCTGGAAAAACCCACCCATCTTGTGATGTTACGTATTCTTTGTAGTCAGAAAACCCATTTACTTACAAAACACTCGTCTAGAAAATGGAAAACGTTGGGATTGTGACAACTGTGGTTTTCTTTTCCCTAAAGGAGTACTTGTAGCATACACTCCGGTCAAGATTTTCGGCAAAGCATTCAGGCGATCTAAACCACTTTGCAGTGTTATATCTCTAGGGTCTGAAAATTTCTCCCCACATGAAACATCTTTGTCTTGAAGTTTTGGTACAACAATTTTCATTCCTTTGAGCTTCTCTTTTTTCTTGGAATCCGACTTCTCATTTTTGACAATACATCGAATGGGAACATCATCAATTGATGTAGCTTTAGTGTGAATCATCCATGACTGCAAAAAAAAATAATTGACAGAAAATTAAAATCAAGTATTACAAAAAAAATGGCTTATTAAGATTTCTACGTAAAAGATTGCTTGTTATAATAATTGACAGACAAGCAATCAGCATCAGTACTATGTACGTGGACATCAAACATCAATATTAAGTTTCAGTATTACATATCAAGATGTCTAAAAAATACAATTTAAGATCCATAAACAGCCAATACACACAGCAATATTTAAGTTCCATCATAATACAAACCTACTTAAATTCCACTTAATACTAAATATAAACTAAATCCTGGTTTCTTTTTCTGAGTGGCTTGTTCTTTTAGATACTTGATATCTTCCTCCAAGGTAGCAATTCTATCAATTGCAGCAGCCAACCTATTATCTACATGTGCTTCCACTTTCTCAAAAACCACAGACTCCAACGAAACCGATACTTTGGTAGAAAGTATGTTATCTAAATTTTCAACTTTTGCTGTCAACAAGCTTCATACTCTTTGCAAGATCTTCAATGACGATTTCAGTAGTGAATGATGATGTCTTTTCTTTTTCTCCATCACCTGAATCCTAAAAACAAAAATACTTCAAGTGTTAAAAACAAGGAACCACAAATCAAAAGACATTAAAAAAAAATTATGCAAATACAAGACTACTCACTGCGCTTAGATCTGGAGGTACAACTGGTCTTTTACCAGCTTTTTTCTTGGTCATAATTTTCTCTTCACCAGATTCAAGGGCTGTCTAATACATACATGTTAGTATTCAGTAAATTAAAATAAAATGAAACAAATAAATATAATTTACAATGCATCTCACCTCTGTTTTGCCATATTTTCTCTTTTTCTCGGTCATTTTTGTCATTTCGTGGGCTATACGTCTCTTCACACGCGGCACTTTAACAACACCCCAAGCAGATGTATCCAAACAATATTCTAGTAAATCAGCAATCATGTTACTGACCTTCTCATCTATGTTATCTCCAGACCATTGTGGCTCTAAACGTTGATCCTCTCTAGGCATAAAAAATCTAACACGAACCTGAATTTTCCAAAGCAACCACAAAGTTACATCAAAAACGATTCTTCTCAATTCTAAACAATATTTAGTCTAAGTATTACCTTATCTCCATTACCTTGATTATCATGTTGAATAGTTTCTGAGAAGATATCTCAAGGACGAGATGCAGCATACGACAGAAGAGGAACTTCACCATCCCTTTTATTTCCAAACTGTTCACCAAAAATGGGTATTGCTTCATATGCCCATATTAATAGGACATGAACACATCATCTAAGCTGGTAAGTCAGACTACCACCATAATTAACCATCTTCACAGATCCAACAATGCTATTACATGCCATTCTACTCCAAGGATAAGTCTCAAATTCTTCAGGATTAAGTACTCTTTTCGCAAGTTGTAATGGGATCTTACTGTTAGTTGCAATGCCAAGGATTCCAACCGACATAATAGCCAACCATCCAATCATTCTCCTCTTTCCAAAATCCCAATCCCCACATCTTACCAAAACCAGCTGTAAGTCTTCTAACGAAGGTACTTCCAAAGTCGAAATATTCATTTCTCTCCAAAAATGTGTATGATCCATGTCCCATGCATCATTCTCTCTAAACGAAGAAAAATTCAGGCTTGTAATAGCTTCAATTCATGCAAAGAAAATCTGATGGGCTGATCATCAATCACTGACTATAACTCGTAAGGCTTTCTAACAAGGAGCTGATTTGTTAGAATGTAATGTACAGTTTGGGCAGACCATGTGAAAGGAAGCTTCTGAAACTTCGCAATAACACCAACAGAAGACTTGCTGATTGCATCCCAAGCATCTATCCCAATTCATGTCGTAAACATCTGTAGATTTGACATAAAGCAGTTGTGATTAAGAATTTTTGCCTGTTTTTGGAGCCATTCCTTTGCATACAACCTAGAAGGATATCTGTTATTCCCACTTGATGAAGCCATGTCTAAAAAAATCAATAAAAAGAAGAGTTAAGAAGTAGGAAAAGATTCACTGAAAGAAATATAAGACACATAAACTAAAGCCACACAATACACAAAAATCAAAATCATATTTTCGTTTGTAACAACTAAAAACTGAAAGAAATAAGAAAAGATAAACATGTTTGACTGCATGTAACTAACATAACACTATTTGGATGCTCACATTATAGCGAAGAGTGTGGAATATCCACAAGGAGGGTCAATTAAGGAAACCATTAGGAACTTAAATTCAGATGAAAAAAAGTTAGTTTCTGATAGACCAATATGCAATTGACCAAACCAGAGACTGCTAAGTTTTTCAAAAGATAAATAATATAAATAAAAGAACGTTCATGAGGAGATTATCAAAAAGGCTATGAGTACTTCCAACTATTAAGATATAAGACTTATAAACCAAATATTAGTTCACTATAGAAAATTCAAGCTGTCATAATCTGTTTTAATTCTCTTCGATATGATTCCGTATGAAACATTCTATTAATTACAAGTGGTGATATGGATTTATAACTTTTCCAAATTAAAAAATGCTAACAAAGTACAACCAAAGCTGTGAAAAACGGTAAAAATTTTAAACAACAAAACAAATAGCATCATCTAAATAGTGAAACGGAACCAAATCTGTTCTCTTTCTCCACCAACTCTGGTGGTTTTCTAGCTTATTAACAAAAGAAGCCAGAATGAAATAAATCTTTAACATTGTGATTCCTAGTCAAACAAAGGAGTTTATCACCAAAAAAAATATGCATGATGGCTTTGCAAACGCGAAACACTAAGCTACAAAGATCATATGTTGTAAGAAAAATATGCTCCTAAAGTAGGTAAGAACTGGGATTCGAAAGACCTAAATTCTATCGCCTTTTGATAGGCTAAATCTAGTGCACAGGTTTATACAACAAACTAGCACTAAGAAGAGAGAAGTTAAGGGAGATAATAGAAACCTGACAGTGCAAGTTTCAGACCAGCCTTGGGGATACTTCAGACCAACACACCAAGGGAGTCTCGAGCATATATGCTAGGTCAGTGAACAATCTGGTACCACAGCAAAAATCAAGCTGAAACACATAGATGCATATACAGAAATAAGGCATGCTACACTCCATTTATCAAAAATTAAAACTAACTTTTAAAACTATGAACTTCACTTAAGAGTTCATACAATTATGTATGAAATGTGCACTTAGTATTATTAATTAATCGAACATACATCACAAACTAATCCATAGCCACATATCATCACAAACATACCATCACAAAATAAATAAGAGGAAATCGATTTGTCTACACAATGAAGAGGAGAATTTGACTAACTCCAGAATCAAGAAGAAGAACACAGCTGGGAAGTGAGGTAACTAACGGCGTGAACAAAAGGCTGAGCTTTCAATTAGGAAGAAACCAAACTGGTTACCGTGGTGGAGAAAGAGACATAGCTTCTGTAGGGACACTAGATTTTGGGAACGCAACAGATTCAAGGGAAACTCGTTTTTGGGAATGAAAGAAATTCAAGGAAACCTTTACAGAAACATTGAAGAAGACAGATTAATGGAGACTGAAGTCAAGAGGAGTGTTGGGGATGAAGCAAACGGCAGAGGAATCGAGGGGGAGAGAAATAGAAATATAGGGTTTTTAATTTTTATTTATGATTTTTTTTCAATTTTGTTTTCTCTTTGTTTTATGGGGGAATTGCTTTTTGACTACTTTTTTGGGCCAAATTTCTTGGATAAATCCCAAATTGAACATATGGCAAAACTAACCACTAAAGATACTGAAATTACAGTTGACTCCGTATTAACAAAAAAAAAAACAGAAATCGAAAATGACATATATAACCTTTAGAAGTCTACCGACGAAATACATAAGGTAGACATCAATAGATGTCTTCCAAGTAAACTAACAAATAAGTCTACTCTTTAATAATATCTTAAATATCAATTTAAAATTATAAAAAATAATTTGATTTAAAAATTTGATAAAATAGAATCAACTAGAAAATTTGCATCTATATAAAAATAAAATTTCATAGAATTTAGTCAATTTGAATTATCAAATGTTGGTTAAGCAAAATAAATGATTTTTAGGATTTGTTTAAATAGACTTCCGTTACAAGTCTATTTTGTAAATTTACAAAGAAGTCTACTATTTAATAACATCTTAAATTTTAATTTTAAAATTATAAAAAATAATTTGATTAACAAATTAGTTAAAAAAGAATCAAATAGAGAATTTGCATCCATATAAAATAAAAACTCATGAAAACTATTCAATTTGAATTACCAAAGGTTGATTAGGGTAAAATTTTAGATTTTGAATTTCATTAAGCAGACTTCTTTTAAAGTTTACTAGTAGAGTTCGTTAAAAAGTCTGAAATTTAAATGATTAAAAGTGGGAAATAAAAATAAATAGGCGGGAAACGAAAGTAAATTGGCGGAAAATTAAATTTTTTGTCTGATTTATAATTTAACCAAAATTTTTAAAGAAAACCGAAATATTTATCCGGTTATTCATTTAACCGAAAATTTTAACCCTCATATATAATTGAGCGAAAACCCTAATTTATATCTAAAAAGCAAAAAAAAAAAGTAGAAATCTGTAACGGCGCTCTCCCCAAAACTTTTCTTTTACTCTCCTTCTTCATCCATCGTAAGCCGCCGATTCACCGATATGGCTTTTCTCTTGCTGAGCCTCTTTCTTTTGCTGCTTGCTCAGTTTCACGCGGTCAGCCTCCTTGTCCGACGGTGATTCTTTCACCGGCGAAGAACTGAAAATTCTCTCCCCGGTGAACATGTTTGCTTCTCATCTCTCTCTATTTTCTTAATAGCTCATGGATTTTAGTTTCCCTGAGATTTTTCTGTTGATTTATGTGTTGGGTTTTGACTCTTTTCATGGTTTGGAACCCATAGGTTCTGCTCTCACTCTACTGCAATCCTTTTCTCACTGAGATTCCTTCTCATACATATCTTCTCTCTTCCTCTCCAGCGAGCTTGGTGATGGTGGGTTCGAGATCGACTGACCACAATTTCTTTTGATTGTACATATTCCAGACATGTTTCTATCTATTTTATGTGTTTTTTCTATGGATTTTTTCAGCTTGTAATCTGACAGATGAAGAGAGAAGAGGTTTCGCTGGAAGCAGAAGGTCCCTTCTCGAAATTTATATACATTTGTATTTGGGGTTTTAAGTGATTATCGTGTTTCTCGGCAGACTATCTGATTTCTCTTTTGGTCAAACCTGCTGCCATCATCTCTGGAATTTCTAGGGTTACATATCGATTTCTCTTGCGCATCTGAGTCGCTTATATGATTTCTTTTTTTCGAGGTTGAGAGAAGGAGCTTTTAACATAGTAGTATTTTCAATTTTGAAATTAAGCTAAAGAGAGGAAGAAATAGATGATCAGACTCCAGGAAGATCTCAAGGATGTTCAAAGTAATTTATGTCTCTCTTATCTTTAACAACTCTTTTATGCATTTAAAGATTCACATGCTGCAATATTTTTCTGGGAATTGACGTCTTTTTATTACTGCATTTTTTGGTTTGTGCTGTCGATTTCTCTTGCGCATCTGGTGTGTTGATTGTCAATTCGAGCTCTTCTGCTGATGATACCAAGTAGTTCATATAGAAATATACATTAACATGATGACCTAGATAATGATGGACATAAAGAGTAATTCACAATAAAAGAAAGTCGTTTTGTTTAGATTCTTTATTCTATTGATGATCATCAATTTTCCTAATCGTATTCCTTTGGCAGGTGATGCATCTGAGTTCGTCTTACTTCTGGTGTAAGTATAACTAATGGAGAAGAAGCAACAAAAGGCGAGTCAAGTCAGTTTGCTTCTAGTATATGGTCTTTCCTGGAGTCGATTCCTGCAAATCCAGCATATGCTTCAAAAAATCCATTAGTTAACCTGAACCTAGTCAGGATATCAAGCCTTAGTGGTCGCTACAGGTTAGGCTCTAATGGCACTCTCAACAATATTATAGTAGCGGTTAACAACGATTCATCGACAAAGAGGAACAAGTCTGGAGGAAACAAGGTTTCTTCTGCTTATCGATTATTGGTGTTCTGTGCGCTTTATGTTGGGTGATGGTAGGAATAATGTGAATTTCGAGGAGGTCTTTATTGTGTTGAGAACCTGAGAAGTCCCAAGACCATACTCAGTGTTAAAAGCCGGTTTTCTGTGAGCTAAAACCAAGTCGAAATCTTTGTAAATTATTTCCGTTTTATCTTTTAAATTCAGAAACTGTTTAGTAACTGCTTTTTGTTCAAGAGTTTTCGACATTTCTGCAGAAAAAAGCTTTTGATCATTGTTTCCTAAACACATTTATGATTTCTTTTCTGCTAAGCTTCTTTATTGTTTCGGTTCTTACAAAACAGAATTATACTGAAACCAAACATAAGATTCTTGAAAGAAACTGTTGTCTTATCATGTTTGAAGAAAATAAAAACCTTCAACTCTCGAGCTGTAAAAGTACACCACTACTAGACAACTGAACTCCAATGGGTAAACTACACCATAACTAAAAAAATTGACACAATGGAAGCTAAAACAACCCAAGTCAACATAAAGTTGACACAATACAAGCTAAAACAATCCAAATCAACATAATACAAGTAAACATTCTCAAGTAAATTTTCAAAGAACCACACTTTAAATATGAAAAGTCAAGATTTTTTATACTTTTTAGCATCAAACTTTATGCACCTCTTAGCATAAAACTATATAATTGAAGTAATGAATAACATGTATTTGAACAATTTTCTCTAAGATATACAAGTAAAAAAAGTAGGATTCACATTAAAATTTAACCGGTAGACTTCTCAAAGAAATCTCATATCAATGATCAAACTGCCTAATTTATCCAAAAACTTGATTTATCTAAATGTATGATATATAATTATGTCAAAATTATCCATACGCAATAACATAACATATAAAGATCACTAAAGCAAGAAAATGTAAATTTTATTTTTATAAATATGCTTAAAATGCATTAACAAGACACACATACTTCCACACGAAGTCGAACACGTAGACTTCACATGTATGTCTACTTAATATAACCTAACTGCCAAATTTAACCAAAAACTTGATTTCTCCAAATGAATAATATATAATTATGCTAAAATCATACCTAAGCAAGTATATAACATATACAGACCACTAAAACAAGAAAATGTAAAAAATACATTATAAATATGCTTAAACTGCATTAAGAAGATATACAGACTCCAAGACAAAATCATACATGTAGACTGCATATGAAGTCTACTAAAACGGAGGGGTCTAATTTTACAATTACAAATTAACAAAGGCAGACTTCAAACGAAGTCTACTATTGACTTTGGAGTAGACTTCATATTCGAAAGTAGGTTTCAATAAGAAGTCTACTTGAGGTAGCAGACTTCTCGGAGAAGACTACTGCCTTAAGTAGACTTCATACTGGTCAGTTTTGCAATTGACTAACTTTGACTTTTAGTAGACTTCGTTGTCCGTCTAATATGGTCAGTTTTGGGGTTGACGAAATATTTAAAGAAGACTTCGTCTGAAGTCTACTTCGAAATATTTAGAGAAGACATCGTCTAATAATTAATTTAATTAATTCTTTTGTCGGTCAATGTTTTATTATTT
>KE154108.1:119148-137807 GCA_000411075.1 Sisymbrium irio | reverse complement strand
CATTAGTTTTTGGACTAAAATATCATTATTAAACAACTCATTGTTGCAGGATATCTAGTTAGAAAAGAGAAAAAATAAGATCCTAAAGATTGACTATCCAAGGCAATCGCTTTTATTTCTCTTTTTGACAGGCTTGACCGAATCCGATAATTCTTTAGTGGATCTGTCCATTTCAAACTTACTTTTTTCATAAGAATATATTTCTTATGTTTAGGTTCTCACAATTATGAATTTATGATGCTCTCGTATGTCGTAATTTACTCAAATTGAGGATTTAGATCTTCATCATTTTGATTTTGTAATTCATATCACTGTTAAGATTGTACAAACCCTCCCATTGTTTGCTATATACTGTAATTTTTTTTTCGGGCCTTGTGGGTAGTTAAATGTATTTTTTTGGGAGAATTGTGTAAATGGGCCAGATTTGATTTGTTTTTGTCATACTACTCATTTCTCTTTTTCTACTTAATTTACCATCTAACATATCTAATAATCATTATAAATAGTTTTAACAGTTTTAAAAATATGAAAAAATAAAAATAAAAATGATAAAGACAATTTAAAGAATACATGTACATTTTTTGAGTTGAACATTGGGAGAACACATATCACCTCCTCAGAGCTTTCTTTGAAGAAACCTTACTTTATTATACAAGATATATTGATTTAAATGAAGCAAAACTAGGATACCAATTTTTTCATACACTAAAATCTTATATATATAATTTAAATCTCCATAAATATACATATATTTTTCCGTAAAAAAATATAAAAATATTTCTATGATAAAAAAATCTGATTTTATCTTCATCATTGATATATTTTGTCACCTCTTTAATTGGTTTACTTTCTTTTAATTTAGTCTGAGACTCTGAGGTGTAGTAATTTTGTTTACACCCAACGGCAGTAATTTATCATTAAGACCATCTGCATCAATGAAAGTAATTTTTTATTATTTTTTTTTCTTTTTGTATTTAATTTTTTTTTAAAAAAAATTAAAAAAGATAGTTGAACTAATTGCGGGCCACCACATGGCGTGAGACCCGCGCTACAGTGATAAACCAGGTTCATAGAGAAGGACTTTTGTGAACGAGGTTCATAGAAATTTATTTATTTTATTGTTTTTTTTCTCGAAAACCGTGTAAACTCCCTTTGTGAACTCCTAATGCAGATGCTCTAAGGCCATGATTATTGGGGGATATTAAAGGGTTTCTTAACTCTTTGGTCCCACCAAAAACTCAAAAATCAATTCTAAAAGTTAACAAATAAGAAATAATTACGAGGAGTTTTTTGTACTATTTACGGGCTTCATTGATAGGTGTTGCCTTGCAATTGGTGCACTTTTTTATTTTTTTTTGTTTTTTTTTTAATGAAACCAAAAAACATATTTTTAAGAAATTTTAAGAGTTTTAGGGATAATGATGGTTTAAGAGTCTAACTGTTGTTTTTCCTTATTGAAAATCATATACAACAAAAGGGACAGAAATCATAAAAACAACAAGAAGAAAAAAAAAAGTTACATGTTGTTTATTTTCGCAAAATAAAAGAAGCGGTATTTGTTTATCCTAAAAGTATGAAGAAGGTTGCATGATCATCATCGTCTTTGGAAGTTGAGTTTCCCCACAAAGAAGGCAAACATAGAAGCTAACACAATAGGAAATGCTATCTGAACAACCGCCGTACTCGCCAAACGGTCATGATGGAATCCGAAATAGTCTTCTAAGAATCTTGAAGCCGTCGTGGTTTCTCCAAAGACATTGATCTCTTCATGAATATCTCCATACTGGGCCGAGAAAAACCCGTTCAGTGTCCAAGACGTTGGTGTTATATAATATAACCAAATCCACCACCTTGGAACTTGCTGCAAGACCAAAGAAAAAACATTACTAAAACCTGTTTTCTTCGATTCTTATATGCATGTTTAGGATAAAAGATCTTACCGTCTCCGGGATCAAGAATCCAGAAAAGAGGTTATAATTAACAAAGAAGAGCGACTGAAGAATCGAGGCAACCATGAAGTTTGGTGTGATGGAGATGAGGAACATGGCTAGGTAGTTGTAAGTGAGAAGAGAGGTGAACATTGAGTAGACTGCCCAAAAGACTTTGTAGGTCGAAGGAAAGAAACCGATCATTGGATATGTTATGACCACAAACTCGACGGCTTGTATGAACAGATAAGGTATCTCAGTCACAACTTGACCTAAAGCATAAGCAGTCGCTGAGTACATCCCTGCAAATCTTTCACGGTACATAACATTTCGCTCTGTTTCGAAATACTGAAGAGATGATGCACAGTTGTTTATCCCTAAGAACAGCATAGCACCGTAGATCGCTCCAACTACAGTGAACAAACCCTGCTGAGTCTCTCTGCAACGAGGTAAACCATGGATCAAACACCAACGAAAACAGTAATAATAAATAAATAAAAAAAGGTTCCAAGTTTCCTAGTTACTTACATTTTCTGGCCTTGGTTCCAAAAGAGTGCGCCAAAGATCAAAGAAGAGATAAATGTGTGAACCAGACGCATTAGGTTATAAGAAGGATTCCTCCAATAAGACAAGGTCATCTTCCAGAGAATAGATTTGAATTGTCCACACCAACTCTGTGCAAAAGTTCTTTTAAACTGTATATCATTTGATCCTGAATCTGGTTGGCTCAACTGTTTCACAAGCTCTGAGTTGCTCCTATAAACAACAATCACACTCATGTTTGTCACTTAAACCAAAATTTGGAGAAGGAAACGGTTTGCTATGCATAGATTTGAAAGATTTACTCACTTGAAAAGAGCGGATTCGTGGTAGATTTTTGCGAAATCGATACCAAGTTCAACTTCTGAAGTTTGTGAACTAACATCAAGCATCCATGTTGCTGGATTATGGTTGTCTCTTATTTTTGGAATCCCATGCACACTCTGTTTATTCATAACCCAACAACAGCAAAGAAAAAAAAACAAGTTGTTAATATATTTGGTAAGAAAAAAAATTCATACATTAAAAGAAATGAATTAAAAACTTACCTCAAAGTAGTCGATAATGTGACATGAATTTTGGCCTAGTGATCCTGTGTAGATCATACGACCACCTCTTTTGAGAAGGACCAACTGAAATTACAATTTCATATTTAGTTTGGTGTTAATTTTCGACCTGGTAACAAAATGTGTAAGAACTATACTATTTAAGAGTTTTTGCAAATAACTAACCTCGTCGAAAGCTTCGAAAATGTCGATGCTAGGCTGATGAATGGTGCAGACGATGGTTCGTCCTGTGTCAGCGACGTTCTTCACTGCCCTCATAACAATGGCGGCTGCTCTTGCGTCAAGTCCCGTCGTAGGCTCGTCCATGAAGATGATGGAAGGATTCGCTACCAACTCAACCGCAATCGTCAGCCGTTTCCTCTGCTCCGTTGATAAGCCGCTCACTCCCGTGACTCCCACCAATGCATCCTTTATCTCATCCAACTCAATAGTCTCCAGCACTTGTTTCACGAACTCCTGTTAATGTTTTGAAGTTTTGTGTCAACGTTTCTTTCTTCTTTAAAGTTCTTCTGCATGTGCATGGAAGGAAGAGAAAGAAACTTACTATTTTGGTTGCAGACTCAATTTCAGGAGCTAGACGTAGCCAAGCGGAGTAAATCACAGATTCTTCGACGGTTATGTTTGGTGAGTGAATATCTGTTTGCTCGCAGTAGCCTGAGACTCTGGCGAACGTTTCTTGGACTTTAGGGAAACCGCTTATTCTGATATCCCCTTCTATGTAACCGCTCGTTTTTCTTCCGGCTAGAACGTCGAGGAGGGTTGTTTTTCCGGCTCCACTCACGCCCATCAAGGCCGTTAGAACTCCGGGACGGAAAGCTCCGGTGATGTCTGAGAGAAGTTGCAGCTTCTTGTTAGCATATCCTTGCTCTCTCATCTCCTGAGAATGATGATCATCGTTTGAACATATAAAGATATTAGAAAAATAAAAAGTCATGTTCATTGCTTTATTGAAGTTTGGGTTATGATGGTTTTACCACTGGAGTGTCAACGAAATAGTTCAATCCTTGGAATGTTACAGTGAGGGGTTTGAAAGGTAACACCATCTTGCCTGTGTTCAGGAGAAAAGTATTAGGGGAAGGAGGAAACATGGAGAATGAAAAGTGGGGAAGAGAGACAACAAGATTTTCACCTGGATTCTCATTGTCTTCTTTCTGAATAGGGGAATCTGTAGCCTTTTTCTTGATGGAAGAGTAATCTGTTGTATCTTCTGTTCCTTGCAGCTCTGAGAGTTTTTCTTGTGAGATCATGGCTCGAGATGATGTGGGTGCTGTCATTTTGGTAAATGATGATAAGTATACGTCGGTCGTGTTTCAAGAACATACACTTATGTTGTAAAGAGATGGACTTACATTTCAGGAATGTCAGAGCCAGAGTGAAAATGGTGTTGTAGAGCACAGTGAAACCCACCAAGGCAAAGACTGATACCCAATACATATAACTATCGTAGTTCAGTCCACGGTTTTCGAGTATGGTTCGTCCTAAGGTAAGATTAGTAGTTGGTTGCAACTACAAATGTAACCAGAACAAATTGGATTAGTATTGAAGTGCATATCAAGGAAAGAGAGGAGAAAAGTATCACACGTACCTGATTCCACCGTGGAGCAAGAAACTCATTCACCGATAGCCCAATCTCACCGTAACTCAATGGATTTACCCAGAAACCCCACTTGAGCCACCCGGGCATTGAAGCTGCAGGGAAGAACAGAAAGTATTATATAATGCTCGAATGGTACAACTTATGATGCAAGATTAAACAGAACACTGGAGCAAAGTCTTACTTGGTGGAATAACAAAACCAGCAAAGACAAATGTGGTTAATATACCAAAACTGCCAGCTGTCATTGAAGCAGCTACTGTCTGGAAGATTCCAGCTAGACACCGGAACATGGATATCGAGGTGAAGTGAACAAGGAACAGTAAAATGAACTGCCGGAAGAACCTGTAACATTAAAACTTCATCATGTTACAGTTGTATGACCATTCCCAAACTTGAGTGTGAACCTTTTTATAAGGTTTTGATTTCGAAGCAACAAAGTAGAAAGCTCACCGAGAGGCTTCAGGGGTGTATCCAATGACATAGTATGTGAGGCCGGTCCAAACGAAAGATTCAAATAACGAGAGAGGGACCTTTAACACTGTTGCAGGGATTGCATAAGCCCATGCTGGATAGAAACACAACTGCTTCTGTTTGTAAAACACAGCTAAGCGCTGAGCCGTCATAGACAACTCAGGGAATCCATCAACAAGAAGAATAATGAGGGCGAAAAACAGGACACTCATGTAAGAATTTCCATGAAGGATATCAGTACCCATCCGTGTTCGGATAAACACAGTCATAGTGATGAATGCTGCCATAACAAGCTGTGCACATAAAGCTAGAGCGATCAGGGATATTTTACACATCGAAAGAAGATCAAAAGGAGAGAATTGAAAACTTCATATTGTACCTGACCCGTCTTGAAAATGTAGACGATAGAGTTTCTCTTCATGAGAAGAAACTCTCTTGATAAGCATGCAATGAACATCTCCCAGTGCGGAAGAGAGTACACGCTGAAGGAAAGAGCATCCTTATGGCTTTTTGATCTATCATATGGCTTAGCCAGAGCATCCTCAATCTTTTTCCCAATACTCATGTCCTTGAACTTCGTAGACAACATTTCTACCGAGACAAATCTATAAGGTAAATCATCGTGCCGCCAGTATTGAGCTTGGTCCTTTCTGGATATAACCTTCGAAACAGAACAAGAGAGGATCAACAACTCATGACTACAGAAACAAAGAGAGGTCATTTTTTAGGGAACAAAACTTTGGCTTTTACCTCTTGAAGAAAGTCTGCAACACCTTTCCTTTCAGGGCATCGGAATCCACAATCTTCAAAGAAGTTCAGGATCTCACCTCGCGGACCATGATACACTATTTTTCCCTTTGCCATAAGCATAACGTCATCAAAGAGTTCAAAGGATTCTGGGGCAGGTTGAAGGAGCGAAACAACAATAGTAGCGTTTGATATGTGAGCCAGCTGCTGAAGAGATTTAACAATCTGAAAAGCTGTGGAACTGTCTAAGCCGTTTGTTATTTCATCCATAAACAGTGCCTTTGTTGGACCAACGATCATCTCGGCTGCAAAAATTTAAGAGGTTCAAGTGCTGCTTTAGAAGGAAAAACATGTCAGTTTTGCAAGTTCCGGGCTATGAAACTAACCTGTGGTAAGACGCTTCTTTTGTCCTCCTGACACACCTCTCCTCATCACGTCTCCAATCAATGTTTCTGCGCAAATGTCGAGTCCAAGAATCTGAAATATGCAACAGAAGACATAAGAACCAACCAAGAAGGGTCAAATGTTCTTGGAAGCTATCAAAGAGACTATACCTTCAAGATGTAATCTGTTTGCAGACTTCTTTCAAGTCCTTCGACAGATATTGCCTATGCGGAAACAAAAAGGTCTAGTCAAGCACAGAGCTTTAGGTTAGGTTCAATATACACTTCAGGGATAAGAGAGCGTTAGAGGAATGTACTTTCATGTAAGCATCCACTTCTGTGTCAGGAATGATTCCTGCTTCTTTTTCTCTTTTACTAACTTCCATCATAATCTCTGTTTCCGCAGGAAAAGAATAAATCATGATACATGTTTCTTAATGCACTCCTGTGAGAGAAATTTGATTGGTTTATGAAAGCAACCTGTTCGGCTTCCAACACCCTGACAACGAGCTGAGAAGTCAATTGTCTCCCTCACTGTCATCTCAGAAATGTGCAGATCATATTGACTTATGTACGCCGAGGTTTTCTGAGGAACAAACTCGTTCAGTCTGTACCCATTATAGGAGATTTCACCTAAACACTGTGGAAACAGAAAATAAAAACAAGAGAAAAAGGTACACGCTTCATACATCTGCAGCAAATAAAATTCTCCCAAAAGGAAATCATTTCATCATTTAAACCTTTAGATTGTTTTCTAAATTTCCTGATAAAGCCTTTAACAGAGTTGTCTTTCCACATCCAGGAGGACCAAGCAACAGTGTTAACCTGTAACAGCAAGAAGATTAAACAACATTTGGATTGCATAAAAACTTTGATGAAAACTTGTGAGAAGACAACTACTAACCTTCCCGGTTTTATAATGCCATTAACATCATTAAGAATGCTTATCTTAGCTTCCCTTGTTTTTGCACCAGTGAACTTTACCAGTCCCTGGAGACAAGAAACACAATATAACTTTATCTCAGAAGCTTTGAAGCAATCTCAAAATCAAGACAATAACAGCTTTGTGAATTTGCCGAAATTGTTTGAGTATATACTCACAAACAAAACGCGTTTAGCAGTGTTCCACAGTGTTGGAAGTGCCTTCCCTTCAACAATCTCGCACTCAGCCTCCACTTTTAAACTCTCATACCTCACTTCTATGGTTGGTAACTCCATCCCGACTCTGAACACAGGTTTAACAACACAGGTTTGAGTTCTTTCAAGTTTCAAATTGAGGGTAAAGTGTTTCCTTAGAGATATTTATTTACCTGTCTATTCTTCTCCTGATTTTCTTGAGCAACTTGAGATTATCATTCTCAATGTGTTTGATGAGTTTCTCAATCATCACATGACGTTCCATGGCTTTAAGCTTCGTGACATCAACGACTCTTTTCCCGTTCTCGGTCTTGGATTCATCCCCGCCATCAAGGAGAGTTGATCTCATTCGCTTGACGGTTGGCAATCTCTCGATCTCAGCCCATTGCAGAGCATACTCTTCATTATTATCATTACCATCACAATCATGATCAGGTTCATATCTTGAAGAGCCGCCGCTTCTGAAACTCGAGGTGTGTCTCCGGAAAGATGACCTGATGCTTCTTCCAATCTCTGCAAGCTCCATTCTCAAGGATTCAATCTCGTCTGCTCCAACCATATTAGCCATGGCTGTGGCTTAATGAGTTTGAACTCTGTGTTATCAGAAATTCAAAGTTTAATTGAGAGATAAGCCTTATGCTTTGACTTATATATATACATATTTATTTATAGATTTTTTAAACTGACACACATTCAATGATTTATAGATTGTTTAAACTGACACATTTCAGTGATGTAAGTGAATACATCAGCTTTCGTTGAGTTCTTGAAGTAATCTGCGACTTCCAGGGCATTATATGTGATAAACTAATCATAAAAACACATGCTATCAACTAGTGTGGAAAACCGATTTTTTTAGTATAGAAAGATTAGTGTACTTATAAAATCATTCAATTAGTGAAAACGCTGCGATACTCAAAAGTTGTCGTTGGAAGCTGTAAGATCATGGAGGATTGAGTATCAGTTTAATATTCATATGATGTCTCCATGCCTTTTTTCATTCTTACGTTATGTATAATTTGGTGATTCGTGATCATCTTTTAGATTCCTTTTAACAAAAATTTACGAATATACGCAGTTATTTGTTATATTATGTAAATGTAATACATATGTTTTGAATATTTCAAACCAACAGCTGCAGCATGAAACCCGCGAATTTTACTACAAAAAGAACTTGCATATCGTTTTTTTTTTTGTAAACTTAACTTGGATATTGTTAAGATCGACTTCCGTTCCGTACCGTCTGAATTCAAAATTTTGGAAGATTATTGCGATTAGTTGTGTACGATAGTATTATAGTATGTAGTTTGTGGCAAAAGAATTACTTTATTTACAAATTCATGTTTTCGCTAGACAACATAAGTTTCACATACCCATATGATATGAACCAGTGGTGCCACGGTGCTGGGATGATTATTCGGGAAATTAGCTTTCGCTGTGAAACTATTTGAACACTCTTGTTTTCCTTCATTTGAATGCAAACTCGTTGAATTTTGATATTTAATTTGTTTTTTAAATTAAATCAGAAACTCTTTTTTTCAACGAGGGTTAATTAAATCATAATCTTATCAAGTCAATAAAGTTTTTTTAATTAAAATCGGTGTTGCTAAACTCTGTGTAGCTCCAAAATTTGATATATACTATTAAAAATACAAACAAAAGTTAAAAAAAAAAATCAAAAAAATTATCTACTGCTCGTAAAAAGTACAATTACGTTTCTTTTGATGGTTCCTTCAATATTGTATTCTTTTTCACAAGAAGAAAAAACAAATAATCAGAAATCCAAAAATCTCAAAATAAATAAGTATATCTTTCGAAACGAATGCAGTAAGACCTGTTAGTAATATGCATATAAAATCATTGAGTCAGGAAAAAGAAGATGAAAGCAGTGACATAATAAGATTGTGAAAGAAAAGCTGGTGACAAAATCAAAGTAATAATTTATGTATCAGCATGTCACAGGCCTTTTTAGCTAATCCTCTTCTTTTGCCGATTTGTCTCCTTTTTGTTTTATTGAATTCATTAATGTCTTCATCATTCATTCATTACAACAATTTAAAGCTTTTATTTTGTCTACATTCAAATGTTTTTTGTTATAAAAGTAGAGTTACATTATTCAAATGTTTCTCTCTCGGGAATTACATTCTTCAACGATTAAATTAGAGAGTGACACGTACGCATGCTGTAACTAAAAAATATTGTGATTTGCCATTATAAATAAGGTAATCGAATTTCACACGTTGACCGAAGACAGATAACTATGTTTCTGTTAACTTAAGAACGGCAAATTTCTTTATAAGGTTTCATCGAGTTCCGGTAGGCAGTGTTCACTAGTCCAGAGGCATGAATAATAAATATTATCTTAAAAATTACTCATTCCAATTTTGTTTATTTAGGAATTTATTAAAAATTAATTGTTATTTTCAGTTTCTAATATAAATGTTTTTATAATTATTTCTATTATATAGCCTGTTTTATGATTGGTTAAATTATGTATTTAAATAATTAATTAATGATATTTTTATATTGAAAAAAATTAATATTTTCTTAATTTATATATAAATTTAAATTGATGATTAAATAAAATTAGTGGGAATAAACATCTAAGATACTATAGATATATTGTTTTAGGCTTTAACTAATTATTGAAAGAATACTGTGGATATTTTTTTTTGAATTTCATGTAACTTCGTGCATGGGTCTATAAGTCTATTCCTTAGATCCGTTATGGTATTTCTTTCAAATATAGAAAAATAATCAAATCATTTCTTTTATAACCCAAGACATATAGTGGAGGTTGAATCCCATGCACGACTAGTTCTCTACTGAAAATTCAGTTTCCAATCAATTATTTTAATATTATCATAGATTGCAATTTAACAACTGTCTACCATTTCTAGAATACTCGCGAAGATACCTTTTCAAAATAGATTAAGTCATAGATTCGTTGCTAAAGAGCATGTATCTCTTAAACAAAGAACCACCAAAAACAAAATTTTACTTTTGGCTCTTGTAACAATCAAATATTTTATTTTCTTTTTTATAAAAAAAATATTTTTTTTCCTTTTTAGAGCGTCATTGTTGGAGGTATCCACAAAAGCTTATTATAAATTTAAATAAATTTAAAATGAAAAGAAAATAAGAAAGAAAATGTCATAGTCTCTTATTTAGGAATTATAAAAGACCATTCACATATTATAAGAGACCCACTTTTATAAATGTCAATTTGCTATTGATTAAATTATAATTTTGATTAAATTATTATTATTTTGTTTTTTGTAAGAGACTCATTATAATTTCACCAATAATGATGCTGAGCTTACTAAACAATGAGTGGGTTACTTGTTTGCAGCACATAATATATGCTCAAATAAGTTACAATAGACTTCTTTCTTGCAAAAAGAATGACGTACATATGTCTAAAATTTACAAAATCGACTACAAATAAAGTAAAAGCATGATTAATTTTGGTAAATCATGATTGACGTTCAAAATTTCAAGCCATTAAAATATATCACAATTAAACTTGTACTTCTCTCATGCTGAAACTAGGATCTTATTTGGTAAAAGCATGATGTATATAAACAGTAGAAACACATTCATCAGAGCTAATTTACACCACTAGGAGTCTAGTAAAGCGCCGTAGCAGTGTGACTGAAGATAATTTCATCTGACAGGAGCAAGAATGGTGTAGAGAAGGAGGAATGCGACAATGACGATGGCTCCAACTAATGTAAACTTTGGACTTGTCCATAGCATGAGATTAGATCTCTCTGTTCTTTTTATGGGATCCACTTCTTCCGACAAGGGAAACTCCGATCTCGGAGGATTCCACGTCACGTACTTGTCGACGTTGAACTGAGAGAAGAACGTCTTCTTGCTTTGTTTCTTGAAACTCTTCCACGCCTTGTCCCAATCCCTCGACGATTTATCACCTGTGTACATCATAAAGCAACAAAACCCCTAATTCAAGAACCAATCTGATACAAGAACGAAACATAAGCAGGTTCTAGATTAGTAATATACGAGAGAAGTGATTGATTCTCCTCACCTTTGTCGTTTCCGTTTTTGGGAGATTGGTCGGGATTTCTGTTGGAGCAGAGGAATCTAGAGGAAGATGAGGATCTAGGGAGTATCAGGCAGAGATTGGAGGATCTTAAGACGGAGATTCGAACAGAAATGTCCATCATTTCAGTACGGACAAAACAAAGGATCTTGAGTGTTGTTGTTGTTCTTCTTCTTCTTCGATTCTCCGCCGGACAATGTTTTTCCTCTTAGCCTTTCAATCTCTTCTTGCATCTTCATTGGCGACACGTGGCTGACACAATGGGACCCAAACCTTATTATGAATGCGAACCGGTTTGGTTTAAACGGGTTTGGGAAGTACCAGACCAGCTTTAACACCTGACCGGCATCATCTATTTTCGATAGAAGGACGAAGTAAAAGAAAAGTTGAGCTTATTGTGACTTGTGAGTTACATTACTGTGGGCTGAATGGGCCAATAAGTGGTATTGAGCCCAATACTCAATCCGGTTCTACTTCTATGCGATGCTGATGCAGGTTAAAATGATGTCCTAGAAAGAACATGGTGGCAGGAGATAACTCAAATCTGACTGCTCTTAAGCAAAGCATTAATAAGAACCTTTAATTGAAAACTGTGCAAGGCTTAAGCCCTACGTTGATCTATCAAATTTTTTGGTGACAGATGAGGATAGTTAGCAAAGTTATAAGTTATAACAAATAACATTCAAATATCAAAAACAAATTAAACTAAAGTCAGCTAACATTGTTAACTAACATAAACCTCGAAATTATAGTTTTTCAAGAGGGGGTTACTTAAAACTTACGGACAAGTTGAGATCCATACTGGAACATAACTGTACAGTCTCTAGTTGCATTGTCCTTTGGCTTTTAGTTAACTCTTATCTTCTTACTAGACCCCACTCTCTTATTCTTTCTTCTTAATCTCCACTGTCCACCATATTGAACGGACAAGATCTTATCTCACATACCATTCACTTCATTAAAAAGCTAAAAGACTTACCCACTATGACAGAAAAATCTATCTTAATTCACCTACTCTTTTCTTAAGTTCATCAAGTATATTAAAATATTTTTATAAAAAAATCAGTATATTTTCATTTCATTAGCAGTAACACAAAAATTTTATAATTTTGTATTTTGAAATGGGTGTACATTATCAAACAATAATTTCGGCAAAGATAATTGTTGAAAGATAATAACATTATTTCTACTGTTATTACCGTATGTAAAATACAGATAGTAAAACAAAATATCCAAGTGGGAGATATTTCTTTTTTTCCTATCATTTTCGGAAATAAATATCAAAAACTGGACTGCTTTGTTATCTCACCACTCTGAAATCTCTCTCGAGGCAGAACCCTTAAACCTTATCCCCTTTCCAAAGCAGAGCGAGAGAGAAAGAGAGCTTCTTTAGCCATGTCTGCCTCCGCTTCTTCCGTTTCCCTTTCTTCCTTCAATCCTAAATCCCTTCCTCTCTGCGTTTCCAGGTCCGCCTCCGTTCTGCCTCCTTCACTCTCCTTCAAACTCCACTCCCACCACCTCGTCTCTCTCTTCGCTTCCTCCGCCTTGAAATGCTCCGAGTACCCTTCGCGCTTCGTCAGGAACGTCGCCGTATCCTCCGACTTCGAGGTTGAGGAAGACGACATGTTCGCTGACGACGATTCTTCCCCGCCGGCAGAGCGCACCTCCTTCTCTGCTGACCTCAAACTCTTCGTCGGTAACCTTTCTTTCGATGTCGACAGCGCTCAGCTCGCTCAGCTCTTCGAGAGCGCCGGAAATGTTGAGATGGTTGAGGTAATGATAATTTATCTTCCAAAGTTTGCTGCTTTATGGTTCTGCTGATGAAATGGAGATTTGCTTATTAGCTTCCTTGAAATGGGTCTGAGAAGATAATGTTGTTCTGGTGGTTGACTGAGGAATGTGATATTCGATTTGTGATGAAATGGGTTGGCTTTGGTTTTGTAGGTTATCTATGACAAAGTAACTGGCCGAAGCAGGGGTTTCGGGTTTGTGACAATGTCCACTGCTGCGGAAGTTGAGGCAGCAGCTCAGCAGTTCAATGGCTATGTAAGAAGATTATACTCCTCTTCTTTACTGTATATTTTTTTTCTTGATATCTTGAGGATTTTCTTGTTTACTTGGATTTTATGAAATGCTGTTTATCCTCTATTTGGTTTGTGGAGACTTCATGGTTTATCTTGTTCTGTGTTCTGACTGTAAGATGCATCTTGTTGTTCATATCTCGCAAGCTTGTCTTTTAGATTTTGTTCATTCTGGCTGTTTTTGCTAATCCTGTTGACAATGAACATTGCAGGAATTTGAAGGCAGAGCTTTGAGGGTTAACGCTGGCCCTCCTCCCCCTAAGAGAGAGGAATCATTCTCCAGAGGACCAAGAAGTGGTGGTTACGGTTCTGAACGTTCCAGTTATGGTGGTTCTGAACGTTCCGGTTACGGGTCTCAACGTTCAGGACGTTCTGGTTACGGTTCTGAGCGTTCCAGCTACGGTTCTGGGTCAGGTTCAGGCTCAGGCTCAGGTTCATCAGACCGTGTTTATGTGGGAAACCTTTCGTGGGGTGTGGATGACATGGCTCTTGAGAGCTTGTTCAGCGAGCAAGGAAAGGTTGTTGAGGCCAGAGTCATTTACGACAGGGACACTGGTCGATCCAAGGGTTTTGGGTTTGTGACACTCGGCTCTCCTCAAGAGGTCACAAAAGCCATCAACTCTTTGAATGGCGCAGTAAGTATTATTATCATTTCTCTTGGCATCAGTTTCGGTTAATCAGTAGTACACTAGTAGTATTTATTATAGTGCAAGCAAACGCTCTGATACACATTTTTGTTTTCTTTAAGGATTTGGATGGAAGACAAATTAGAGTCTCGGAGGCTGAGGCTAGGCCACCAAGGCGCCAATTTTGAGCGACCATGTCACTTCATGTTCTTTAAAAGAAATGCAGATTCTGGAGGTGTAGCGCATCCTTACTGACGAGAAGCTATTTATGTTTGAGTTTTTTGAAATGTTTTGCTTTTATCTTTGCAGACTTAGGGTTTTGGACTTTGTTTCTTTATTTTACTTCTTTCTTCCTTATGCTGTGCATGCTCGTTAACTTGTTGTCCACCAAGTATGTGGAGCGTTTAAGAGAGTGTACCGTTTGAATCCCAAGCGGATGTTTTTGCTTCACTAAAAATTTCTTCAATCATAGATCAAGCCCCTCCCAATCTTGTCAGTGTTCATCAAAACGAATAAAGTCTTATTTTTGTCATTTTTTCCAAGATTTCATAATTCTCCAAAGTTCAAAACAAATTGCTACTGGAATGATCCGGACTAAGTAATTTCAGATATAAACAAATTAAAGACGGGATGAAGAATCTATCATCATAATATTTATCAAATTAATGCCAAACCGTAAGCTTTATGCATGAAGGTTGTACAGAAATTATCTGTCTTTTTGGAACCATTAGATTAAAGTGGAGGAGACCCATGTTTTACAATTTTTAAAAACATTTGGGCCCTGAGAACTAAAGAAAAGTTGTTGGCAGAGTCCAAGACTGTGTTCAAATGTACTGTGATCAGTTTTCCTAAAACCTTGCAGATTTGTTTGTAATCCGCTACTGTCCGGTTCTCATACGGATCCAGTTAGAAGAAGTAGAGATTAGTGTGCATGTAGTGCCATCCATACAAATTACAATCCTGTGTGATTTGGTTTGATACGTACTCTATATTTGATCCCAGTTTTATGAAAATGGGCCTAAGCAATAGTATATCGATTAATTTTTATTTTCTTTTGTCGGCCGATTGATTATTTTAAGGCTTGGCCATGACACAACGGATAGTAGCCACATTTGAGTGTGATACCACTTTTTCGACCAGTGACATGGGCTCACAACTGGACGGTTCTGTAGTGGAGGTTCGACCACAATTGCTGCAACTAAATAGTATAAGAAAATTCATTAGTACGTAACAATATTATGAGCGTAAACACACCAATGTACAAGCCACACTTCTTTTAAGATATTTCCTTCAACTATACTTTTCTCTCTTGAACCTTGCTTTAAGTATTCCAAAACAAATTTTCTGTATTTGTTTGGTCTCATTTGTTGTCGTCATTTTTCTTCCAAGCTTTCACAATTCTCCAAGTCCAAAAAAACAACGTACTACTGGATTGACCATTTGACCGGGACTAATTGATATCAGATTATAGAAAAAGTAAGACGTGCTCAGTGTATCAAATCTGATTTAATGAACAGGAAAATTTAGGCCAATAAAACGAAGACGAAGACGTTGATGTTTGTTAGATTGTTAACTTTACGACTGTTCATCTTAACCTTATATATACATGCCTATAGAAACACTAGTCAGCTAACAAACTAAGAAATTAGTGGTAACAAACTTTTCCACTTAACCAACTTAATAGAAGGATCGATATCAATCACCAAATATCCTAATATTGATTTATCCGATAGTGCGATGCTATGTAAAGTATGTATATGCTGTGCGGTAGTCACGTGACGAATGGTATCTTCGACGTTATTAGTCTTAATAATAATAAAACAAATTGTTTGAACGAAAAGTTAAGAACAAATGGGACATAGCAATAACCGAAAGCAAAGAAGGAACATTGAAGTGAATTAATGGAAGATTATGTCTCAAAAATACAGAACACAAAAATAATAAATGTCACTTTGCTCTTTCTCCATCATACTTCCACCACTCTTCCTGCCTACAAGTTAGGCCTTTTTCGTCCTTTTTTAACTCATTTCCCTTTTGTTTTCATATATCAATTCCATAAACTTATATAATAAATTCATTTGTAATACACGTATATGTTATACAGTTATAGAGATAATATAATTTATTAGAGATGTGTAATATTGTAGAGGTGATCAAGGATAACAAACCAAACTAATTTAAACTCTATAAAAAATGATCTATTTGTATTTTTTTTAAAATGTTACTGTTTCAAAACAACCATATATATAAAAGAAAAAGCGAACTTAAAATTTCGCGGAGTATATATAATTGCTGTAAAGAATATCATAACTTCTGCCCAAGTGTGGAGATTAATTTGATACCAAAACTTTGTGATCTGTATGATGGAGAAAGAGCAAAGTGACCAAGTGTCCCATTTGAAACCATGTCCAAGTGTGGAGATTAATTTGATACCAAAACTTTGATGTATTGATATGATTATGAAAAGATGTTATAAACTTAATTATTCTACACTGCGTCTCCGGTATTTTGGGGATTAATAAACAAAATTTTGAACCGATAACATATACACATGAGAGATTAAACTCGAGCAGTCGAGCTAACCTTTTGTTTATTACTTGTCTTACTAGCTCGTTCTCGTTTACCTTTTGTTTGTTTTTTATTGGGGTACTTACAATAACAAGTATGTAACTATTTATCTTAACTAATTACAAGTGCAATGCAAAAATTATACTCTGCTTGTAATGAACTTTGTGTGTGTGTTTAAAGAGCTATCACAACATACCATATACTTGCGATAAATACTCTAGGTTATTAGTTTATTACTTAACCACCCATCACTACATAAATTTGTTTTGAGTTTCAATTTCAAAAAGAATCGGAATTTTCATATTGGGAGATAGGTACTCCTTCAACTACATATATCTGTTGCAAAAAAAAAAAAACCTAACGCATTATTGTTGGTGTTTTATACGAATTAATTATTTGCATATCTAAGTTATTTACCATAATGACCGGTGTACTCTCATGGGTGAAATTTGGGCGGTCGTAAATGCAAATGGGGACCCTTTATGTGTACAACTGCAGTGGATATGGTCGTCATTTCGCACTTTCTTTCATTAACATCAAACTAAACACAATTTGTTGGAAATATTTTTTTAACAAAAAATCAAATAAAGTTCACACTTTTTGTCTGAACGAATTAGAAAGCGAGGAGCCTTTTTACTGCTCTCCTGCTTCATTTGTATTCGGCGCCACAGACACTTTATTACACAGATCCATAAATGAATGCATATTTAACTTAATCATATGTACGAGCCTGTGTTATATTGTGAGAGCACTGTTTTTAATTCAGTACTTTAAATTTGTTGTAAGTTTCTTGAAACTGATATTCCTTTCACTTCCCACTCTTCTTCATTGATCTTTGTATACTCTTTTACAACAACTAGCCATATTGTTAACATAACTAAATTTAGCTCGGCTTAACTTCTTATGAATTAAATTAATCCAGCAATACAATTCTCTTGTACCTAAAGAGAACTTTTACACAATTAAACGGAAGGTAAATGAATCGTCCTTTTGTTTATTTACTGTTGGTGATATATATATCCTCGACCATTTGAGATTTAGATATAAACAAATCGATGTTGATACACTGAGACTGAGCTAATTATGTTGTTTTACAATTTCATCATGGTCGATTATATTATAAACTAGGTTTGAAAGTGAGAAACCCAAGGGGAATGTGGGGATGCAATAAGAAAACAAGACAAAAAGAGTTAAATGCGCATGCAAGCATGCAAATACAAATACACATTGGTTTCAAGAAGAAATTATTTTTTTATAACCTCCAAACCAATAACATATAAACCTAAGGGCAGCTTGCACTGAGAGTTCTTGGGATTGCAATTTCTTTTAATTAATTCTCACACGCTTATACACGTATTAGCCATTTATCTTTGTCCGGTTAACTATAAGAGTATGGGGTTACTGTCTATGGAAGAAAAATAATTTACTATCTAGCATACTGATATAAAGTTCCATACTGAATACACGTTAATTTAATAAGCTGATAATATGTATACTGTTGTGTAATACACGTTTGTCTGTGTTGTGGATTGTTCATCTCACCAAGAGGGCATCCGGAGTGTATAATAATATGTATATAAATCTTAAATGCGAATCGGTTTCTATAAAAAGATGCATGCTCTTTCTGTAGATATATGTGGATAAAATTTATATTAAAAAAGTATAAAAATGGCCATGAGTTACGTATCCATTATCCACTAGGCACAGGGACATGGCCGGTAAAGCTGATGCGAGCTTGTAATGTATATAAAAATATTATAAGAAGTAAAAAAAAGTAGGGAAACGAGTTAAAAAAATATATATATATAGATAGATATAGATATATATTGTTAATTATGCTAAGAACAAGATAGAACAAGGAGGTTGACTACATAGGGAGGGTAAACGAGACTACATATTGATAATAAAACCCATAACTCGATCACTTTGTGTTTCGTATTTCAATCATC
>KE154108.1:88741-116996 GCA_000411075.1 Sisymbrium irio | reverse complement strand
AAAAATAATGTAGTCCAATAAAATGAGAAAATAAGGGTAAATAAAATAAAATCCAATAAAAATCAGATTTGTGGTCTAATAAAACAAAAAATAATATAGCCAATAAAAAGGGCTATGTGTCACATTATTTTCAAATCAATTACAAAATAAATGTATATAAAAAATTTTCAATAAAAAATTTACATACATAATATTAAATATATATATTTTTTAAAAAAAATTTAGAATATTTTTTTATTTTTATGAAATGAATTACTATAATATAGTGTGTACTGATAGATTAATTTTATCACATACATAAAATTCTAATTTAATTAATCTAATAGCAAAATCAGATTTATAGTCCAATAAAATAAAAAAAATAATGTAACCCAATAAAAATGGACAAGTGGCACATTCTCAGAACTCTAAAAGAAAAAATTCTATTTTATTATATAAGATATATGTGTGTGTATGCGTTATGCGTATGTTACTATGTTACATGTCCGTGTATCGACGCTCATTTGAACACGCTTTCACTAGCTAGTTTGATCACGCTTTCATTTGAATATTAAAGAGTTAAAGTAAATTATGTTTGGATGACTCCATGTCCAGATATATCTTGACAATGAAAATTTGATTTTTATTTTCATTGTCGAAATTTTTTTTTTTGTTCTGTTTCTTGTAAAAAGGGAATCAAAAAGTGAAGTAGCTTTATATCTAAATCAGTTTTTTTAATCTAAAGATGTTTGCTTTGTCACTTCCCATTATTTGTTGGCACGAAAATATCATAATGAAAAAAATATAAAAGAAGGCAAGGAATATTTCCTTTTCAAGTATGTGGTTTTTTAATTGAAATATTCGTATTCTTTGATAAGTATATGGTTATATCAAATACATTAATGATAACAGAGTTTAATTTAACCTGTTGAGTTAAAACTTCAAAAAACATATGACATATGTTCCGACATCTTAAAACAAAAAGTTAAAGCAGAGTACCAAGATGGCCGTTGTTATGGGAGAATTGGTTTAATGATTTGAATCCACTTTTGAATGGTTATTCTCTCCACCAATCGATTGTGGATGTAATGTGCGAGGGTGGGAGGAGAGTTTTGGGGGTCGTTGATGTCTTCTTTATGTATCTCCACACTCAATACTCCGTAGATTGAAATGCCATTTTTTAAAGGACTTTCATTAAGTTTAAATATAAAAGTTACAAACGAAATAAAGAAAAAATTACATAAACATGATCTTTAAACTTAATGAAAGTCCTTTAAAAAATGGCATTTCAATCTAGGGAGTATTGAATGTGAAGATACAGAAATAAAAGAAGTGCAACGCGAAGATAGATACAATCTGAGTTTATCCCGGAACCAAGCAACCTTTCACATAATATTGTTCATATCGTAAAAGAAAAAAGATGATCTCTGGTCTAATTAGATTCTCCACATAGTAGACAAGGTTGATAATGTCCCAAATTCTAGTGCAAAATTCAGTGAACCAATCTTTTGTTAAACGCAAATCACACAATAAACGTCTGCCTTAAAACTGCTTGAAAGAACCAAATCAAACGATGTCTCAAAAGTCAAAAACTGACTAAAATTTTTAAGATAGTTTTTAAAACACTACATTCTTTTATATATTATTTCTTCAGTATTTTACATTCACTTCCAATTTTCTGACAATTTCCGATTTAAATGCTTTATAACTATATGTACTGTACATCTACAATATTATCTCTCATAAGTCGTAAAATCTCACACAGTAACTTGACCAGTTTCAATTAAATTTTTGTTATAAACAGAACTTTCGACTAAATTAAATATCCATACATACCTTTTTGATTATTTGTTTGTTCATTCCAAAATCATTGGAGTTAGTTAGCAGATAACGAATAGTATATTTTTATGTTTAGAATATACTCGTAAAGCGAAATTGAGGAAGCTACGGAAAATAAAAATAGACTGAAAAAAAACGAAAAACAAATAACGAGAAACAAAAGGAAGTGGTCCACGCGTGCCAACATGAACTTGTATGTGCGGGTGGTTGCGACGCGCGTGCCTAATTCTTTCACGTGTGAAAATCCCGAAGATAAAAGAAAAACTCTTTCCTCAATTAAAATATTAGTAAAAAATAGTCCGAAGATTACATCAAAAATATGAATAAACAAACCGATAAATAAGCATGACGAGAAAACGCACTCTCTTTCTATATATAATAACAATCTCAAACCAGGAAGCCATCAGTGGGCAAAGAAAGAAACACCAAAAAAAAATCCTTAAAAGTCTTGAGATTTTTGTTGGGTTTATAATGCTTCTTCTTTGAACACTTGTACGGTGTGTACCTCTCTCTCGTTTATGTTCTGTAGGAAACACGCAAGTGAGAGATTTTTTAACTAAACAAACCCAACACTTTTTGTTGTCTTTAGGGACAAAAAAGATTAGGTTTTTCTTAAGCTTCAGCTCTCAACGTAATCAAATGGAGGTGAACAATGAAACCATGCAGAAGTCAAAGTTTGGAAGAATCTGTGTGTTCTGTGGAAGCAGCCAAGGCAAGAAGAGTAGTTACCAAGATGCTGCTGTCGATCTTGGCAACGAACTGGTATTATTACATACGTATCTCGCTTTTTTTATGTTTTGTTATCACAGCTTTGTGTTACTGTCTTTGTTTTTTTAATAGTTTTAAGTGTTTATGTTCACCAGATGTTTGTGAATATGTTTCTTTTTGCAAATGCAGAGCATTTCCTCTGTTTTCTTTATTATTGCTGATATTTGAAACTTGTGCTTCTTTGATAACTCAAAAAGATAAGATTCTTCTCTAAGGTTTTCATTATTTTTTCTTTTATATCATATTCATCTTTTATGATTGGGAGCCCACAGAAATCGCATGGGAATGTTATGTTTGTTTTCATATGTGATAGTATTCAGTAGAGTATCTTTGGCTATGATTCCTCTTCTGAGTTTATCAATCTAGCTGTAATAGGAAAAAATGGCTGAGTTTCCTCTGTTTTTTTTTTGCTTTTTAAGGTTTCAAGGAACATTGATCTAGTCTATGGAGGTGGAAGCATAGGTTTGATGGGTTTGGTTTCACAAGCTGTTCATGATGGTGGCCGTCATGTTATTGGGTAATTATTCAGCTGATCACTTAATCAGAGATTTGAGGTTACAGTTAAGATCAAAAACATACTAATAAGTCTCTTTGTTCGCTCCTTTGTTTTCATTTTATTACAGAGTTATTCCCAAGACACTCATGCCGAGAGAGGTATTCTTGCTATAAGCCCTGAGAAAAAAGGGTTTTTTAAGTTTGTCTATTGATTCTTCTTTGTTAAATGTTGTTTACAAGTCCCTAAGTTAACCCGTTTTCATATTAAACACGAGTTTTATTTGGTCGCCTTAAGGAAAAAAGTATGATGGAGAGAGCTTAATAACTAAGTTTTGTAAGAAAATTTAAAATAAGCCAAATTGCTTACGTTGTCATCATTGCTTCTGGCCTTAGAACAGTCTAAAGCTGCCTTTTTCTCTCTTTTAATTTTGTTTAAAGTTTTAAGATTATTGGTTAAATGGGACTCTCTTTTTTTGTTGGCAGTTGACCGGTGAAACAGTAGGAGAAGTAAGAGCAGTTGCAGATATGCATCAAAGAAAAGCAGAGATGGCTAGACACTCTGATGCTTTTATTGCCTTACCAGGTTAGTATCGAAGTTTTCAAATCTTTCTTAAACCTTGAAACCGTTCAATGTCCCATCAATTTTTTATCTTTGTTTTCTCTCTGTAAATGTCTCTTACAAGTTCACTTCTCCAAACAAGTAATGATTATGTAAGATAAAACTGGCCAAGTCTAGTGACAGCCTTGTTTTAGGATAAACTAAGCATCTTTTTAGGCTTTCCAACCTCTTAATTGTGTAAAAACCAAATTAAAAAAACATGAGAATAATGCTGATTAGAAAAAGAGCACCGAAAAGGGTTTTAACGCTTTGACTAGCTTTGCCAAAGAAGAGGGAAGAAGAAACATTGGTAAAAACATATTTTCTTGGTCAAACTTAAGCTAGTGTGAAAGCTATTCTTTTATGTTTAAATTTTAAAAAGCATATTGCTTACTTTGTTATGATTTTAGGTTTCTGTATGGTCAAAATTTATAAAATAATAGATAAAGATGCCTTGATCCATCCACATCTCGCACTGAAAATTAGACCAATCTCCTCTGCTTTGTTTCTTTGTTCTTTGCCTTTTACTTGGAAGGTACCGACTGTATATAGCTTGTGCGTAGTGTTACTGTTACCAAAGTTTTATTTTTTATTAACTGTTTTATATAAAAAGACAAAAGCTGAAAACAGTCGTAGAGAAAAAGCATGTTTTGCCCATATAGGAAGGTCTTGCTCTTCAATATGACCCCTGCTTTTGTGATCATGTATGTCTATATCTAAACAAAGTCAGAAGACAGTTTCTGCAGATGACGCTTAATCTGTTGAATTGACCATATTATAATAACAATAATAATTAATAGTAATTGTATATACTTCTGCTTTCGAAATTATAGGTGGATATGGAACACTTGAAGAACTGTTGGAGGTCATAACATGGGCTCAACTTGGGATACACGACAAACCAGTAAGGACCCGTCACTATGATCCTCATAAAGATACAAGTTTTATTGGATAATTTCAAACCAAAGTCACAAGTCACTAAGAGCTAATTATCACTGTTTTGCTGCAGGTGGGTTTGCTTAATGTTGATGGATACTACAACTCTTTGCTCTCTTTCATTGATAAAGCTGTTGAAGAAGGATTCATCAGTCCAAATGCACGCCAGATTATAATCTCTGCACCTACCGCCAAGGAGCTTGTAAAGAAACTTGAGGTAACTTGTCCACCGGCTTTTAATGGATCCAAAAGAAAGGAACTGGTTTCTGATTTTTTTTCAAATTGAAACCTTACAAACTGTGTTGTTCTTGTTGTCTGTTTTGCAGGAATATGCGCCTTCCCATGAAAGTGTTGCGTCAAAGCTTTGCTGGGAGATCGAGCGTATTGGCTACTCTTCTGAAGACTGATGTCATTCAGGATCTAGATAAACATATAACTAGAATTATTGAATGTCAGGAGATTTCGAGATAGATCTTACTTAAGGAAGGAAACAGTTTTTTAAGATCTGAGAAGCTTTTGATTAGGAGGGTAAACTAAAATTTCCACCGATGGAGGAAATTATTTTGTGTAAATTACCACTTTAACTCTGATATGTTTATGTTTCTAAGAAATCACTTCCCGCTGTAACTAAACCAACGAAGTTAAATGCTTTTGGCTTTCTATCTCTTACGATTCAAACAAAAATGCTTTGTATGTAAACAAATATGAATCAAAATTTGATCTTCATATTAAAAGAGAATCAACTTTTGTTGTCTATACAACATCGGGGGATACAACATCTGACATAAACTAAATTCATACAAACAGTTTCACTCTCATGGTTAAAGACTAAGATTCATAGTAATGACTTACTCTAGTCCCTATGCTCTATGCCCTTATACAATCAAAACTACCTTGTTAGAGATTAGAGTGATTCGTCTTCTTCGTCAGTTTCACCACGACCACAGCAGAACTCTGAAGAACTAGATGAGTTCTCAGTCTCTAAACTCTTAAGCTTCTGTATTGCATCTTGTACATCAAAGTAAAGAGCATCTTTAGCTGCTCTAACCGAATCGTTCTTCTGATTATCGATAGGTCTAATGTTCTCTTTCCCGATCAGTCGATTAGACTCGGCTTTCCTTTTAGCTTCCCTCATATGCAGATGATCAATGTACTTCTCATGCAATGCCTTGTTCTTTACCTGTTTCAGCACTGGAGGGCTAATGAGATTTGTTTGATCTTTACTTGAGCCAGGCATTGGACTTTCAAGGATTCTCGGAAGACTTTGCCCTTTCTCCGTTGGAGTTGAGAGAAAGTTGCTTGTGGCGCCAGGCTCAAGAACTGAGAAGAGATCAAATCCAAGACCTTGATCCATATGATTTTGCTTCTCTATTAGATGCCTGATCGCTTTCTTTGAGAGATTGCCTTTTCGCTGTCGTATCTTAGTCTTTGGTGAATTGGGTTTCAGTAGTTTACTTGCCGATAGCGAAAACTGCGGAATTGGTGATAAGTTTGACTTCCTAGCTCTTGATCGAGGCTGAAGTTGACGAGGAGTGATGAGATCTGCGTTCACTCTATCGAAACATTCCTGAGCAGATTTTCCAGGTACCATCTTAGAAACCTTCTTCCAGAAATTAGGACTTGGCTTCACTGTCAAATAAGCTCCCTGTAAAGCTAACTCCAGCTCCTCTGTCCATCCTCTCTCATTCTTTGCCTTAAATCCTTCCTCTTCCTTTTCTATTTTCTTCCCTTCATCAGCTTTTGGTACAGCCTTATCTCCTTCGTTTTTCTTTGCAATCCTCATCCTTTCCCCCTCACTAAGACAGAGACTAACTTCTTCTTCTTCTTCTTCTTCATCATTATCACAAGAATCTCTAAACATCTGCTTAGTCTTTGGACGAGGACGACTTCTACTTCTATCCCTGGATCTCACACCATTTCCTTTCCCCTCACTAAGACAAACACTAACTTCTTCTTCCTTATCATCATCATCATCATCACAATCTCTAAACATCTGCTTAGTCCTCGAACGAAGACGACTTCTACTTCTACTCCTAGACCTCAAACCATCTCCTCCACATTTTCCTTTCTCAGATGAAACTGACTTGGTACTACATCTACTCAAAACACTGTTACCTGAGTTCCCCTCACTGGAGGAAGATTGAAGACGATTCACAGAACTTCCTCCACTCGAGAATCTAGGAGACCGTCTTAGAGTAAAAGAGCACGAAACACTAGTAGCTTTCACGCGAGAGGATGGTGTAGTAGAAGCAGAATTCGTAGAAGTAAAAGGTGGAGACTTTTCTTTGCCGGCATCTGAAAAACCTCTACTTGAAAGCCTAAGAGATCGCCTCAGCGAAGGAAACCCATCTATCGAATTGCTCGAACCACCGGATGAGTAAACCAATCTCTTCGAGGGTACTTGTGTTCCGAGTTCGCGGCGGATTTTCCTCGGTGGTTCCGAGCCAAAGCTCAGATCTTTCGCGGGTTTCCCTTGACCCTCTCGATTTTGCAGAGAGATAAGCCTCGCCGACCGACGAAGAACCGATGTAGCGGGTTGCGGCAAGACGACGGGAGATTTCTTTCTCGACATTTTCAACGGAACCGTAAGCAAAAGTAATTTTGGGAAATTGAGAAAATGGCAGATCTTAGAGAAGAAACAAGTATCAGAGCAACGATAATCGAAGACTTGTGAAACCCTAGAAAAGCATCTCTCGTTGACGGCGACAATCAGAATAAAAGCTTTCGGAACAAACAAAAGAAAATGCGAAGCTCCATTGCTTCAACTCCTTGATATCGCCACTTAACTGTTGCGTAAAATTGTATTTTATATTATTTTTTAGTTGGTAGAGTAATTTTAATTAATATTTTACTGTTTATATATTATTTTTTTAAAACTAACTAAAATATTAAAAAAAAATGGAGGAAATAAATTTAATATGTAATATTTATTATATATATACATGTTAAGTTTTTTTGAAGCTTTTTATTTCTAATTATATAAGGATCGAAGTGATAGGAGGGTCAAAGTTAAAATTTAACACTATCTATATTCAAGGTTAACATATTTGAAACTAATATTAAAAGTCATATTAAAATATTCAAAAATAATTTGGAATTAAAAAATTAAAAAATTCTTTAAAATTATAAAATTAGATTTAAATTACCTAAAAACTCTGAAAATTAAAGCTTTTAATTGAATAACAAGTTTTGAAAATAGAAATAACTAATATTAATATAATAATATCCATCATATATTTCAAGTTTCTATTAAATTTTACAATAAATTATTCAAACATAGTATTTAAAATATGTTTTAAAATTTTTTTTAGTTTGAATATTTTGAATTCAATTATCGAAAATGACATTTTCCTTGATGCTTTTAACATTAAACCTTAAAATTACTTATTTTCAAAATTTTAAATTATATGAACTAAATTAATATTTTATATCTGAATAAAAACAATCAAATGATATAGGAACTTTAAGAGTGTTAAATAGATACAAAATACAAAACACAAAACAAAAAAGTGTAAGCCACAATATACAAAGAAGATTTCAATATAATTAAGAATGCATGCGTGAAAATTTTGGCTTACAATAACACATAATCAACTAAACCCCAACTGATCCACTTCATGAAGTTGATAAACATCCGTAGTTTCCTATCATTCCTTATACATATAGAGGCAGAGTTTTCAATAACCAATTTCATCTTCAACCTCATTTAAGATTAATTATCTTTTTAATTAGTTTTGGGAATGAATGATACAAATTTCATTTGTTTCCATGAATTAAATATATTGGTCATTCATTGTTTACCAAAATATTTTGGTCATAAATCTCTCGATTGGTTTGTTTTAGGATATTTCTCATAATAAATTAAAAAATTGAAATTAATATCAATTAAAAATCATTAAACTAAAAACAGTAAAAAAAAAAATGTACAAATTTTGATTTATACATGATAACCATTCAAACTTTTTTTTTTAACAAAAAAAAAAATTATTTGTTATACACAGTTTTTTTAGTAACGAAAGAGTTTTCCGAAAATTAGAAATTCATTTGTCAAAGTATTTTCAATATTTATCTGAGAAACGACTTGTAACAATCATAATATGTCTTATGATTCTTTTTTAAGATAAAGAAAAATGTTCTTAAAATCCAAATTTTAAAATAATATATTAGGATATATAGTGATTTTTAGATAAGACTTTCTTTTAATTATGATGCGGTCCATTTTCATAAATTAAGAGATCTTTTGAGAACATAATAACACAAGTTATTTTGACAATATTTTATGTGCCCTTTTCTTTTGGCTTTTCTGATATATATAGAAAATAGTTGAAACTACACATTCCTACAATACAAAAATCAAAATGCGTAAATGGAAACAAATAATGGAAACATGGAGAAGAAAGTGAAGTGTTAACTGATCCTAGAATATAGGAACAAATTAAGACTCAGTTTATTTGCTAAAACAATTGAGAGTAACTAAAGATAAATAACTAATCAAACTGGTCAATCTTAGTATCTCACTAAATTATAAAAAGACAAAACATTTTATGGTATCTGTAGTCTTTAAAAGAGCTTAAATTTGTATTATGTACCTTAATGTGTGAAAACTTTTTAGGTTCTTCAAATTTTTGCAAATAATCCAAAAGTTATCGAATCTGTAAAAAGTGAAAATAAACGTTACTATTGTAATATTTGGAAAAAAGTTTAATCTTTGTTTTTTTTTTTTGTCAAACACTCAATTTTTTTCCAACAAATACAATAAATCGATTTATATTTTAAAAAAACTCTTTGATATAACTTGACGGTTATCAAACACTCTGTCGATTCTTATTAATTTTTTTTGTTAATCACTCGGAACATTTGCTTTGTTTACCTGCGGGCTTTGTCACTTTTTTTCCTTTTCTTTCTTTTGTCACTTTCTAACCTGCATATATCCACAAATTAATTTGAGAGAAAAAAAAAAGAATTTTTGTTTATGGCAAGCAAACCCTATACATAAGCATGGTTATTTCTCAAGTACATCCAATTATATATTTTCTGTACTTGTCATCTAATACACAGAATAACTAGTACACACCGAAAATTGTAGGATACGACAACCTACGTATTACGAACCAAACCTTTGGATAAAAACCAGATGTATGACATTAACTAAGCCCAAGACTTCAAATTAAATATTCATCAAATTTGGGCCAAACCCAACTTGATTAAAAAACAAAAATCTTTGAATGTTCTGTAATAGTGAAAATTTCTAAAAACCCATGATTATTATTTGGGTTGGGCCATAACACGAGAAGGATAAAAGCGTAATCTACAAGGAGACAAATATAAACCCTAGGTTTGGACTTTGGATCACCTCTCCTTGAAAAACCCTAAAACATAATCATTTTTGACTGCGCCTCCAACTCTCACCGAGAAACACCGAAACCTCCACAGAACCAACAACCATGCCGCCGAAGTTGGACCCAACCGCTATCGTGGATGTGTACGTCCGTGTAACCGGAGGAGAAGTCGGAGCCGCCAGTTCTCTGGCTCCCAAGATCGGTCCTCTCGGTCTCGCCCCAAAGAAGATCGGAGAAGACATCGCCAAGGAGACTGCCAAAGAGTGGAAAGGACTCCGTGTAACCGTCAAACTAACGGTGCAGAACCGTCAGGCTAAAGTGACGGTGGTTCCATCTGCAGCAGCACTTGTCATCAAGGCCTTGAAGGAGCCGGAGAGAGACCGTAAGAAGGTGAAGAACATCAAGCACAATGGCAACATTTCGTTCGATGACGTCACCGAGATTGCTAGGATCATGAGGCCAAGATCCATTGCCAAGGAGCTGAGTGGAACCGTGAGGGAGATTCTAGGGACATGCGTCTCCGTTGGATGCACCGTTGATGGCAAAGACCCAAAGGATATTCAGCAAGAGATTCAAGAGGGTGAGGTCGTTATTCCTGATAACTAAACGGAAAACCAAAAAAAAAGATTTGATCTTTTTGTCGTTTTTTTTTGTCGATGTTATCTCCTCCTTTTAGTTGCTATGATGTTTCAAATTAGAATGACTCAGTTTTGCATTATTGTTGCGTTTTCTTATCTCTGCTTAAGAACTCTATTCGCAATTTAAAGTCTGTTTTTTTTATAGCTGAAATGCTTTTCATTTTGGCGTAAAATGTTTGGAATCTCTCTTTTCTTTGGTTTGCGATGATGTTCGATGGTAATGCTTACTAAAAGTATGGAACTTTGAGCTGTTTGGATTGTGTTTGTTTTCTTGATCGTGGTATTTTGCTTCTTTGATTTGATTTCTAGAATTGTTGTTGGTCACTGCCTGAGTTATACAGTGTTAGGGTTCACTGCATAATCGTCATAAACGTTTCAACTTGTCTCATCTTCTTTGGGTTTTGTCGAATACTCTGAATCTGTCTTGGCATTCTGATGATACCTTCTAACTAACTCTTCCCTCTTCTTTACATTATCTTGAATATCATTAAGGTTCATGTCTCCTTGCTTTTGATTATTCTTTGACTAAGTGAAGGCTTTTGCATGAAGTTTCCACCTCATTTATAGATTTTTGTTGGCGAGTTCACTATTTCTGAAAGATTTCATTCAAAAACGAATGATGTTCATGTCTATTCGTTATAGAGCCTTTTGTTTCCTGGCTTTGTTTTTTTTTTGTTGTGTGATTGAGAGAGAACATGAAACACGTGATTTTTTCTAATAATGCTTGATCTCCTATTTTCCTCCCACTGGCGCACTTGTTTATATATATAGTAATCCTGCTTACCCAAAATCAAATTCAATCGTATGATACATTTCAACTCCAAGAACCAGATTAGCGTTTTAGTTCCTCAAGGTTTAACTGCCAAAATACTACAACTTTGATTGAGAATACTCATTTGTTCAATCTCACAAGAATTTTCCGGGTTCGTGAAGTGATTTGTTGCTTGAAGCAATACCTTTTAACATACATGTGTTAAGCCATCTCCAAACCACACATTACAATTCGACTTCCATGAAACGGAGAGTTCTTTCCTGAGATTACATCTTGTACTCTCTCTCCAAAATCACGATGCCATATCAATGGCTAGTTGGCAACCCAGATGAATTTTGGAGTGGAGTATCTTGGATTTTAATGGAAGAACATGTCTCACCGTTTATTGCCCTAGAAGGTTTTCGTAGATGTCAATCAGCTTTACCTGCCGAGCTAGAAACTCTAATCGTGTGGGCGTTTCGGTGTTTAAGGACGCATCACCTACTGTAGGTTGTTTTTGAGTTAGATTGTTGAGAACATGTAGATAAACATTTGGAGTAGTAGCCTTTATTCTGAAGCTAGCGAAGCTTTTTATTTGACTAATTCTTTAATTCTAGGTTTTAAAAAAGATATACGTGTCTATTGTTTTGTCAAAGGAATACGAGCTCAAGGTTGTTTATTTTCCATGTAAACAAACTCGGCCCTGGTGATGTCTTTTCTTGAGGTGACGCTATGTCAACCAAGGCACCGATCTTTGGAATTTGAAGAACAAAGAAAACTCCTTGCCATGCCTTTATGTCCTGTTCTAATAAAAAATGCCATTCCTGAAAAGAATGGAAATTCAAAAACGAAATAAAGACAAACTAGGACAAGACGTGACTTTCATCCACCTTCCAATACGTACCTCAATCCAAAATAATGTAGGTGAGAGATCATTGTACTGAAAAAAGGGTACATTTCTGAACTTGACAGGCCGCAAAATTTGACCTTTGAGAGCCAATCAACAAACCGTACGTTTGGAAATTATGCTAGATTGCTAGTAAACGAAATAATAGCAGTAGAATAGTTACTAAACAGTTGTTATATAGCGTATCGTCAAATCATACGGTAAAAGATCGGATCTATGTCGTCGTTATAGTTAAAAAATATTAGCATTTTAAAGATCTACCATACTTTGAATCTTACATACTAATAGTTTTGATAAATAAGGTAAATATGTCATTAAGAAGAACCAGAAATTCAAATCTCCAGTTTTCAATACTAATAATTTGGTGCTGACTTTATATTTTTTTTTTGGTGGAGAAGTATACTGATTTCTCATAAATAATCGGACAATACAAAAATAAAATTCTGACCTACATCATGTAACTCCAAAAGAACTATTTATTTGTATGCAAATGATTAAATTAGATTAAGTTTGAGACAGATAAATGTATAGTTGTACTACATTCTGTAGCAGTATCATTTGAGTGACTAAAGGAACAAAAACTAAAACAACTTTATGTATCTCATATATACGTCGAGTTGTCTATAGAACATTTAGATAATGTCCATGCTGGATTTCTATGAATAGAAAGTGTAAAACTGTGAATATATTAATAATTTCACTAACACAAGAAATCACATCGGTTGATTGATATTTCTTCGGATAAACTAATTGTCAAGTAGTGCTGATTTAAGTTCAAGAGGCTTTTATCATATAAAAAGATGACCTTCTTCAAATCTGTATCTTTTTTTAGCGATTCAAGACCTTCTTTTTCTTTTTTCTTTAGTTCACTCTCTTAACAGGACCAAAAACAGAGACTATAGCATTTGAAAAAAAAAAAAAATAGGGACTCACATTTTTTTTATTTTAAGAAAAACGAAAACACGACTGACGTGGAATATTTGTCTAACAATAGCCAACCAACGTAGCTAAAACGATAAGGATGTTGCCACGTGGAGAAAAGACCATGAAACTACATCTTCTGTCTTTGTATTTTCGTCACTTGCATTTACTTTATTTTTTAAAACTAATTTATTTATTTCCATTCAGTTTTCGTTTTCAATCTATTGTCAGCAATTCTCCATTTCGCAAAGAGATTGGAATTTTGGACGAAGAGAGATAAATGATTGGTGGGTACCTCATAACGTGGCAATATGCAAGTGGTTGAGCAAACAGACGGCTATGCTGAGTTGGAATTCACCCGAATGGACGGCGATGATATGTTTGTCGGAGCTAGGCAGCTAGCGACGGGTCGGTTTCAGCGTGCCACCCCTCCACGTGTCATCTTTTATCAAAATCACATGGTTTTGACCTTAGTGGAATTTGGACCCCATCCTCCCGTTTCTTTACACCCTGGTTTTAGCGTGATACCCTAATAATTATATCAATGGATTCGTTGAGGCTTTTATGTGTGGTTAGTTCTTGCTCCATGATACCTTGATCTTGTATCCTAATTTAAGATTTTACACCTCATACTTGTTTACCAGGTCTAGTTAGTAAAATAATTCAAATATAAGCAGTTTGTTCAATCATAAGTCTCTACGTACAGATCAAATTGTATTATAGTTTGTAATCAAACACATGTACTTGGATAGCAATGAATTATTTATTTTGTAGTCTTATCTTTTCCATCCATACTGAGACGTCTTTACTCGTGATCCTATCTCTGCAAAGAAACTCGAATATAATTTTGATGTTGCGGAAACCCATAATTTTAATGCATTGCCATAAAATGCTGCGGCCTAGAAAATGTGAAAAATGACAGGCTATGGTATTATAAGACAAAAAGAGGAGGGCATCATTAAATTATAGATTATACAAAATTCAAGAGCATCATATAGTACATAATTGGGGGTCGGTCGAAATGAAAATGACATTTACGTGATGGGGCGGCGAGGCTATGCTAAAGTAAACATAAACCTCCATTATCTACCAGAAAAATAGAAAAGTTCAAATTTAAATGACTCAAAATTACTAAAATATTTCAAAAGTTGTGGTGCTGATAGCACTCCACCATCACCACTGATTGGTACTATTATAGTCTATTACTAGAATAGATAAAAAAATCTACCTTAAACAAGTATATACGAGTGGATATAAAGTTCTGTCTTATGAGATCATAAACTAACTAATCTCATAATATGATATATTTATTTTTGGATTTACAGATGCATGTTCAATAGATATGGATCAACATTTTCTTGTCTCGGACTTGGTTCAAAGTATCGTAAATTTCTATAACGTAAAACTTGATTATTTCCAAGTGTAAATAAAGTCAATTACAGTTTCTATTCCGATCTTATTTTCGTTGCCTAATTTAGATATTCATTGATTGTAAAACTAGAGCTACAGGAGGGTTCTTGACTTTACGTATTAGCTATTACTAGATCAAGAAATTATCAATCATAATTTTTTTATTTCAGGACAACTAGCTTAAAAGTATTTTGTGAGAGTTAGTAAGCTAATAATAGTCACAATCATTCTTATATTTCTATATTTTAATTTGTTAGTTTGGGAAAAGGAAAAATTTTCATTCCACTACAAGAGCTTAAGACAGACAATAACGTATAAAATATTAGAAATTCTTTATTATTATTTTTTTAAATAGAGTACATGCAAAATAACAAAAGGAGCTCTCTCACTATAAAAACAGCACATGTTCCTCTCACTAACCACACAACAGAGAAGCAAAGAAGCACATTTATTGGAAAGGAAAAGAAAAAAAAGAATTAGGTATGGCCAAGGACGTGGAAGCCGTTCCCGGAGAAGGGTTTCAGACAAGAGACTATCAAGATCCCCCACCGGCGCCTCTGTTTGATCCGGAGGAGTTGACGAAGTGGTCTTTTTACAGAGCAGTCATCGCTGAGTTCGTAGCCACCCTTCTCTTCTTATACATCACCGTTTTGACAGTCATCGGTTATAAGATTCAGACAGACAGTGACGCCGGCGGTGTTGACTGTGGTGGAGTTGGAATCCTAGGTATCGCTTGGGCTTTCGGTGGCATGATCTTTATCCTTGTCTACTGCACCGCCGGTATCTCTGGTACGAATCTTCTTCAGTCTTGATGTTGGCTCGGTGTAGAATCCTTTGGTTGAGTTTTTCTTTTGGTGATAAGTAAAACTGAAACGAGTATGAATTTTTTTAAAAAGGTTCTGTTTTCGTCTATAATCTAAAAAATCGATTAAGTAAATCATTTTAACAAGAAAAAGAAAATCATTTTTAACTAGCAAATTGTTGATATTTAAATTGATTTTATCGGTTCACATCTCAATTTGTGCAGTTCAAAATGTTAGGTTCTAGAAAATGATTTGTAGAAACATTTATTAAGGGTAATGATTTTTAATTAAGACGGTTTAGCTTATCCGAATTAAATACCCTAATCGCAGCGTACTAATTTAGATTGAAACCGGTTAGTTAATTACATGGTGTGCCTTGATTAACATTTCGAACTTGGTTTGTTTCCTAAGGTGGTCACATAAACCCGGCAGTGACATTTGGACTATTCTTGGCACGTAAAGTGTCGTTGGTTAGAGCCATATTGTACATGGTGGCTCAGTGTTTGGGTGCGATTTGTGGAGTTGGATTCGTCAAAGCTTTCCAAAGCGCTTACTACGTCCGTTACGGCGGTGGAGCCAACTCTCTAGCCGAAGGGTATAGCACAGGAACCGGCCTTGCCGCAGAGATCATCGGGACTTTCGTTCTGGTCTACACCGTCTTCTCCGCCACGGACCCTAAACGCAGTGCCAGAGACTCCCACGTTCCTGTGAGTCATATTAAATATATATATCATTTTATCATTTTATAAAAAAGCAAATGTTATCCGTATCAAGTCGAACCAAATGGTAAAGTGACTTATATTTAATCTAAATGAAATGAAAGGTGTTGGCGCCACTTCCCATCGGATTTGCGGTGTTCATGGTACACTTGGCTACCATTCCCATCACCGGAACTGGAATTAACCCGGCAAGGAGTTTCGGAGCAGCCGTCATCTTCAACGAGAGCAAGCCATGGGATGACCACGTACGACCTCATTCTTTCCCCATTCTGTTGAACTAATTGTTTATTAGGGAAATAATAATGAAGCAATTTAAACCAATTAACTTACTTTGATTTGATTGATGAAAACAGTGGATATTTTGGGTTGGACCATTCATTGGAGCTGCGATTGCTGCATTCTACCACCAATTCGTTCTGAGGGCTTCAGGTTCCAAATCTCTCGGATCTTTCAGAAGTGCTGCCAACGTCTAAAAAAACTCTCTCACCCACCCACCAAAGCAGATTCTGAAATAATATAATTGGTAACTGTCAAGTAGATGTTATCTTTTCTCAATGTACAAATTATCCAAAATCAAATCTCAGTTTGTGTTTTCTACTTGCTCTTTTGTGCGTTTTCGTTCCGTGTAATTGTTTTTTTTTTAATTTCGCCAATGCAAAGTTTATCGAGTGATTGGAATTGAAATCAAAGAGGTTATTGTTGCATTTGCGTTTATGTTTACGTTTATGTTTCCATGCATATTCCCACATTCTTTCGTAAGTTAAAAAGTAAACGAACGAGAGGATTGATCAGGATAGTACTACTAATTAAGAGGAAGCACAATTTTCGTAAGTAAATAGCAAAAGCTAGTGTTCACAAAACTGAGGCACTGACTGGTAAATAAATTAGAGTAAAATGTTGGAATATGAAGTAAGAAAAAGTTTATATATATCTCCCACTATGATTAGAGTAAACTTTTCCACCTCCTTTTAGTGGAGTAAAATTTTCAGCTGAACCAAAAAGAAATCATTTGATATCAAAATGGTATTATTCTAATACATGTTTCCACCATTTCACTTCAATTTGTTAACAGCCTGACTTTTGGCAAAAAGGTTTTTAACTAAGAGTCTATCACCTATCTTTGTATACCTCCAACTGTTTGCTATGTCATGATGTAACTAGCACCGATCTTATTAATGGAAAATCAATAAGGAGATTTAAAAAAGAAAAACAGTTTGTTAATTATGTTCTATTTTAAAGTTTGGAGACAAAGAAAAAAATAAAAAATAAATACTGGAGCACATACACAGGCACAAAGAGAGAGTCATAACTAATATAAAATAAAATAATATACATAATACATATTTATGACCATCATCTGATTTTGACCGTTTCTGTTCAATTTCCCGATCATCTGATTCGGTCTCTCCCTCTCTCTGTCCACTTTCTTGCAATTTCCAATCTTCTGCGAATTGTAATAATGGGAAATGTAAGCGGTGGTAGCCGCCGAGATCATACGTCTCCGCCGTACCAAAACCCTAATAATCCTCCTCCGTTGCAGTATTACCAGTACCAAGTCCATTACCCACCGATTCCGTCGCCATACCACAACCAAGGCACTAGAGATCCTTATGGAGCGGTGGCTTCTCCAGTGCCTTACGTTGAGCATCAGAAAGCGGTGACTATAAGGAATGACATCAACTTGAACAAGAAGACTTTGAGATTCGAGCCTGACGAACAAAACCCTGCCAAGTCTTTGCTCTCCTTCACTTTTGACGCCAATGTTTCTGGAAGGTATACATTGTGGTATGATAAAAAGAAACGTACTTTTGGTTACTTAGTTCAATGCTGACTCAGAGCTTTGCTCTTATGGTTATGTTTTTGATTGAATCAACAGCATTACTGTCATGTTCTTTGCGAAAGAAGGGGAAGAGTGTAACTTGGTTGCAACAAAGGAGGATCTTTTTCAGTCCACGACTGTTAGTTTTCCAAAAGGTTTGGGACAGAAGTTCAAGCAGCCTTGTGGAACAGGGATTGACTTGTCGGCTTTATCAGAGACAGAGTTGGTTCAGGCAAGCGACGTAGATGTCTATCATGTGGCTGTCAAGGCTGAGGTATCGTCATCACCGGAAGATGGTCTCGAGTCTGAGACACAATCGAACCGTCAGATCACTCATGCGGTTTTGGAGAAAGATAGAGACGGGTATAAGGCGAGAGTCGTGAAACAGATCCTGTGGGTGAATGGGAACAAGTATGTTCTTCAGGAGATTTATGGGATTGGTAATACGGCTGATGGTGGTGGAGAAGATGGGAACGAGACTGGAAAAGAATGTGTCATCTGCTTAACAGAGCCACGAGACACCACTGTTCTCCCTTGCAGGCACATGGTAAGCCATACAAAACATCCTTTAGGGAAAATAATTATGGTTGGAACATTTTAGACCTACATGAGCTTATTCATGGAGAGATTTGAGCAAAAGGATAGGTTTATGTTTAGCTGATTGATTACTAACTTTTATTTGTTTTTGGTGTTTTTCTTAGTGTATGTGTAGCGGTTGTGCAAAGCTTTTGAGGTTTCAGACAAATCTCTGTCCCATCTGTAGACAACCGGTGGATAGGCTTTTGGAGATAACGGTCAACACCAATGACTCGAACAGCTGAGCTTTGCCACGTTCCTCTTCTGCTGTTTGTACACAGTCAGTTTCCCAATGTTCGTGCTTGGGGTAGATATGCAATCGTTGAAATTCTAGCTACTAACTATATATGCAAATGACACTTTTATTTCAGTTTATTCCTTCTGAGTGTTTAGTGTATTATCTGGCTACTTTGGTACCATAAGAAGAGTTCAGGTCTTGTGATTGACTGAATAAAAAGGGCAATAAAACCAGTAGAAACACACAACATAACAAACTTCACTGAAGCATAAACATAAAACAAAGTTCATAGTGGCGACTGCTTATTGTAAGGTAGAACCGTAGAAGCGCCCAGTCGCTGGAGCAAACTTCTTCGGCTTTGCTCTATACATGAGCAAATATTGTAGCAACATAAGAAAAACAATACAACACAACTTAACAAACAACATAGTTTTTAGTTTTTACGCTTCATTTAGATGAGCTTTTTTTAGTCTTCCCACCACTGATGAACAAAGACGCCGCTGTTTCTGAGGCTCTTAATGATACTGGTGCAGTCTCTGTACCCTGTGCAGTGAAGAAACAGTTCATCAACTGAGCAGATCGCTCCTGTTTTTATCAGCTCAGAGAGAAACTTCAGCTCGGCGTCGCTTGTGTTCATCTTAAGAACCACGAAATCAGCAAAGCTTGCTGTTTCCTTAAACCATGCTAGAAAATCAAAGCTATCATCTTCGACAAAGGGTTCTTCATGATCTCCAAGACTAGCTATTGTTGCTTTAGTTGCTGCTAGTCCCGGGTGATAGATGAAGGTTACGCCAGGACTTTTGACATAAGAAGTCAAGATTGAAGTGTTGTGATGCACAAAATAGCTATTAAAATCTTTCTTGTGGATTGGATAGGACGGGAAGAACCAATTCGATCTCGCTGTCAGATGATCTGCTGCTCCAATATCAATATAAACCAGCCTCTTCCTAGAAGAGAGATCAATGAACTCAGGCAAGTAATGAATCCGTCTCTCAAAATCCGAACGTTTTTCCTCGAGAAGAGGCTCCAACAATCCAATGTATGGCCGGTTGTTGACGACAGATGAGCACTCAGCCGGGAGTTGACGATAATCAGTTTGATCCAAACGGAAACTATCTTGTCCATTTCTCCTGAACACAACCAAAACCTGTTCACGCAAGGAAGCAACATGAACAACACTCGAGTTCTTGAGCAGTGAAGAAACAGGCGAGACCAATCTAACCAACCCGTTGGAGTCAGACCCAGTAGCAGTACCAAGAAGCATAGCCCCGGTTCCACCGGGTTTGAGAATACGCTCGATTTCATAAACAAGTGAAGCAGGGACAGAAACTGCGTCAAGATCAATAGAGAAGACGAAACCAAATGAAGCATCTTCATACTGTAGCTCACTCGAGAACTTCCTGTGCTTGAAAGCGAAAACAGGTGGCATATAAGCCACACGAGCATCAGAGATGCCTTGCAAGTTCATAGCAAGAACAGCCGAAACCGATCTCCGACCAATAGAGAGAGCTTTCGCATCGTCACTCACCAAGTTCATACCTTTAAGCTCTCCAACAACTTCACTAGTCAAGTCGATGTTCTCTTTGCACTTCCCCGATTCCAGATAGTTCCAAACTGGTTTCAGGAACCCATTGGACAGCAAACCGTTGCCTGAGAAAAGAAAGGGACCAAGAAACGCGAAGTTGACAGCGCACTCGTCGACTTTACACAAGTGGTGATGTTCATTCTCTCCTTTGTAAGCTCCGCTGAGATTACGGAGTACAGACACGACAGAGAAAGCACAGACGATGACGAGTGCGCGTAGGATCACGCGTCTCCGGAAAGAAGTAGGCATGAGTTTCAGCTTCAGCAGCTCAAGCCCCATGGGGACGAGACAGGAGCAACAGTGTGTTGTTTTGTTTGTTTTCGAATTGAATTTGGAAGAGATTCAAAATGAAAGTAGAATGCTTTTTTAGAAATTTGGGAGGGGAGAAAGGAGAGAGCTTTAGCGAGTGCAAAACCTGGAGGAGGTATGGTTTCCACCCACGAGGAGAACTGTTGAATTTTGCAAACCTAACCACACCCTTCTCGGTTCACGTCTTACCATCACCATCAGATCCATTTTTACTCGTTTATCCACTCGATCGAACCATAGGAATTTCCTTTTGGAGATCTGTAAGCTACATAGTCCGGGGTACGATCTCTCTTTTCTCAGCAGAGATTTGTTTTTCTTGAGGCAATTTGGGAATTAGGGTTATCGGAGAGCTGAAGGTTTGGGAATCTGGAGAAGAGAGGGTGGAGATAGAAACAAGGCACGAGAGATCTGTGATTCGAAAAAGCTCAAGTGAAGTAATAAAGTGACAAGTGCGAAGGGACGACGAAGTAAGAATGAGGGAGAGAGAGAGAGAGAGTGATGACGGGACCATTCCACGTGGACACTTGTGAAGCCTTTCAATGTGTAATGGAAGAATGATATATTACACACGGAAGTGTTTCACAAATCCCGATGGAGTAATAACTAATCGTTTTATATTCAGACTAGGGAGATTACGTCAACACAAATTAATTAGGGTGGAAAAAATTAGAGATTTATTAGCAATGATATACTGTAGAAGAACTGGTATAGATTCTGTAGACTGTTTATAAAAGTTGGTACTTATATCTTAAACATCAAAAGTGTTGTTCGGCTAAAGCCTGAGAAAGATATTCTGTTAATGAGTACTAGTATTATACTTTTGTTAATCTCTCAAGATTAGTCTTGTCTGATTAAAGAAAAAAGAAACATAAAAGTTGAGGTTTGAATCTGAATAAACCAATTCGATCCGGATCAAACCAATCGGGGTTGACCAACCATTATATACAGTTTTCACATTTATGTCCAAATAATAAAATCAGGCAATTTATTAGAAAGTATTCATATTCATTGAAAATGTATGGCTTATGGTTCGGAGAGTGAATCCAATCCACCGACACTTTGAGGATATCGGAATGATACGATTCATGTTTTCCTATCAATTGGAGTAATAATTAACGGAAATAAACAAAAAAGGAATATTGGGGTTTTGTTCCAGCTGTCTTGAATCTTGAGTGGTACCTAGACATCAGCTTAAACTAAAATTAAAGAGAGAACAACAAAGTCCATATTTCCCTTAAGGATGTATTGCTGCAACTAATTCTCTGAGTGATCCTCTTAGAATCTTACTGCTTTTACGGGATTAAAAGGAAACTCATTAAACCATACATGTTGAAACAATAAGGTTTCAAAACACCTTTACACGTCTAGACATAGTTTACTGAAACTTGAGAGTTGAGACTAGGATCCGACAAATTATTAGATAATGTCTAACGGTAATCAAATAAGTACTAGTATCATTTATGTTGTCACGTCATTTAAAAAAGTATGATCAAGATGCGAGTGATAAGGAAGGGACAAAGCAATGAATATTCCAAAAAAATGGTAGGTATGTGAGTCTTCCCTCGATTTATCTCTTGTCGGTCGTGTCACGGTTCTCTTTTTTCTTCCCAAGGTCTGTGGTTAACGGTGACTCCATTACCGTTTACTCGAAATGTTGAAGTAGTCTCGTGTTAAGCTAGGAGGGGTTTACATTAAACATACATATATACAAAATAATTATAGTTTTTAGGATGGTTCCATAAGGGAATATAAAAAGAAATATGATTGGTAAGGACTTCACAAATTTTAAGTTTATTTATATAAACAACAAATGGCCATGGGACTTTTCGGATTTTCACTAATAAAACCAAAATGCAGGAACATTATTTCCGAGAAACCAAACAAATAAATAGACAAGAAGGCATCGATAGTTTAGTGTCTGCAAACTGCATGAAAATAAAGAGTGTCTTCTTCTGAAGCACCAAAGTTCCATTATTGGTTGATGAGAGTCTCCTGGACGTAAATCCTAAAAAACCAAACACTTTTTTTCATCTTCCTTCTTATAATTACATCAGAAAATTCTCTTTCGTCTCTCACCCATCCTCGTCTTTCCTATGCCAACAATTTTGTCAGCCTCCAATATACAGTCAGATTTCAGATTTTGATCTTTCTTTTAAAATAAAAAACAAAACCCAGTCGAAATTTTTATTCACAGGGCTTTTCTTTACGATTTCCTTTTCCACTTTAGATGGAGAAAACATGACTAAATAATAGCACCTGATTTTCAGACAGCATGATCATATCTGTTATTGCTTGAAACTAGAACCAACGATCTTGCTGCTCAGCGAGGCTTTGTTGTCCTTAGGGAAGCTTGTGCTCAAGAGAGCAATTGTAGGATTTACTTCTGAGCTGTTGGATTGGGTTTCTGAGACACTGGGTCGTGTCCAGATCTTTATATGGCCTTCTCGACAAGCAGTTACGACTGATTCTTGTGTGAACATCAAGCCGGAGAGGGGCTCAGTGTGAACACGATGAGCTATGACCGGCGAGAGCTTTGGAACATCACGCTTGCAAGGAGCGGGTTGGAGAGTTCCCATTGGTATGACATTGTCCCAGTGAGCTGATTGGCTTCCCGTGCTGTAAGTGGGAGATCCTCCTGGAGGTCGCCTTAGTGGAACCACGATCTCGTCCATTTCAAGGTCCCAGAGAAGTAGCTGTGTATCCTGGGTAGTCAACAGAGGAAAACAGCCAAGTGTGTGAGGCCAAAGACTTGGCGATCATATATATAGGAGAACCAAGATAGTGGAATCGTAAAGAGTCGTTTACTATGGAAAGTAACTCAGAAAACAGATTTGTGGAAACGATCTCATCATAAAACGAAACAATTGACTTTCTACAAATTTCTACCTAACAGACCAACGTATCTTTATCTGTGATCTCGATACTGCTAAATGGATAATGCATCATTCCATGATCAATCTCTATGAAGAAACATTACAGAGATCAATACTAAGATTTCCCCTCATTTTTTTATCACCCTTTGCCCACGTTATACTAGAACCATTCTAAGTATTAACACGGTTCAAATGATAAAGCTGCTCATAGCAATGTAGAGAAGCTAGGCGGGAACTCCCATATATAAAGCATATTTAAGATATTCGCTAAATGCAAAGGAGCATGAAGAAATACCTGACCAACTGATCCAAACCGGTACATGACATGCTCTCCTGATCCATCCGAATTTGGTGATGACCAATAAGAATCAAACGCTACTCCACTTACCTGAGAACAAGTATTCCAACATGAATCGACTGAAAAGCCTGCTTTGAAAAAGGAAAAAAAAAATCACCGTACTAAAATCAAAAACCTTACCCACGAGTTATGTCCCTCCCCCCACGCCACGACCTTCCTATCATCCATACTCCACACTTGAACCAAGTCATCTTCACCTCCAGTCAAAACGTACTTTCCATCCATACTGTCAATATAATCACGTTGTCAATGTACAGTATCATTCTGAGCTAATGTTATCACAACAATGGCATCTAGGTTTAGACAAAATTTGTATATCCAACAAGAAGAAATTTTGACAAAGAAATTATATCCAGTCACCTCCAAGAACAGCACAGCAGAGCACCATAATAACTTTTTCCACCACATACTAGCTTCTGGGTTGAGAAGTCAAAAATGCGAAGATAACCTGTAAAGGGTAAGAAAACTTAATGATTAGTTAGGAAGCACATAGAGAAAGGATAATAGCTAAACAACGGATTAGAGGCGTCTTACCATCTCTTCCAACAGTCGCCAAGTGTGACCCATCATTTGAGAATGCAATGCTGTTGATTGAACCTTGACAGATATGCCATCTCGCAACAGGATTACTCTGCATGAATACTCACGGGAATGAGCAACGAGACATCCAAATATATTGAGGGATGGAAAAGAAAGGATGAATTTCTCATTTAAATAGTACAAAAACTTGTTGAGACCACTAGCAACTGATGATACTATCAAAGGGTAGGCATGTACCATACGCTTCCAGCACCTATATAAGGATCTAAGGAAACGGTTGCCAACTCAAGTACCTTGCTATATTTTGCTTTGTCAACTGAAAATTGTGTAGGATCTCTTATAGCAGGAAATGTTGAATCAGTGGCACCGTCTTTGTTCTATGAGTTAAATTAGTCAGGACGAAGAATTAGACAAGATCAGACAAATAAAAGTAAAACATAAAAAACAATTTTCTGATATCCGAGCTTGCCTTCTCATAGACGTACAAATTGCCATCGGCATGAGCAACGACAAATGCTCCATCACCTCCAGGCACCCAAGAAATACTAGTACAACGGCTGTGACAAAGCAACAAAAATTTTAGATCTTCGAGAGGAAATGACACCAAAATACAATAAAGTTCCAGAGTAAGAAAATGACTTTTGGCCAGATCCATGTTTCAACTCAACCAACGAATTATCCTCAGAAACTACATCCAGTTCTGTAGTAATTTGACTAAATTACTGTCAAGTTCTAGAGCATACATCCATAATAACGACAAAAAATCAATTATGTAAACTTGTTTCTTTGTCGACGTATGTTTCATCTTAACCAACTAAAACCGTTCTCCTCCGAGACTACATCCTATCTGTAATAATTTGACTAATCTACTGTCAATGAGAATTGCCTAGGGGTACATCCGTTACAACAACAGAAGATTAATTTCCTAAGCTTGCTCATTGACAAAACACTAGCAGAAACACAAAGGAAAAGCCCATACAGATCTTTACACAAAACAAACATGAACCAGATAAATCAATTCTTCAGGTGCCACTACGAATAATAGCAGAATAGAGAGGAGGCATTACAAACAAATTAATAACACGCAAAAAGAAAAACTCTTGCTTGCCTGTTATTCACAGAGCCGTCCTTATTATAATGCAGTGCTCCAACAAGCTTCTTAGAGACGTCCTGTAACTGTTGTCTCAGCGATACAGTGTACACTACAATAACACACCATAACTATAAATCCACGGGACAAGGCATTTAGATCAGTGGTTAAAAAAAAGCGAGCTTAAACATCTACTTACCATCCCCAGAATTCAGCCCAATAAGTAAATCATGACCATCCTTAGCATCCGGATCAAAAGCATGGCACATAGGGTTCGAATTACTGAAATGGATAGACTTTACAGGATCCTACATCAAAGAAGTTTCCTAAACATTACATCCAAAAAACCAGAACATACCACCTAAACAACCTTAAGGAAAAATAAAAAACAACGATCAGCAGTTATTACCTTGTCTTGCGAGTTCAAGTCACAAATAAAAATCGCATCACCCACATTGAAGACCAAGTAAGTCCCTTTCCCATCGAAATTGGTGTTGGTCATCGACGTGCTAGAATTAGAAGCAGCGAAGGAGCCACTAATCCTTGAGCTAGTACTCACATTTTTGCCCCCACCATTACCTCCGACAAAACTAAGCGCACGGTTTCCATTCCCAGTGCCAAGCAATCTCGCTGTTGCTGAACGGAATCCGCTACTAGCACTGTAACCAGAAGAAGTACCCGTAGGTGTCGAAGGAGCAGCTCTTTCCTTAAGCTGAGCTAGAGTTACCTGCCACCGCAAAAAACAAAAATTCCCCAATTCCATCATTAGAAAGCAATGCTAGTGACAACATATATCATCGGAATTCAAAAGATTCATTCTTGATTCTAAAAATCTCAACTTTCCGATTGGGAAAGAATCAGAAATCAAAACCCAACAACGCATTCCAATCAAATTACCCAAAAAACCAAATCCCAACCTGAGTAACCGTTTTGCCATGTGCGTAGTGAAGGAGACCAGAGGAATGCGTCTTCTCGTAGTGGAGCTTGTACTTGCCTTCCGGGGTCTTGAAATAAGTCTTAATCCCAGGAGACTGAGTATTCGCAGCCGGTGAAGAAGATGAAGATGGCGCTGATATCATTCCATTAGAAGTGTTCATCATGTTGCTTTCCTGCTTTCCTTCTCTAATCGTCTACCCAATAGCATCTGATCAAAAAGTTCCACCACCCTCTCTTAGGGTTTCTTCTCTCTCACCCAAAAATCGAAACCCAGGAAAAAAGTTTCCTCCTTTTCTTCTCTTCTTGCTATCGTCTTCGATGTAAATCACTTAAAAGTCTCTTCGTTGAGATATAAAAAGAAAAGAATCAAACTTCTCTTATGAGGTCTTCAATGGCTTTACCGAATCAAAAGGGGTTATTATGATGCAAACTGCTTCTCTCTCTCTCTTTTCGTTGCTCACAACTTATTATCAAATCTTTGACTTTTAAAAGAGATTAAAAGTCATCGCAATCAACGGTGGATTTCCTGTGAGAGAGTTTTTAACGGCTAGAGATTAGTTGATCCGACGGGTCGGGTTCGGTTTTTCGTTTTCGGGTTAATAAAGAATCTAGATTACGGCATAGTCGCACAGATTACGCGTGCTGACGTCAAAGACCAATTCAGGCCCAAGTTTAAGCCTTTTTATCCATCAACCGATGATTATAAGGCCTTTTAAGCTTCGGATGGTTCATCGATTTGGCCTACTAATTCGATTTTGTTTTGGCTCGGTTAAGCTTCAAATTTAGGTTGATTCGGTTTGGTTTTGGTTCAATTTGGTTGTTTTTAAGTACAAGTTCAATTCAGTTTTAGCATACGTACAACAAAAAAGAGTTCAATCTGGTTTGAGTTCAGTTTGTCGGTATAAAAAATGTTGTTGTCCTTCCGTTTGTCTGTCGGTATAAAAGATGTTGTTATCGTTCAATTTACAATAAAGTTTTGTAGGGCTTAGATTCAAAGATTTTTATGATTCTTCGGTTTTTATCTCCACCTAACAAATGATATGAGAACTGTATCGAGAAAAACTTTTTCGCCAATGAATTTTCTGATACCTCAAAAGTTTGTGATACCTTTATGAGCAGGAGCCGTTAGTTCTAGTTATTTGTTTAGACGTGAAAAAAAAAGAAACAAAAGCCTCTTTTTTCCCCAACTCATATAATATTCCCTCACATTTTTCTGGATAAAAATAAATTTCAGACAAGAAAGATACTGGTATTTTTATAGCCGTTTGGAAAAGCCACGTGGCGTGAAATGTCAATCCACTTGTCTACTTCATTCGTTGTCTCTTTGGATCCTCTTTTTTCTCTCGTCTTCCCACATTATTATTCCTTTGTCTCTTGCTTCTCTCTACTTTACTTTACTCTCCCAAGTAAAGTATTGCCCCAATACACGACCCGTGACCCTCCCTGCATCAATTCTCTCTCTATTAATCTTCCTTTTCATCTTCACCAATTACTCTTTTTTTCTTTCCTCGAAAATATAGTCAAACAGATTATGTCGTTTCCTCCAACTGTCTCCCTCTTGCTTTGCTTCTTCTTCTTCTTCTTCTTCTTCTTCTTCTTCTCCAACGGAGCTACCACTGAGTTCGATTTCTCCACTCTCGCCATCAGCAACCTCAAGCTCCTTGGTGACGCTCGTCTCAGCAACGACATCGTTAGTCTCACTCCCGACCTCTCCGTTCCTAACTCCGGTGTCGGTAAAGTCTTGTACGCTAACCCCGTCAGATTCCGACAACCCGGAACTCATTCTCCGACGAGTTTCTCCACTTTCTTCTCCTTCTCCATCACCAAC
>KE154108.1:77176-88439 GCA_000411075.1 Sisymbrium irio | reverse complement strand
TCGTTATCTCTCCCGACGGAACCTCAATCGGCGCCGCCGGAGGCTCCTTGGGTCTCGCCGGATCACTCGGTTCTAAATTCGTCGCCGTGGAGTTCGACACTCTGATGGACGTTGACTTGAAAGACATTAACAGCAACCATGTCGGATTCGACGTGAACGGCGTCGTTTCGTCTGTGTCGGGAGATCTCGGAGAAGTAGAGATCGATCTCAAGAGCGGTAACACCATCAACTCGTGGATCGAGTACGATGGGTTGACACGTGTCTTCAACGTTTCGGTCTCTTACTCGAATCTGAAACCAAAGTCTCCGGTTTTGTCTTTCCCTCTCGATCTAGATCGGTACGTGAACGATTTCATGTTCGTCGGTTTCTCAGGGTCTACTCAGGGAAGTACAGAGAGTCACCGCATCGAGTGGTGGAGCTTCAAGTCTTCATTCGGATCCGGATCCGGACAAACCGGACCTTCTCCTCCGACTTCTAATTTAGTAAACCGGAACCCGGATTCTAACTCCGTCAACTCATCTCCGCCGTTAGCTTCGCAACCATCTTCTTCCGCGACTCCTATCAGTTCCCACTCGAAAACCTCGTCTTCTTCTTCTTCTTCGTCTTGCCACAACCACCTCTGCAAAGGGAGTCCGGGAGCCATCGCTGGAGTAGTAACCGCCGGAGCTTTCTTCTTGGCACTTTTCGCCGGCGTTTTGTTCTGGGTTTACTCTAAAAAGTTCAAACGCGTCGAGAGATCTGATTCTTTCGCGTCTGAGATCATCAAAACTCCCAAAGAGTTCAGCTACAAGGAACTCAAAGCCGGCACCAAGAACTTCAACGAGAGTCGTGTCATCGGACACGGAGCCTTTGGGATTGTATACAGAGGCGTATTGCCTGAAACAGGAGACATCGTCGCAGTCAAAAGGTGTAGTCACAGCTCACAGGACAAGAAGAACGAGTTCATGTCGGAGTTGTCCATTATTGGAAGCCTCAGACATAGGAACCTCGTCAGTTTACAAGGGTGGTGCCATGAGAAAGGCGAGATTTTGTTAGTCTATGATCTAATGCCAAATGGTTCGCTCGATAAAGCTTTGTTTGAGTCACGGTTTCCTTTGCCGTGGGATCACCGGAAAAAGATCTTGCTCGGAGTTGCGTCTGCTCTTGCTTATCTCCATAGAGAGTGTGAGAATCAAGTGATACACAGAGACGTCAAAAGCAGTAACATAATGCTAGACGAGAATTTCAATGCCAAGCTTGGAGATTTTGGACTAGCAAGACAAATGGAACACGATAAATCGCCTGAAGCTACTGTCGCCGCAGGGACAATGGGGTATTTAGCGCCGGAGTATCTTCTGACTGGTCGTGCTACGGAGAAGACAGACGTTTTCAGCTACGGAGCGGTGGTTCTGGAAGTGGTGACCGGAAGAAGACCGATTGAGAAGGACTTAAGTGTTCAAAGACATAATGTTGGGTCAAATCCGAATTTAGTTGAATGGGTGTGGGGTTTGTATAAAGAAGGGAAAGTTTCGACTGCCGCTGATTCAAGGCTTGAAGGTATGTTTGATGAAGGAGAGATGTGGCGGGTTATGGTGGTGGGCCTAGCCTGTTCTCATCCGGACCCAGATGCTAGACCCACTATGAGATCAGTGGTGCAAATGCTGATTGGGGAGGCTGATGTGCCAGTCGTGCCAAAGTCTAGACCCACCATGAGTTTTAGCACTTCTCATTTGTTGCTGAGTTTGCAAGATACTCTCTCTGATTGCAATACCTTGGCGTTAAATTCTAGCCGATCGTCTTCATGGTCAGTGCCGGAACATAATGTTATAATTAGAGGCGACGATGACCATTTGGTATAGATCGAGGGATGAATTAAAAAAAGCAAACGGATGCACTTTGTTTTGTGTTTTGATTATTATTTGATTAGAGTTTGATTTATGTTGTAATATTCAATTCATTTTTTTCTTCCCAATGGGATGTAAGATAATCACACCGAACTGGTTTTGTTTAGAAAGAACTTAACCGTTCAAGCTATTAGCCGGTATTTTGATGTCAACTCATCAATGTCTTATGTCTGTAACCAAATCGAAAGAACTCGAAACTGACACGAACATACGTTTATTTTGAGTACTATTATTACTACTGTTGAGTAAACTTAAACCAAATTTAAAATAGATTAATCAATTCTAATTCACTAATGGGTCTAACTTTGCGTAACAAAAGTTACGGGTGAAATCGAGAAGTTCCTAAAAAGTAAGGGGTCCAAATAAGAGTTTTCCGATGACTGGAAGTGGCTATGTAGTGGATAAAACACGTGTTATTACATATCTGCGTGTGTTATGTCTTAATAAACTCTTGTTCGAAAAACAGATCTTCGTTTCCGACAAATCGTTCTCCTTCTCCTCCTACCATTCTTACGTTGCTGGAGCTGATCTCACAAATCTCGGATCGTATTCATGGACGGTGAAGATTTTGCCGGAAAGGTATCGTCAATCGTCCCTATGTTTGCTGCTTCTGTAGGATATATAACGGTTCCTTTTCTGCGATCCCGACAATTAGATTTCTTAGAGTTGTTCTCGTGATCTGTTCTTTTGGGAATTTAGACTATTTTGTTAATGATGTGATTCAGCTGTGAGGTTGAATGCATTGCAGGACAACCGTCTGTGAAACAAAATTCTTGTGATTGTAAATTTTGTGGAGATTTTGTTGAAAAGTGATTCCTTTTGCTGCATTTTGGATCGCTGACTATATAAATCTTATTGGGAATTTGAAATTTGAATGAAAAAAAAAAAGAAGAAACTCTTTTTTTTGGCTTTTGAATTATTGCAGTTTGATATGACAATGTGTATCAATATTCAAGTCTAACTTCCCTGAATTATGCAAAAATATGAATCTATCTTATGTCTTTTATGTACTGTTACGTGGCTTGTATTAGCAGATACCCGATTCTGAACTCTGAAAATCGTTGGAGAATGATTATTTATTTAATCAAATGTGAAACCAGTCTCTTCTCATTTTAATCAAATGGTTTACAAACGATCGCATTTCTGTTGCATGAACGTTTAGCTTGGTAATATGTATGCCATGTCCTAGTAATCTTGTTCATTTTTGTGGCCAGTGCTTGATTTCCCCTGTCTTTCTATATCCTTGTTTATATGTTTGGCATGATTTATATGCACTCATTTGTCTGACATTCCTTAGGCGGCTGCTGAAGCCAGAGGTTTGAACCCGGGACTAATCGTGCTGCTTGTTATCGGAGGTCCGCTTGTTTTGTTCCTGATCGCCAACTGCGTGCTCTACGTGTATGCTCAGAAGAACCTTCCTCCAAAGAAGAAGAAGCCCGTTTCCAAAAAGAAGCTCAAGCGCGAGAAGCTCAAGCAAGGAGTCCCTGTGCCTGGAGAATAAAACCCACCTTAGCTTCACTTGTGCGCCTTTTGTCTAAAGCTGGATAATGGTTTATACTCGGTCACCAAATTTGCCCCCTTGTGGTTTTTTTTCTTTTTTTCATTTTTCTTTTGTCCTGAGTCCTGTATGATTTAACTTGGAGAGTAAGTACTAAGTAGAAACCACCCTTTTTTTCTTGGGCAGACTTTTTTGGTCTGTTGTTTAGTTTTGCCTTCACACACATTTTGATTGCAACTGTAGAGTCTCTCTCGTCGTCTTTGCAACAATTTCTCATCTTTAATATCTCGTTTTACTGGTATTGTTTATTGGTTTATAAACTGTTTTCGTAGACAATGATAGTTGGCGAATTCGTAGGCAAGTTACGGTCCTCTCTCGTTTGATGTATTGAGTTATTAGGCACTTTATAAGTTGTCACAGTTAATGAATTTACGGATATGAACTCGACGATAAAGTAATCACTTTCTCCGAGTATGAACAAAGACTGACATTTAAAGAGTCAAGGCCAATAGAGTTTCTCGAAAACGTAGACTCTTAGTCTTACCATTTATTAAATTCGTAATTATGGCAGAGAATCAATCAAGTTACGAAGGAGACAAGGCTGTTCGCATTCCTCGTGGTATATAGTACTAAAGCTTTCGCATCTACTAGTTTGAGTGGCATTTGAACTTGTAGAAGGCTACAGTGATATCTTAAAGAAAAAAAATCAGTTTCGGTAATGTTGCTCGAGATTGTTGTTTGATTGTTGGATTAGAAACTGTTGGGTTTGTGCCATTTTATTTTCTAAGATTTTGTCTTCACTTCATGTTTCTGCTAGTTTGATTGTAGAGGAATCTTCACCAAGATCATGGAGAAGCAGTCTAAAAAGAAGATCACTTGGGCGATTAAGAATTTCTCCTTGAAATTGTGGGAAAGTATTTATTCTGATAATTTCCTAGTGGGTGGATGCAAATGTTAAGGCTTTCAAGTGTTTTCGTCCTTGTATATGTGAATTTAAGTAATAATATCGTCCACAGTAGTGTTGCTGATCCTATGATTTGTGTTTCCTGCAGGCGTCTTTGTGCCACCCGCAGTGTTTATTTTGGTTACTTTAATTGTTATTTGGAAGTCGCCGACTATCGATCATTGCCTTCGGGATGGAGAAGACACGCCCGATATCTCCTATATCTAGTAAATCAAAATTCCGTACAACATTCCGCTCAAAAAGGAGGTGATCATTTGTGGTGTGTTGATGAGACTTGAGAGTGGTTTTAGATTAGTTTTTTTATAGTTTGTGCCAAGTTGTGACTACTTTTCTTCTATCCAAAGAAGCATAGTTCATGCACTGCTTTTCTACTGAGTAAATAAATTGTGTTCTGTGATTTTACAGAAGGACAGAAGTGGTTTGATCAGAATTCTCCCGACTGCTCTGGTTATGAACTATCCAGGTTTGACCTGAAGAGCATTCGTGACGAAGACGGCGGATTTCTTGTAAATGGAATGCTCAAAATCGTTGCCGAGGTAGAGGTTCTTGAAGTTGTTGGCAAATCAGATGTGTCAAAGATGACTTCAACAATAACGGAAGATGTTCATGGCTTTCAACTTAACCCTTCACAGGTTAGGAAGTAAAGAATTTTACGAAACTTTGTGTGTAGATATTTCAGTCACGAGGGACATTATTATGTGTTCAACAGTATGGTGCTTTTGTGCTGTCTCCTGAAATTATGGTTCTCTGAATATGGATTCTACTGTATACTTGTGTGAATTCACTCTCAGGTGGAACTTGTGACCCATATGTTGGAAAGACACCCTGAGCTCGCATCTGAATTCCGTCCGAATAATCCAAATGTTAGGACAGGTTACATGAGTTTGCTCCTCAGTTTGATTGAGGCTCTGCTCTATTCACCTCACGAGCTCCAAAAGGCTGATCTGGCTGTGGCATATGCTGCATTGGAATCTATGACTGAAGCTGGATTTAAGTTGGACTGGTTGGAGAAGAAACTGGATGAGATGTCCGGAAAGAAGGAGAAAAAAGACTTTTGTGAAATACGGATGCAAGAAATTGGGAATAAGCTGAAAGACTTGAAACAGAAGTGCTCCGATCTCGAAACACCAATTTCATTTGATGATGTTTTTTAAATGTTCTCGAGATCTTAATCACTTAGAGTGTTTTTTCTCCTGCTCTTCTTGGTATGCTGGAGTATCCGTCTGAAGTCTTGGTTCTACGATGTTGTTTTGATCAATAAGTCACCAGTCATTTTGATTCTTGAGTTTTGTAACTTGGAGTTGCAGCTTTACTTTGTCTTCTGATTCGCTCGTCCTCTCTTTTTGGTTTCCAAATGAATGTTATGTCTCTCTAAGTCTGGTTTCCGACTTGGGTTTAGGCTCTCTCTTGCCTCTTGGGTTTAGGATTTCCAAAATATCGTTGATTTTGTTAATTACGGCTTAAATCAGTAGTTTGTTTGTTTCTTTTCATTATAAAATGAGTGTCGTCATAATCAATTGCTCTTACAATGTTATAAATTCGTATGTATAGCACTATCAAGTCACGATGAAGCAAAGCTTTTTTTTTTCCGAACTTAATGTCAAATTTCAAAACCAAAAAATCGTTTTTACATAAGCATGCTATTACTTACATACTGCAAAGCTATTACATATGAAGCAAAGCTATTTGTTGGCACACTTTATTAAAGACTCCATAATGCATTTTCTTCATCTACGTCTTGCAGTATGTAATTATATCCTCAGAGGATTAGCTTTTGTTCGGCCTACATGCATGTAAGTTAGGCCTCTAGGGTTGATTTCTAAATTAAGTACTGACCACCTTACTCTCTTCTCATTATCCTGCAGACTAAATTCTCGAGACTGACCTGGTGAACAGATTAAGCTTGATTTGTCGTCACTAGTGTAAGTTGGAAAGATCTCGGTTTTCCCAGGGAAAAAGACCCTTTTGGCAAACTGAATTGTAGGTATGATATGCTCTGTTTTAGGCACTTTGAGTTCACTGACTTGGTTTCGAAACGGGAAATCCTTTAATTTTGCTTATTAGGAACCTCTTGTCACATGGATAATGAATCTTGATGATAAAAAAATGGTGATCTCTTTGGATATGAGCAGAGAGAGGCACTTTAAGAGTCGTGTCCAAGCAAGTGGCTAGATAGTAAATTCCTTTAATATCCATTGGTCTTGATTTGTTATTAATTTGTAGTTATGGCAGAGCATTAATTCACGAGGAGCCAAGGCTGTTCGCATTGGCTTACTTTCTTCTATATATGCAGCAACATTTAAGTTCGTCAACTAATCATTAGTCATCTGTTTTGTCTTCTTTATTCGCCTGCTCTTAACCACTGATACATTACAGAAGCTTTGATATCTAAGACCCTTTTCAATTTCTGAGGGTGGATAACTAATTGTTGCTAACCCTAAAGCAATCTCTTTTGCTTTCTCTCTATTCCTCAAAGAGATGCTTAACGTATTAACAAGTGTAATTATATATTGCGAATTTGTAATCTTCTATCTCTTCGTATGTTCTTCCTTCCTCTATATTTTAAAGAGAGGGTATTCATGAATCTTGCATAAATGAAGTGTTAACAACACTAAAGTTTGTTTATCCGCTCTAATTGGTAAACTGGAGTCTATTCTTGTGTTGCGGACTACACTCATCTACCATCTCCAACCAGACGTTGTGCAGAACTGTATATATATCGTCCCTCTCTGGATGAAGAACATCTTCAGCAAAGAATATATGCATTTTATCTTCAACTTCAATCCAGCTCTGTCCCGGAACTTTTCTAACATCATGCTTTTTCATCGAGCTCCTCATCAACGCCGCGTCTTCCCAATTTCCAGAAGAAGCATGTATGCCACAGAGCAATACATGAGCTGTAGAGTTGAAAGGATCGATCTTCAGAATATTTTCAGCAGCTTTTTGGGCGAGATCGACGTTTCCTTGGGTTTTACAAGCAGAGAGCAGAGTCTTCCACACGACTACATCTGGTTCCAACTCCATTTCACCGATGAATTTCTCAGCTTCATCTAAATGTCCAGCACGAGCTAGCAAGTCGACTATGCAAGAGCAATGCTCTTTCGTAGGTGCGATCCCGTGTTCCCTTTGCATGGTTGCATACAACTTCAAGCCTTCTTCCACCAACCCAACATGACTACAAGCAGTAAGAACACCGACAAACGTTACATGGTTAGGCTCTATGCCTGAACTTTTCATTTCCTTGAACAATACGAGAGCTTCCTCTCCGAATCCAGACTGTGCATATCCAACTATCAAAGTGCTCCACGAAACTACATCTTGGTTATCCATTGAATCAAAAACTCTTCTCGCTTGCTCAAGTGACCCACACTTGGCATACATATCAATCAACCCATTTGTTATAAATTGTTCATAAACCAACCCGGTTTTAAAATTATAGCAATGGACTTGACTTCCAAGTTTTAAAGATGAGATTTCGACACAAGCACGCAGAAGATTACCCATTGTTATGTGATCTGGATCATATTCAGAGACAAGCATCATCCTAAACAATCTCAACACTTCTGTTGGTTGTTCGTGTCGCAAACATGCTGTCAGGATAGCATTCCAAGAGACAGAATCTGCGTGGTTTCTGAAGTCTTCAAACATCCTAAAACAACAATACAAGTCCGCGCAGCAGCTGTACATGGTAAGCAGAGAGTTGCAAACTGAAAGATCTGTCAGCAGACCATACTTGACTATGAAAGAATGAATTTGCATGCCTTGACAAAGAGCCATTTCGTTTGTCTGACCACAGAGCAAAGAACGCAGAGAGATGGCATCAGGAACAAAACCAGAGTTCCTCATCTGAGAAAAAAATGATACAGCCTCATCAGCGTAGCCGTTATTCGCAAGTCCAGCAATGATCACATTCCATGATGCTGTATCAGGCCTTTCTATTTGATAAAACACTCTCCTTGCAGAACTCAGAAAACCACATCTAGCATACATGTCACAGAGCGAGCAGCCTGCAAATGCGTCTTCAGAGAAGCCAGACTTAATGCACAACCCATGTATTTGGCTTCCATAATCTGGTCGAAGGAGACTGCTACAAGCTTTTAAAGAACTACCAAATATATATTCGTTTGGCTGGAAAACACCATAAGACAACATTTCTTTTAAGTGGCTCAGAGCCTCAAACTCATACCCAAGTTGCGAGAACCCTGAGATGATCGAACCCCACGAAATAACATCCTTCATTGGGATACCGCAGAACACTTTCCTTGCATCTGAAATTTTACCGAAGCTAACATACATAGCAATCAGAGCATTTTGAGCAATAAGATGAGAATTGGCTTCCAACTTGATAACCTGAGCATGCAGTTGCTTCCCTAACACAACATCACCAGTACTAGCACAGGATTTGATGATACTTCCAAATGCAAACTGGTCAGGAACTAAATCTGCCTGAAGCATATCCATGTAAAACTTGATTGCCTCGGCTTCCTGACCGTTCTGCGAATACCCAGTAATCACAGATGTGTAAGAGACCAAATTCCTCTGAGGCATAAAATCAAAAACTTGTCTAGCATCCCGCAGCGAGCCACATTTCCCATACATGCTTAAAATGTGATTGTTAAGAATAGTATCATGCTTGCAGTCGGATTTCAAAATTTGATCATGTATCTTTCTGCCCTGTGCTAGAGACCTCGATGAAGAGCAAGCACAAATTAGAGAAACATAGGTCTTTAACCTTATCTTGAAACTTGAGCTCTTCTGTGCAAAATCAAACGCTTCCAGTGCTTCTCTGTAAAAATTCTGTTTACAGAGGGAATTTATGTGATCATTCATCAACTCTTCGGTCTTAATGGTTGATACCACACGTAATGTCTGACTGTTTCTAAAGGCAGCTCCAGCTCCTGATCTTAACATTTTTGCCATTTCTATCAAGTTCTTTTAATCCTAGCGAATACCTCCTTGTGAAAGGAATATGTGTGGAAGGTTCAGCTTGAAAGACAAGTGATCCAGAGAAGCATCCATCAAACCAAACAAAGGAGTCACTATCTGAATAAATGCACCCTTTGTGGATGGTGCAGGAAATATAATCAACGCCTGAGTTTTCATTTGCATTGCAAACTCGTATGTAGCCAGCCGAACAAGAAGTCTGCCTTCCCTAGCTGAATATCACAACAAGAGCCTGTATCACAACGAAAAAAACAACCTCAAATATGAGATATACACATCATAGAATTACTTGGAAAACGCAGACTTTTAATACATATAAAAGTTGCATGCGAATACTATAACTCAAGGAATAAAGAAAGCCTCCAAATATTTGTCATTACTAATCAAGTTCCTGTTCAAGCGAGAATAACCAAGTATACTAACGTCCAGGGATGAGGTACCAATGTCAATGAATAGATATGACAGACATTTTATCGAGCAGGTGGTGTACAATGTGAGAAACATAGAAGCTATATTCAAAAAAAAATTGGATCTTTTCAATCAGCAATGAACAAGCATTACGTAAAGATACATAAGAAGAAACCAATACAGATTATTAATCAATGTTCAAACAATGTCATCCTCCAAATTTTTTTTAAAAAAAACAGAGACAAACCTAAGAATTTTTGTTGTTTTTCAAAGAAGATGCAAGAGAAAGAAGGAGTTGACCACGTCAACAAAGGAAGAAGAAGAAGAAGTCAAGATGAGATTGGTGTGTAACAAGAAGTTACACATCAAGAAGAATAAAGAGAAGTTTGTTAGTTAGTTAGTTTGTTTAAAAGCTAACTAGGTCAAGTTGTTGAGTTTGAAGTAGCTTAGAGTGAATAATAGCTGTCAGGTGAATTAGTGGTTAAAAGTAAGTTTACTTTGAGGCCACTAGGATGCAAGTGCGAGTGGTTAAGATTAGAGAAAACGTGTGTGTATGTTGTTAGTCGAACTATAAATATGTATGTGTGTGTGCTGTGTAAAAGTAATCCAATTCTAATAAGAAAAGGAGTTGGACAAAAAGAACAATGCAGACATCAAAACACACGAACAAGAAAGAGTGAGAGAGGAAGACTAAAACATTGAGACAAAGAAAGTTAGAGTACAAACAAGAGTGAGAGTGAAACCTGCAGTTAGTTTCACAGAAAGTCAACATGGTATCGGAAAGGACCACCAGGAGAGATTCAGTCGCAAACAGAAGTGTGTGTTTGCGATGGGCTCGGTGCGAGCTTCTGCGGTCACCAGATAAGTCACTGGTGTTGAAGACAGCGGAAGAGACGTCACCGGCTGAGACAGAGAATGGGTCTTTGGGATGGGCTCAAGTTGTTAATGGGCCTATTCTTTTTTAAAAGATTCGGCTGGACAAAAACTGTATCACAAGCCCATTCTCATCTTGAGTAACGATGTCAAAACCGTAAGTGTAGATTGGAGAAGAAAGATCCGACGACGTGACGATCAAGAAATACAAATTTGGAGATACCTGAGTCCCTGGCTGGAGGAAGAAAGGTGTGGATGAAGCCAAAGAAGAAGAAATCAGTCTAAGGAAAGAGACTGAACAAAGGAGAAAGATGGAGACAGCCATCAAAGGAGAAGTAGCCGAGGTTAGAGAAAGACCAAAGCCAACGATTCAAGGAGAAGTAGCCGAGGCCAGTTCGAGTTCCAGATTCTCTCCCCATCGGTGTTTGGCTTTTCTTCAGAGTGGATCTTTGCCCGTGCTGGTCAGTGGTGTTGTTGTGCTTAGTGGGTCGACGGGCTTGTTTGTCCCTTTCCGCTTTGCCGGTTCACCTTGCTGCAAGTATTGGGGGTTGTCTCTTAGCTCGTTTGTCCTCGGGATAAAATCGGTTCTGCTTTGTGTGGTTGTGTTGGAAGTTGCTTTGAGTAGGGTTTTGGTCTTGTGCTATTTTGCTTTCGGAGGAAGTAGTAAAGCTGCATTGCTGTGTTCCGAGTCTC
>KE154108.1:50842-69420 GCA_000411075.1 Sisymbrium irio | reverse complement strand
AAAAAATATTTTTAAAAATCGTATAATAACAAATCCCCACGCGTAGCGTGGATGAATAATCTAATAATATATATTAAAATTTACTGTAAATTGCTAAAAATTAACTAAAATTTTATATAAATACTGTAAAAATTATGCTGGTGAACCCATTCTATGCTTAGGGTATTTTTAATCATCTTTCCATAGAATTTATGCAAGAATAGGAAAAGAAAAAGAAAAGAAAAATAAAGAGAAAGTCTAATTTGTTTTTTTTGGTAGAGAGAAACTAATAATATTATATAAATAAAAAAACGGACGGTGATAAAAAGTCTAAATCCCTAAATCTCTCAAATCGCAGACGATTCATCCTCTTGTCTCTCAAGCGTCGGATCAATCTCTCTCTCCTTCCTCCTTTCTCCTCCAATCAACCTTACTCTCTCCCGCTCTTTTTCAAATCTCACCCTCTCCGCGCTATCAGGTTTGATCTCTCACTCACTTTCTCAATCGGTCGACGTTGTTTCGACGCCTCTGATTACCTTTTGCCGTGTAGATGGCGGATTCTCAGGCAAAGTCGAGTCCCGGAGGAGGCGGTGGAAGCCACGAGAGCGGCGGAGAACAGAGCCCAAGGTCGTTGAATGTTCGTGAGCAGGATAGGTTTCTTCCCATAGCTAACATAAGCCGAATCATGAAGAGGGGTTTGCCTGCAAATGGCAAGATTGCAAAGGATGCTAAAGAGACCATGCAGGAATGCGTCTCTGAGTTCATCAGCTTCATCACCAGCGAGTAATGATGCCCTTTTCAACAACTTTTACCCAAAAAAATCAGAACTTTTTGCAAAGTTGGAACTTTTGGGTTGCTTCCACATTGTTGTTGGGAGGTTGAAGAATAGGATGAATGTGTTACCATTCTTTTGTTATGATGAATTTATCTCCTTTATTGTTGTTTATGTATAGAAAAGGTCTAACCTTTTTGTATGATGGCAATTGAGGTTTTTGATGGTGTTTTGTGTATTCTGACAAGCAGAGCGAGTGATAAGTGCCAAAGAGAGAAGAGGAAGACCATCAATGGAGATGATTTGCTTTGGGCAATGACTACTTTAGGATTCGAAGATTACGTCGAACCTCTCAAGCTTTACTTGATTAAATACAGAGAGGTATGTTCCTCTTCGGCTTCTTCAATTATGTTAATGTATTTTCAAGAACGATTATGTTTAACAATTATATTAATGTTTTTCCTTTTTCTTTTCCTGCTATGCTTTATGGATTGAATCTTGCAGATGGAGGTCAGTAGTTCTCCTTTTCATATATCTGTGGCTCCTCTTTTGGGGGGGGCATATGTTGTATTACTGTATCTAATTTGGATTGTTTGCTACCCTCTGCCATTGTTATCTGTCTGATAGGGTGACAACAAGGGATCAGGAAAAGGCGGGGAATCGAGTGCAAAGAGAGATGGTCAACCAAGCCAAGTAATCTCTCCATTTGACATGTATCTTTTTTTGCAATCGTGCTTATCTTTCGGGTGAGCTAGCTTTAAACTTCACCGTCTTTACCTTTCTGAACAGTTTCCACAGCATGGTCACCAAGGATCTTTCTCACAAGGTCCTTATGGAAACTCGCAAGTAAGTCCTTCGTCCAGACGAATTGTTTTTTTTTTACTGATAATTTATATATAGTTTACATAGAGGAGAAATAAGAATACACACAAGAATGCTAAAAACGGGTAAATGATAGAACCTTGCAGAAGTGTTTGGTCTGATTCTCGGTACCCAGAGCTTTAACTAAGGTCATGTATTCTTTTTGTGTGCATAACATATATACCTTGCTCAAAACTGTATAGATCAATGATCCTTTCTCAACTGCACCACAGACTGAAATATCACATATGCATATCCACTTTTGAGATAATCAAGAGTGCATGAACTCGATTTCCTGATTTCTGAACTCCCCCACACCGATTTGGATTGCTTGAACAGCATCGAGCAGCATTAATGGTATATTTGTAATCCACGAATATGTACTGATTAAACTCGTTTTGTGACTGTAGGGTTCGCATATGATGGTTCAAATGCCGAACGCAGAGTAGTAGTAGAACAACATTCATCACGATCTTTGGCTATTCAACTATTCCTGTTCCTGTTTCTGAGAATCTGAGCGATCCACTGTTCATATATTTGGATTGTGGTATCTCAGTTTTGGGAGAGAGGAGATTTGTATATGATTGTGTTGTAGGTGAGAAGAGAGTCTGGTTTGAGAAGCAACTTGTGTTTTCTTTCATTTGATTGTTTAAGTTTCTTAGCTTTTGGTCTTGAGAATAAAAGCCTATTTATGCTTGGTCTGTGGAGTCTTTCATGCAAGTGTATGTTTTTCACAAAAACAATTATAATTATCTAAGATTATATTTGGTTTATATATGTTCTAAACTTTGACATTAATTGAATCCTGATCGTGTTTGACTTTAGTGGTGGTGGTGAAATTTACGAGGTGTAAAGGATAAAACTGGTTCACTAATGGGATCGAACCGAAAAATCCAATCTTGGAAAAAGTGAAAGTAAATTGTAGCAGAACCGGATCGAACCGAAATGAGAATTAAATCGATTTAAAGGAAAATATAAAAAAATGGGACGCGGAAGAAAATCCAACGATCGAGAATCGATCCAAAGCCATAAAGAAGAAGAACCGCGCTCACTAACTCAAAAACCCTCGATCTTTGGAGAGTGTGGAGACGGGGGAAGAAAAGTAATCAATCTTCATTCAAATCATTGGGGATCTTGAGCGTACACAGCATCTCGGCATTTCGATTATTCCTTGTTAATTCTTCACTGTTCATGGAAGACAACGAGGCCAAGAAAAGCGAGGTCGAGGTCGATGGCCTTGGTCTGATTGATGTCGCTTCTGAGGACGATAGCCTTCTCTTCTCCTCGTTTCCCAACCCCACCAGCTACGAGTTTTCCGGTAATTGGCAGTTTCTATTCAAACTTTCCGATTTAGATGGGTTCTGGGTTTTGTTCAAACTTTCCGAATCTGCTTCACTGGAGAGTGGAGTGAGAAAGGTGGAGACTTTCGGTTTATTGGTGCTTGGAATTTGGGAAAGTTTTGGTCTTTTGCTTACATTCTGTTACCCTCTTTTAATGCTAACATTTCAGAGGCAGATGAGGATGAGAAATGCTTGAACGATGACAAAGATCAGAATTTCTTGAGAGATACGGAGTCCTGTGATGATGAGGAGATACTGATCTCTTCAATTGAAGAGAAGGAAGAGGTGCTTCAACCTCGTGAGTCGCCTGAACCTCAGAAGGTGGTGAAGACTGGAAAGTATAATTTGCGCAAAAGTCTTGCCTGGGACAATGCCTTCTTCACAAGTGCAGGTGGCTACATTTCTAACCAGATACTTTTTTGTTACCCTTTTTCGATTAGTTTGCGTGTATTCCTTACTTTTGCTGACTGATATGTTGTCATAATCAGGTGTTCTGGAACCCGAAGAACTATCCAGTATGATGGAAAGCAATCATAAGAGTGAGAGGAAGGGTTTAGCGACCATTCAAGAGGATGTTAATAGATCAACGGACTCCATTTCTACATTTCAAAGTGACTGCACTGTGGAAAACACTCAGGACTTTGTTTTGTTTGAAGATGTAAGAGCGTCTATTCAAAGGTCTGCTAAAGCATCTGATGCTCCTACACCTGGAAAAAATTATGAACTGGGAGCAATAGAAGTAGCGACCAGCCCAAGTACGTCTTCTTTTACTGTTTCTCTCGTGTAGAGGGAAAGGAACTAGCTTTGTCTGTTTAAGGGGATATATGCCTTTACCACACAAATGCATGTATTTTTAATGTAATCAATTTCTATGGTTTAGCTGCAGCTCTAGTCTTTTAGTGGTTTTCTACATAGCACTAGGTCTACTTTTTAGTCTTATGTTTGTGCTTTCTCCACCATCAGGGCCTTCAAAATTATGAAACTCTTTTTATACGTCTCTCAATATATGGCTTTGGAGAGCTAGTATCTAATGTGAGCTACTGTGTTTTAGTTTTATGTAATTGGAAATTACTGTTTCAAGGTGTTTACTCTAGATGGTGCAATGGCTAATTCATGTTAAGTTTTGTTACCAAGTTAACCATCTTTTGCGTACCTTGTGTCCTTGTTTGAATTCCAGCTTCAAGTACAGTAGACGTCTTTGCCTCTCAGGAAAAGGTAAATCTGCTAACAACTGCGTCTAATGCCTTTTCTTGACCTTCCTCCTCGCCTAAGCCGTTCTTTGATTTGTTTATTTCTTAGATACAACCCAAAACCAGTCCTAAAAAGCTGAGTATTAGAGCACACGGACTAGGGAAGGCAACAAAACAGGTATCATCTTCATTCACTTTCTTATGCTTTATCTGACATTTTGAGAATAATGGGTTCTTCCGGTGGCTAATGAACTCGAACTGTCTCTCTTAAATTTATGAATTAGGAGCTTGTCATCACTTGTTCTAGCTTTACCTGATTATATGATAATTTAACAACGGTGCATTTTATATAGCCTGTTGCTGCCACAAGAGGTCTGATCAGTACATCCGTTTCCAAGCCACCTAACGGACTCGGCAAACTCGGGCTCTTGTCAACTACACCAACGAGCAGGGCGTCACTAGATAATAACAAAACCAAACACGAAACAAATTCCAAATTACCTGCTGGTTAGTCTCAGAACTCTCTGTCTTGGAGATTGTATTATTTGTCTGTTTCGTCCATATCTGATGACTTTAGAGTATGCAGTTAAAGAGCCTTTGGGTCCTAGAATATCCATGTCGCGAAGACCCAGAGTGCCAAAACCTTCTGTGCTTAAGTCAACGTTGCGTACTTCAGCTGCCTCAAAGAATGAATTGACATCTTCCTGCTCTTCGCTAGAGAGCTGTGCCAGTGCTTCATCCAGCGCTTCTCACAAGTCTTCTCTAGATTCGATGAAGCAGAAGAATGATTCCAGATTAGCTTCCCAGTCATTGGCAAATAAATCTACATCTAGAGGTATAATGGGACATCCAAGAATCCCACCTCAGCCAACCAATAAGACAACCAAGTCCAAGCTTTCCTCTAGTGTACCAACATCAGATTCATCACGAGCTTCTGCAACTAGCAAAATGGTCAAAAATAACCAAAAAACCGTATCTGGTGAAAAGGCTCCTGCAAATGATAGCACATCGCAGACTGTGAAGCCTCTCAAGAACTCTAAAGGTGCATCTGTTGTTCAAGCTGATGCTAAGGAAGGCACGAAACGAGTTCCAGCTATCAATGGTGGTTTGGTTCCTCCAGGTTCCATGAAACAATCAGGTCTCCGTGTGCCATCTCCAAAAATCGGCTTCTTTGATGGAGTAAGTTCCAAAAATTCATGACAAAAGTAAAGATCAAATTTGCAAATTTAGTTGTTCCACATGATTGAAAGTTTGAAACCAGGTCTGCAAGTAATCTCTGATCTATTTATATTTGGAATCTGAGTATGCAGTTGATTTCTCCCTCTCTCTTTGGTAAACAGGGTAGACATGGATCATCTACATCTGCCAGTAAGAAGGCTGGGAAGTCTCCAGTACAAGAGTCGTCGAATTCAAAAGCTAAGGCAAGTTCAAGGCTCGTCTCTGCCTCGTCTCCAAAATTGCAAAACAAATTGTATTCCAAAATCAATGCAGAGGATCTACTTGAGGGGTGATGGAATCAAGATGATGCCTGAAGCCTGAAGGAACCAATGTTCTTTATATAATGGGGTTCTGTTTTCTTCTTTTCTTTTAATAGGAATTACCCTGCATGTTAGATTCTTATATGTAATGTAACCCATCATTTAAAAGCGCAGAAGAAAAAAACAATAATATTATCAGTTGTGCGTAAAGAAACTTAAACCTAACTAGTTTATATATGATGTTCTAATTACAACTACGTAAGACGAAAGTGGCCTTAACTAAGTATATCATTTTACAATACCAATAAGAAATAAAAAGAAATTCGTTTTTTTGTTGCTAAAACCAAGAAATAACTCAGTCTCAGGCATATGCATTTTCTTTGTCAATGTAATATCTATCGGATATAGATGCAAAAAGTGGATCATACAGAAAAAGAAACAGATACAAAGATGGACTTTGGTGAAATATTCAACTTCTGTTGTAAAAATGTCATTTATAAAGTTTCCCTTTTGTCAGTGTACATATATAATTAACTTATGAAATTCTTAACACATTTAACAAGAGAAAATAACATTGCACTTATCTGAAAATAGACTACTTATTCACAGAATCAAAGAAAAAATATAATGAAAATTGAGAGTTCTATTTTCCAAAAAGGAGATGAAAAACTGAAACAGAGAGGAAAGAGATGGACGTAATGGGTACTGTACGGATTGGAACAGATTTCAGAATATGAAAGACAAATACGTAATCAGCTTTGACTGTAAACCTGTAATTTATAATAATACATATTAGATGTACAAGTCTGCTTCTTTTTTCTCAAGTACAAGTCTGCTTTTTTCAAGCTTTTTGACTCGTTTCTCTTGAGTCTTGACTAGTTTGACTCACTTCGTTTATAAGTTTCCTTGCTCTTCACTTATTTTTCTCTGTCTCTCCTTCAAACACAATTTCTTAGTTCTCTCTCTCTCTGCAAGTATTTCACCCATTTCCGAGACTCTCTCTCTCTCTCTCTCTCTCAACATCCTCCATGGGGGAAAATGAAGATGATGTTGTTCTTCCTCGTTTCTTCAAGGTTTTCCTCTCAGAAACGGCCTCTGAATCAATGGTAAATGTCTTCCTCTCTCTTATGTCCATCTTCCATGACTGTAACGAGTAAAAGTTTCAGACTCTTAGGAAATCTAGTACTAGCGAGAGAGTTATGGCCTAAGGGAAATACTCTTAACTTAGTTAGCAGAAAGCAGTCTAAGGTAGAGAACAAGTGAAAGTGATAGGCAGATTCTTAATTTGTTCCCTTTGTTTCTCGTCTTAGGTTAAATCTTGATTTTAGCTACAAACAAGTTTCTGATGTTTATACGTTTGTGTTTGTGTTTGGTGATTATCAGGCGATCCCCATGTCCTTTAATGAGCATCTTCAAGATCCACTTCCACAGACAGCTAAGCTCCAAGGCACTGGCGGTGGAGTTTGGACTGTGAGGTTCACCAAAATACGTGACCGTGCGTATTTCACAGCTGGATGGGCCAAATTTGCAGAGGACCATGAACTCAAGGACGGAGAGTTCTTGACCTTTGTCTACGACGGTTTCCACACGTTTGAAGTCAGTGTCTACGGTGATGGTGGTTGTAAAGAGATAAGAGCTGTGGTGGAGACGGTCGAGCTTTCTGATGCCGATTCCAATGAAGAAGAAGAAGAAGATGCTTCAGTGGATGCTGATTCGGATGATGAAGAAAACAAAGATGATCCTTCATTCGATGCTGATGATGAAGAAGTCAGTGTCTATCCTGTTGACAGCGAAGAGACATCATCAGATGCTGCAGGTGAGAATGTTATTCGTAGTAATTATTAATAAACACCAAAAACTAATGCTAACACACTTCTTGTCTCAGTTGTTGCAGGGCTTTCGAATATGGAGATAATGGAAAATCCATACTTTACTACCAACCTCAAGAACAGGATATATGAGCTGGTAGAAAAAGAAGCTTCAGATTCGTTTACCATCTTTTTCCTTCTTTCAAGTTGGCTTAGACACGTTTTTCTGGTCTTCTTTTGTGCAGTTGATTCCAGCAAATGTGGTTAAAGATCACGGGCTTACGTTTGGTAACAGCATCAAGTACATTGATGAAGAGGGGGTCATGACTGGGCATAAAGGGAATTGGGCTGATGATAGAGTTTGCTTCAAAGGATGGGACAGGATTTGTAGAAGGAACAGGCTTAGAGAGCAAGATATAGTCCACTGCGAGATGCTTCATGACCGGAAGAAAGTTCACTCAATCAAAATCACAATCACACGTGGTTGAGTCTCTCATCACCATCACCGCACCTTGATCATCAATATCACCATCATCATTATCACGAGTTATATAGCTTAGTATGTCTTTTGTTTGTTTGGTTTAATCTTAGTAGTACTTTCTTTATGGCCAATAAACCTTATGAACTTATTGATGTTTCTGTATGTTTTTTAAGTATGTTTTCTGTTGTATTTTGGATGTTATTATGTAATACATCTGTAGCTTTTCTTAAGTATGTTTACAAAGGTGAGAAAAAACCCAACAAAGCTTGATATACAACACAGACAGTGAAGCAAAAATGTCGTTTATATCTCTGGATCACTCCGTCCGTGTAGTTATTTTCATCGGAGACTAAGAGCATTGAGCAGTTTAGATTAATAAAAAAATATTTCACATTTCTCAAGGTGACCACTAGTAACACTAACATTCCAATGTTGGTTGCAATACAAACATCACTACAACATTCCAATGTCGCAAGCTGAGGAATACTCCTTCTCCATCCTCATTGCGTCCTGAATCTCCTTCACCACTTCAGACACGGATGGTCTCATGTTCTGTTCGGTTTCACACAGAAATGTCTTCTCTGCAATCTTTCACATTGATTGGATACTCTGTAACAATTAAGATATCTTAGCGGTTTCTCTAATAACAAGATTGAAAAGACCAATTTCATCAGTGAATACCTCTGCACCTCCACAATCGAAGCTCATAAAACTTATTCATCAAAACTTACATTTACTTTTCATTATCAGTTTCATCTCAAATTCCAAAAAGGCACAAAGGATCAATCTTTTCTTTTTGCAATAGGACCACAAATTCCATAAAGCCTAATCCTTATTTTTCCTACAGAAAATAGCAATTTAACTAAACCACAGGGAGAAACAAAAAGAGGGAGGCAAACTTTCAAATTTAGATTATTACAAGTTTGATTCAAGAGAAAAGCATTATGAACATGAATATGTACCTAATTCAAGTACAAGCCAGCCAGGATAAACGTAGAACGAAAACGAAATGAAAATATACAAATCCTGGTCTTATATATGTGTATATATTATTGTATTTGTTTGTTTAGAAGCGATAAAGAGTTGGTAAGAGCTCAAGAGGGACTTTCTTGGCGATATTTAAAGCTCCTACTTCGTTCATGTCAATGTCTGCAATGGTCGTTCCATCAGGCAAACTCCAATTGAAGAAGTAAAGAAGGTTAAAAAGGCCGAGCCCGACAATGGTGATTCCCAAGGCCATCCCGGGACAGCTCCTACGACCAGCTCCAAAGGGCAAGAACTCAAAATGCTGACCTTTGTAGTTGATAGATGTATTTAAAAACCTCTCGGGAATGAACTCTTCAGGGATATTCCAAAATTTGGGATCACGTCCTATCGCGTAAGTGTTGATTTGGATCATGGTGTTCTTGTGAATGTTTTAGCCTTGGACATTGATGTCCGACATTGTTAGTCTTGGGAGCAAGAGAGGAGCAGGTGGATGTAATTTGAATGTTTCATCGATCACTAGCTTCGAGTATTCAACTTTCTCTAGATCTTCTTCTGTGATTCTCTCTTTGCTGGAGCCCAGTGTTGTTCGAATCTCTTCTTGGACTGTCTTCATCACTCTCGGATGTCTGATTAGCTCTGTCATTGTCTGTCATCGTGATTACTCCCGCGTTCACTCCCGCCAAAAATACATCCTGAATAAATTACAAACGTAATAATTTACAATTAAAGAGAATAAAAAAATAAATTGAGAATAAGATGTGTATCTTATGAATTATATATGAAAAGTATATATGGACCATAAAAAAGAGAATTAACTTGCTACCCAAGCTATTATATTGTTCCTCAGGTTACCTCCTTTAGAAACAATAAAGATTGGTACTAAGAAATTTGTTTACACTCACTGACATGACTACTCTGAGATGATCGGAAGTGATCTTGAAAGAACCCAATTTGGTGGGTGTTCAACATGGCACTGATGAGGTGTGAGTGCTCTTCAGGTTGTAAAATCTTTAAATGATCGTCGATCACATGTTGAAAGAGAATAGTGAGTTTGGAAAAGCCTTCGTTCATCCTTGAATGCTGACCAGAAATCCGGTCTATAATCCATCCGAGACTCGTGGGGAAGAAGTCAGTGACTGCCAAAGTGCCTACGTTGGTCTCTGATTCTATCACCATCTCTTCTACACTTTCCATATCGATGAAGTCGCACTCGCGGAAGTTGTGTCCAAAATGATACTGGCGGTAAAGGAGAACAGGGCATTACCCAAATCTACTAAGGTTTCTGTTTGAGCAGATTTTGATAATTTCTTGACCAGCAAGTCACTCTCGTCCTCTCTGATATACTTAAAATCTTTTGCTTTTTGGGACCAAATAGTTCGAGCCCAACAAGCTTTTTTATCTCTCGCCAGTCGTCACCATACTGAGTTAAACCAATGTCTTTGAAGTTGTAGCTAAACAACTTGGTCGCGACCAACTTAGTTCGGCTACAAGTCTCCAGATCATGAGTCTTACGGACTTCTTTAGCTACTTCCTTAGAGGAGAATACGACCACAGGGATGACACCAAAACCGAGAAGCATCACCGGTCCATGTTTTAAGGAGAGGTTGTGAAGAGATCTGTGAAGAATTTTTTTCAAGCTGGTGCAAGTTTCCTACGATGGGAAGACATGTTGGTCCCGGAGGAATATTTCTTTTAGAAAGTGAACGCTTTTTAGAAAAGAATAATGTGAGAAGGAAGAAGAAGAGGAAACTTATGAAGAAACACATTTTTCTTGTGTTTTTTTTCAAGTTCTCATCTTCTCTGTATTTGGAGTGAAGAGCAATTTCTTCTTATAGACCCAATATAATAACTAACTAGATTCGAATCTGTATGTAGGCTACGGGCTAATTTTTTATTTTTATTTTTTATTTTCAAATATTCTTTTTATAAATAGATATTTTATTTATTAAATGTAAATAAAATAAGATTTGGAAAAATAGGAAAATTAAATCAATTTTGTTTTTTTTTGTCTTCACTAATGTGTTTTACAAATTACTAAAAGAAGACTCCATCCTTTTGAAGATCAATTATATAATAAACTCTGAGCTGTGAGTTGTGTGACTAAACTAAGTCTTGTTTCTTTATAAACCATGCGGAAGCAATTAAATGATAAATTAAATATCTTGTCAACTTCCTTTTGTTTTGTCAACGATGTCATGTCAGTTTAACACGAAATTTTGTTCAGACGACCATTTCAAACATTAAATAAAAATAAACGGTACAATTTTAATATATAGTATAATCTATAAAAACATTAAGAAAAACAGATAAGATCCCGTGCAGGGTGAGCAGCTCTGCTAATAATTAATAATTTGCTTCAATCTTTGAAGAGCACTAGACAAGTTTTGACTCCACAATTTTGGTCTTTGGTAATGTGTTTTACAAGTTACTAAAAGAAGACTTCATGCTTCTGAAAATCAATTATATAATAAACTTTAACTGTGAGTTGTATGAGTAAGGGTTTGATTGGTTCAAATGCAGTAGGTGCGGTTGTGGTTACAGGAATTTGCGGAAATGGGCGGTTGCAGTTTTAAATTTTAAATGTTATTAAACGTTTCGTACGACTGATGTAGCGGTTAAAAACTATTGCATTTGCAGGATACTTATGACTGGTTGACTAGCGAATGTAACAACGGTTAAATAACAAATTAACAATAAAATTATATTTTTAACCTTATAAAATATCAAAATGTATATTTTTATAAAATATATATAAAAAATGAATTATCCAAATAATGTAAATTAAAAGATTTTATTAATATTAAATTATAATAAGGTTTCGAGAATATTAACTAAAAATGTCAAATTTATTCATATAGTTCAGAATTATAATATCCAAATTTTAAATTTTAGTTTATCAAATATTGTTTTTATCAATTAACTTACTTTTTAGATTTTTTATATTTTAATGATTTTTAAATAAAATTTTCAATAAATTTTTGTTTTTTCTTTATTTATTTTATTACACATCCACAACTGTCCACAACCGTAAATACTGGCGGAAATGAACTTTTATTTTTTTGCAGTATAAAGTAGTATACAGCGATTTTTATAATTGTTATTAACCGCTATCAAACTATCACCGGCCGCATTTGTGTTTTGCGGGTGATACTGAATAAACCAATCAAACCAAGTTATACTACTAAACTAAGTCTTGTTGCTTCTTAATTAAATCATGCGGAAGCAATTAAACGATAAATTAAATGTCTTGTCAACCTCCTTTTGTTTTGTCAACGGTCATGTCAGTTTAACACTAAATTTTATTCAGACGACCATTTCAAAAAAAAAAACAATACAACTTTAGATTAACATAAGTACTATTGAAGACATTATCCAAATATTATTGGTAATATGATCACAAGACAGGATAAGTGTAAAACAAGTTAAGACAAAACAAAACCCAAACCGAAAATCAGTAGACAAACATATAGAAATCTGGATCTTAGTTCTTATTAAAATAATTATGCTCTTCACCAACGATGAAGAGTTGGTATGAGCTCTAGAGGAACTTTCTTCGCGATGACGAAAGCTCCATCTTCTTCCATGTCAATGTCTTTAATGGTCATTCCCTCGGGCAAACTCCAGTCGAAGAAATAAAGAAGGTTAAGAAGGCCGAGCTCGACGATGGTGATTCCGGTGCCCATCCCAGGACAGATCCTACGTCCGGCTCCAAACGGCAATAGCTCAAAATGCTTACCTTTATATTCGATAGGGTTATCGACAAACCTCTCGGGGATGAACTCCTCGGGTTTGGTCCAGTATTTGGGATCACGCCCTATCGCGTACGTGTTGATTTGTATCATAGTGTTCTTGGGGATATTGTAGCCTTGAATCTTGATGTCGGACATTGTTATTCTTGGCAGCAAGAGAGGAGCTGGTGGATGCAATCTGAATGTTTCCTCGATCACTAGCTTCAAGTACTCAACTTTCTCTAGATCTTCTTCAGTGATTCTCTCTTTATTGGGTCCTAGTGTTGCTCGAATCTCTTCTTGAAGTTTTTTCATCACTCTCGGATGTCTGCTTAGCTCTGTCATCGTCCATATCATCGTGATGGCTCCCGCGTTCACTCCAGCCAAAAACACATCCTAATCCAATAATATATAGATCATTTCATGGTTTTGGATTTCTAAAAGGATATTAACATTTTATCACGGAGCATAAATATGTGAACCAAGTCAGAAAAAACTGGATCTATTGTCAAAACGAGATAATTGTCCCGTGTATTAAGTTACTTCCTTCCCAAGCTATAATTTTATTCCAAAAAATGTAGAAATTAAAAGATTTTCCTAAAGAATTATTCTTCATATATATATATATATGTATATGTCCAAATGGTCAACCAGAAATTGCAATATGAGAACTCTAACCCTAAAATAAAGCTTTCATACTTAAAATATTCATACTAACCGACATGACTCCTTTGAGATGGTCATCGGTGACTTTGAATGAATCGTCTTTTGTTGGTTTACTGATCATATCCAACATGACACTGATGATGTCCGAGTGATCTTGGGGCTGACCAGTCTTCAAATGATCATCGATCACATACTCAAAGAACTTGGTGAGTTTGGCAAAGGCTTTCATCACCTTTGAATGCTGGCCGGAGATCCGGTCTATGATCCATCCAGCAGGAAAGAAGTCGGCGAAAGCCAAGGATCCAAGGCTAGTTTCTGACTCAAGCACCAACTCTTCCACTTTCTCCATATCGACGAATTCACACTCGTGGAAGTTCTGCCCAAAAGCAAGTCTACAAATGATGCTGGCCGTGAAAGAGAAAATTACTTTCCTCAAATTAACTGATGATGAGATTTGTATCTCATCAGCAGATTTTAATACCTTCTTCACCAACATGTCGCTCTCTTCCTCTCTAATATATCTGAAAGACTTGAGCTTTTTCTGGCTAAAAAGCTCGAGCACCGCGATTTTCCTCATCTCTCTCCAGGTCTCACCGAAAGGAGCGAAACCAATGTCTTGAAAGTTGTAAGTAAACAACCCAGTGCCGACAGTCTTAGGTCGGCTACAAGTCTCAAGATCATGAGTCTTGAGAACTTCCTCAGCTCCTTCTTTGGAGGAGACAACGATCACAGGGACTACCCCAAACCGAAGAAACATAACCGGTCCATATTCTTGGGAGATTTTGTGAAGAGATTTGTGAAGAAATCTTCCAAGTTGGTGCAAGTTTCCAATGATGGGAAGACCCTTAGGTCCCGGAGGTAGCTTTCCTTTCGACGATGAAAGCTTTTTAAAGAAGATTAAAGAGAGAGGGAAGAGTAAGAGGAAACAAAGGAAGATATACATTTTCTTTCTTTTTTTGGTGGCTAACTTTCTTCTGGTCTGTGCTTGAAGTGAAGAGTAACTAATGAATTCTCGAAGACAATATATACAGCCATCGAGGCAATGCTTATGGCTCGGTTTTGACTAAATCAAAGTTCTATTTATTTTTCCCTTTTTGTCAACTAGAAATTTTTTATTATGTTGATTATCTATTGTTTGTTTTGTGTCTCATACTTCGTAATAGGTATATTTTCATGTTTATAATACTGTTTTAAATGTAATTTTCTCTCAAAAATAAATCAAACGTTTTATATCTCAATTTTTATTGACATGATCATTTGGATAAAAATCCACTTAAAATTGACATATCATTGCTAACAAGAAAGTCAACTCTCTCTAGGCACAAATAGCATATGTTGAGAAACACAAAAGCAGTTTTATGCATTGTTGTAATCGGTATAAATACTGCCATTCAATCTTCAAAATATCCCCTACCAAAAAGTGCATCGTCAATCATATATCCCGTTGTAATAATTTTGGCTGACATGGCTAAAATCGGAATATGCAACAAATCCAAACTATATATTTATAAAAATATAACAAATTATGATCAAGATGAAGTATCTACATTTAAGGTCTAGTTACTGTTATTGTTGTATATATATCAGGACTGTGGACGCAACGCATATTATTGAGAGAGAAAAAAACTCAAGAATAAAACAAATATCTGGCTTAACTACAAATCTAATCATTTGTACCTCTTTTTTGTTAAATGAATTATTTGTACTTTAACATACGGACTCTGATTAATACGAATCTAAGTCAGCGTAGCAGAATTCTTCGTAAATATGTTTATAAATTTCCATAGACATAGATAAACAAGTAAGAAAACAACCAAGTCATATTGTATGTAGATTAAAAAGAAGAATCTAATTCATCGATTTTGCTATCTCAACTAGCAGACTCAGTACTACTTTGGCAGTCCTCTCATATTCCAAATGAATCCACTTATTATTAATCGCACTATCTTTATAAAAGCAAACACTCTGAAGGCCTCTGTAAATTATGATTTAATTTGTTTTTAATACAATTTAACCTTTAAAGTTTAAACACAACAAAAAATGGGGTGAAAGCGTGTACGGGGAATATGAGGTTTACCGCGTCTACGAGTCCTTGGTCAAACAACTTCCAAGCACATGTCAAGAGACTGTGGTTATAAAATATACCTCTTCAATTATTTCCTTACGAATATTGAACTTTTAAGGTATTTTTTATATTTTAATTCAGCATGTACTGACTATAAACGATTATGTTAATCTTTTTTATTAGAAAGTCACAAGTTATCTACAAAGTGTACAATTTCAGAGACATAATTTATAGTTGTGTCAAAAGTTTACTTCTTCTTATTTGAATCTTTGGTTGAAAAATGATAAGATATATGGCGTTTTGGACAAGTATTTGACCTATGTTAGTTTAATACAGTATTTTTGTTCCGTGCATAGATGTTGAATATATATACTAAACAAAATAGAGATAGTCATAGAACGAAGGTTGAGAAAAAACATTGAATCATGGTTTTAAAATGTGAAAAATGAAAAAGTTACATACCACTAAAGACATTTTTTTCTTACCGTAGTAATGTTCAAAAGATACGAGGCCCAGTGAAGAAGCCCAATACCCAGGAAGATTAGAACTTAGAAGTCGTGTCTAGCAAAGAGAGATCAGTTGATTAGCGACCCAAAAGCTGTAAACACATTGAGCGATGCGCAGGTGCTGAACAATATTCGTTCTTCAACTTGAGAGAGAGACTCTGCAGGGAAGCAGCATGACTTATCCACGTTGATGGGGCACTTGGATGATATGCTATTGGGGGAATGCCCTCCATAGACAAATTAAATCGAAATGCCCTAAATTGTAATTGCACGATGTCGAATAGCTGCGTAAAAATATCTTCCACATTTTTTTGTAACGATCGATATTTATCCCCTAATATAGTTGTCGGGTACCTTAATTTTCCATGTCTATATATCATTGTTGACTCTTTGACAAAGTCTGCATGTTCATTCTTCTATGTTTATCATTTTGACATTTTGCAGATTTCATTTTGAAAACCCCAACTGATTCGTGTGGCCATTTGAATTTCTGAGCTTGAAGCTGAAATTCAGATAGTCTATTCTAATACGTCCCCTATAATATATATTTTCTAGGTTCATAGGTTGCTCTACGTGAAAACTTTACAATTCCTCTATTTTTCTTATGATGACCATTAATCCTAGTGAGAATGAATTTCTAAACAAAGCAAAACTTAGACTCTTTGATATCTTCCAAAAAGAAAAAAAAGGCAGAACCCAACCAAACTGTGAGTAAATGAAGGATACAAAGCTAGATTAACATAAGTTTTCTTGAAGACATTTAAAACATTATACACATTGGATAATTAAACATATAAAAAGAGCCAAATAAAAGCAGAAAAAAGGCAGCCTGTGAGTAAAGTAGGGATTCATAGAGAAATATCATATAAATATTACATTCTTCACTAACGATGAAGAGTTGGTACGAGCTCAAGAGGAACTTTCTTGGCGATGACGAAAGCTCCGTCTTCTTCCATGTCAATATCTGCAGTAATCATTCCATTGGGCAAACTCCAATCGAAGAAGTAAAGAAGACTAAGAAGGCAGAGCTCGACCATGGTGATCCCCGTGGCCATCCCGGGACATATCCTACGTCCGGTTCCAAACGGCAATAGCTCAAAGTATTTACCCTTATAGTCGATAGGGTTATCGAGAAACCTCTCGGGGATGAATTCTTCGGGTTTTGTCCAGTTTTTGGGATCACGTCCTATCGTGTACGTGTTGATTTGGATCATGGTATTTTTGGGAATGCTGTAGCCTTGAATCTTGATGTCGGACATTGTTAGCCTTGGGAGTAAGAGTGGCGCTGGTGGGTGTAATCTGAATGTTTCCTCGATCACCAGCTTCAGGTACTCAACTTTCTCTAGATCTTCTTCAGTGATTCTCTCTTTATTGGGTCCTAGTGTTGCTCGAATCTCTTCTTGAAGTTTTTTCATCACTCTCGGATGTCTGCTTAGCTCTGTCATCGTCCATATCATTGTGATAGCTCCTGCGTTTACTCCAGCCAAAAACACGTCCTGGTAAAAAAAAAGAGAATAAATGATTTTTTTGGGTTTAAAGAGGATATAAAAATTAATGTAAGAGCAATATGGACCAAGTTTGACGAAGAAAAACGAAAATGCATCAATGAACAAAACGGAATTTCTATATCTTAATGTAACTTGCTTCCCAAGCTATAATCTTGTTCCGCAATTTACATCTAGTGTAGAACTTTAAATATTTTATTTAAGGAGTGAGTATTCTCGAACTCACCGACATGACTCCTTTGAGATGGTTATCGGTGATTTTAAAAGAACCGAAATTATTAGGATTATTGATCATATCCAACATGACACTAATGATGTCTGAGTGATCTTGGGGTTGTCCAGACTTCAAATGATCATGAATCACATGCTCAAAGAAATTAGTGAGTTTGGCAAAGGCTTTGTTCAGCCTTGAATGCTGACCGGAGATCCGGTCTATGATCCATCCTGCAGGGAAGAAATCGGCGAACGCCAATGAGCCGAGGCTGGTCTCTGACTCAAGCACCAACTCTTCTACTCTCTCCATATCGACAAAATCGCACTCGTGGAAGTTCTGTCCAAAAGCAAGTCTACAAATGATGCTGGCCGCAAAGGAGAAAATGACTTTTCTTAAATCAACTGGTGACGTTGGTTTCTCCTTAGCAGAGTTTGATACCTTCTTGACCAACGATTTGCTCTCTTCCTCTCTAATAGACCTGAAAGACTTGAGTTTTTTCGTGCTAAAGAGCTCAAGGACCGCAATTTTCCTCATCTCTCTCCAGTCCTCACCGAAAGGAGCGAAACCAATGTCTTTAAAGTTGTAAGTAAACAACCCGGTGCCGACAGTCTTAGGTCGGCTACAAGTCTCAAGATCATGAGTCTTGAGGACTTCCTCAGCTCCTTCTTTCGATGAGACAATGATCACAGGGACTACCCCGAAATGGAGAAGCATCACCGGTCCATAGTTTTGGGAGATTTTGTGAAGAGACTTGTGAAGAAATCTTCCAAGCTGGTGCAAGTTTCCGATGATCGGTAGACCCGTAGGTCCAGGAGGAAGCTTCTCTTTCGACGGTAAAAGCATTTTTAAGAAAACCAAAGAGAGAGGAAAGAGTAAGAGGAAACAAAGGAAGATAGACATTGTTCTTGCTTTTGTTTGGCTAACTTTCTTCTTGTGTGTGTTTGAAGTGAAGAATTAATGTGTTCTCAAAGACGCAATATATAGAGTCATTGAGGCAA
>KE154108.1:39831-50641 GCA_000411075.1 Sisymbrium irio | reverse complement strand
TATAAAAAACAAAAGAATCAATCCACTCTTATTTATTGTGTTTGAATAAGGTCAACTCTCTCGCAGAACATATAGCACACACAAAAATTCGATCACAAAAAAACACAAATCTGTTTTATTATGCACTCTTCTAAATCTCCCTAACCATTTTATTCGGTTGGAATAATTCGGGCCGGTCGACTGAAGTTAGAATACAAGATAATCAAACGATATAGCACTAGTTTGTGTTAGTATAATTGTTGTGTCAATATCAAAATTTAAAACTGATATAACGCATGTTAATTGGCAAACGGAAAAAAAGAACAAAAATACATATTATAACATATGACCTTAATACAATTTAATTTATTTGTACCTAAACATATATAATCAAATCACGTTGTCCATATATATAAGCGTTCAACTTTACGTATAGTTATTATTAAAAGTCTACAAATTTTAGTTTCATGACGACAAGAATATGTACATGCCGGGAAATGTGAATATGTTGAGGGTACATTTAGGTTATCCGTGCTACTTCAAACATTTTTTTAGTGTACACAGTATACCTCAGGTTATGATTTTTGATAACCTAAATATTTTACCCGTTATTACTCAGCCTTGAACATTTACTAATCAAGGTCGTTAACCACCACATGCTACATGGTCTTTTCCATTAACTATATATCAATTTGAGTTAGAACCCAGTAATTTCTTACATTCTATTTATAGTGCATGAACATATATATATATATATATATATATATATTTAGTTGTGTAATTTATAAGCGTTTTTAGTTTGTAGGCAGGATCGGATTTAGAAATGCATTTAATTGGAGGCACATAATTTGTTAACAGTATAATAATATATATTATTTTTGGATTGGAAGGCATTAGATTTATATTAAATGCTTAAGAAAATGGAAAATTAGTTCTTGCTATCTTTGAACCATATACTTGTTGTTCTGTTTCATATATTTTTTTATGTTGTAACCTCTTCATTTGCGTTTCAAAACAAAAATGTTTTTAAGAAAAATTAGATGGAGCACGGTAGTACGTACCGTACGTTGTTCACTATGTCCGCCCCTGTCGGGACGGCAATATATGAGCTTTACCACGTGTATTCATTCGTCAAACAACTACCAAATATATAAATTGTAGATGACGCGAGAGACTGGTAGCAAAAAAACATATATTCAACCACATCTTTACGATTATGAAATTTTTAGCATTTTATTTAGTATGTCAACAACAACTTTCTGTTGACTTTAAACGATTATTGATTTTTTCTTTCCCTGAGAAAGTGACGAGCTATTTGCAACATGTAGCATCTCAGAGAGAACACCTGTAGCTGTCTCAAAAGTTCACTTCCTTTTTGAAATCTTTTGGATGACTATTGATAAGATTTTGACAAGTATTTGACCTGCGTAATTAAGTTTAATACAATTTGATAGTCTTTTTTTTTAAACCAATTCCTCTTGTTTCTCAATTTAATACAACTTCCCAACAATAATCGATATGAAAAAAAGGTGAATCAATTCCTCTTGTTCCTTAGGTTCGCATTTGCTCTTCGCCTTCTGATTCCTCTTGCGTAGAATGTTATTGGATTTTCACTTTGACGGTTTTTGCTTTGATTGTTTTCGGTTTTTAGATTAGTTTTTTATTTTTGTTTCTTTAAAAACCATTTTTTATCCAATCAAGTTTTGATTCCCTAAAAGTTAGCTTTTTTGCAAAACTAGTTTTATAACCAATCAAGATTTTGACAAAATAATTTTCTTATAAAATAGGGAAATTGGTTTTTAAATGTTTTGACTAATTTTCAAAGAAAAACTAAAAACCATGTTTTGTTGGTTTTGTAAAAATATGTATACGTTCTAAATTTTTGTTTAAGTAATTTATTTGCTTATTTGACACATTAAACCATAACTAAAAATTATAAAACATAAAATATTTTATAATTAAAATAAATATATTAATTTTGAAAATAAAAATTTGTCACTTAAATTTTTAAATTAAGAACATATATAATTATTTATGATTTATATTTTAGTGTAATGTACGTTTTCAAAATAGAATAATTAAATATATGTTATTTTTTACATTTTAAATAATAATCACAATATTTTGATAAATTATAATATTCATTTCTAAATATTTTCTTGCTATTATTGTTTTATTTATTTTAAAGTAATATATTATTTATTTTTCGAATTCTTTTAAAATATACAAAAACCAAAATCAAAATCTAAAAACCTAAAACTAAAACTAAAAGCTAAAAATAAGAAACAAAAATCTGAAAATCAAAAACCAAAATCAAAAAATCTAAAAACCAAAATTTAAAAACCAAAAACTAAAACCAAAAACTAATAAACAATCATCACCATAGTCCTATTTTTTCCGATAAAGAGTTTATTCTCCTCCCAAATACTTCACTTTTTGTTGAATGTTATTGTAACAAGGACCATTGTGTTGAAAGTTGTTCGGCTTGAAGTAGAAGCTAGGATGCCAATCATTTCTCACTCAGCAAATGTTTTTGCTGGCTGTTTGGCTTTGGAGGCTTTGCTTCCTCTTCTTTTTCGAGTCAATATGGAATGTCAAATTAAAGAAGTCGTTTTTACTGGTTGTCTTAATTCGAATACTATTTTGATTGAGTTTAAGAGTTCACCTCTATCCCTAAATCTCTATTTAAGCTTTGCTGCTGTTTTAGCTTTATCATTTGCTCGACCCTTGTTTGTTGATGCTGTTGTTTGTTTCAGCTTTTGGAGCCATGTTTGTATCCTTGTTTATTGGAGGTTAAATTATTTTAATTTGAATATACAAGTTTAGTTTGACCAAAAAAGAAGTATTAAAAAAAGATTTCTACCATTATATGACATTATGACTGAAGATAAAACACCGGAACAAAATAACGTATAAGCTAAGAAAGATAAATTTCGAAAGTGAATATAGAACTTGAGAATAGTGGTGGTTGGACATTATAAGTTTACAATAAAGGATCAGGATATGGATTTAGTACTTTGTGTTACAACCATTGTTACATTTTAAACCTAAATCTGGCATAATACACTTTGCTGAAAAGGAAAAAAGTATAACAAATGTCCCACTAATATAAAATCTAAGTGACGTGGTACATTAGTTATTGGTATCCGTCAACATCGTATATGCTGCTAGTTATTGCTACCCATTAATTGTATCTGTAATTGTATCTTCTGCCAATTATTGCTACCCATTAAAAGCTCCTCCAAATATATGCTACTTGATGAACCATTACAGACATTATTATACGTTGAATCTCTATATTAAAAATCATAAACTGAATAAGAATAAATGACAATGACTTTTCCATAATTAGAAGTTAATTTTGATTTGAAAAATCTTTATTACATAACACAATTTTTTTCGTTGTTGCATGTAGAAGCGGTTAACACGTAGTATTAATTTGTTAAGTATCATATATGGATAGATAGCTAATATATGTTGCATATGCATAGTACTCTACATTGGTCAAGAAATTATATATTCAATTGCTATAAGAAAAAAATCGATCGATAAGATATCAGCCATCGCAAGACTTTTCTACAAAAAATATATATATAAAAATCAGAATAGTTGCCTCAGAAGTTATCAGAGTAATTTGCAACTTGTAGAAATTGAGAGAGAGAACTTGTAGTTGCCTCAAAAGTTGACTTCTTCGTATTGGAATAGTTGAATTAAAACCGTCGTCTCTAACAGAGGAGAGCATCCTGGTTGAGTACATTGGTTTCATTCGGTTTAGTAAATAAAAACCCAAGTTGTCACTCTAATTTATACTCTCTAATTTATCTCGTTATCAAAATATCAAAAGAAATATATAAAACAGAGCAAAATATTGCTTATTGGGCCTTATATATTGTACCGAGCCCAATTATATTTGTAATTAAACGGCCCGGCTGATTGTGTCCGCCTCCCATTGCCTTCTTGAAACGTTGTTTCTAGTTCTACTTCTAACTTCGGTTCCGGTGATCATTGTCTGGGTAAGTTATTGTATTTCGCAAAAGGGTCTTCCTTTCTTGTTAAAATATCTCCATACAGATCGAAAGCTTGGAACTTATTGTTATGAGGATGCTTGGGATGTATCTGTATTTCCATAGGAGAAAGTCTGAAACTTTTACATTGTTTTAGCTAATTTTCTATTTGTAAGCCTTGTCCTTTCTGATTGAATTGGTGGGATATTATAATCTCTGATAACAAGTTTTGCTGGAAGGAGATGAGATTCCGAAATACGATACGTTTTGGTATTTTAATGTCACCAGAATTGCTGTTACAAGTTTGATTGTCTAATCGTGCCACAACACTCTCTTTAGCAAGACTACATCCTTGTTGTATGAATATCTTACTTACTCTGTTTTGTATCTTAGGGTTGTGACAAATTAGTATATTAGAGACAATCTTGTGGTGAATTTTATTTAAAAGGTTCTTTTTCTGCTGAATGAATTAAAGCAGGTGTAAACTTCAGGTGAAACCATAATGAACCGCAGAAAAAACTGGAAGCTTGTTCCCGTTAATGAAAAGGCGCAAAGGAAGACGAAGCCGCATACTTCAGGTGAGATGTCAAACATTGAATCTTGAAGGGAAGAGGATCTGTTACGAATACATCGATCCATGATTTTGAGGATTGGTGTCTCTTTGGGGATGTTACTAGAACTATAGAGTCTTTGGTTCCTTTCTCTCCATGAACTGAAGTCTATATTTTTCATGCTAGTTAATCGTCTTCGTTCTTCAATTCTCATACTTTTTTGGTGCGTGTCAGGGACGAATCTTTCTCTGTTCAAGAGAGATATTGATGAACTCATAGACGAGTTTGTGGAGGTACTTTTATTTATCTTTTTCTCCATCTTTGTTAGTTACTTCAGATTTCTTTTTAAATTGTTTCCGGGCTTTGAATTTGTGATGTCTTTGGTTTTTACTTTCAGGGTGATATGACGACGTTTGCTGATATGAAGAGGGTGTGGCTATCCCGAAAGTTTTCTTATATATATGATGCCTTTCCTAGCTCCAATTTAGCCTTTTTCATTCAGTCATTATATGCTCATACCATTGGTACGTTCTAAGTCTAATTCATGGTTTTTTGGAACTCTTGGAATTAGTGACCCATTGCTGTATGTGTTCACTTTGTGCTTGTTTCCCTAGCTAAGTTCACACAAGCCAGCCTTATGTCTACAGGTCACATGGTCAGTGTTGATTCTTTTTCACGGAGACTTGGAGGTCTTTACTGTCTCTATTGCCTTCATGAGATCCAACCTTTCAAACCCAAGTTCCGGGTGTATATCTCACTTCGTAAGTGTTTACTATTTGTTGATGTTGATTGTTACAAGTATCTTTATCTTGCGTATGTAACAGTTAAGAGCAACTTTAACTAGTTACTTTCGTTAAGCCTAAAATGTGAAAGCTGGTGTAAAAGCAATTCTTTTTGAAGTTATCGTCATCGTTATAATCATAATTAACTTGTACGGTTCTCATTTTGCAGAGGAGCTTGGGAAATTTAGAGATCTTACAGTTGAGGCAAAAGACAAAGGTGTAGAGATAGCTACTGCTGTGGCGAAACAAATGCTTGACAGAAACGTGTTTATATTTGGAGCTGTTGACTTTGATGAAGCGTCTACAACCGAGAAACTTCATCAATCAACAGAGCTACAGAACACACTTGTGCGGTGTGCCTATAGAAAGTATGTCTCTTTGTCCCTTAAATTTTCTCCAAAGGCTAACAAATCGTGATTTGACATTACCTTTCTAGTGATATGATTCTCATCTTGACTTGAACAGATTAACCTCTGCAACCGAGATTGAGCAATTTATTCATTTGGATATGGTGAGTACGAGATGCCTAATCTTTTACGTATTTACATTGCTTATTAGCAGATCCCTTAGGGTCTTTCCTAGGATAAAGGACAGAAGAATATAGATATATCTATGTCCAACTTTTTGATTATTTTCTTTACCAAATTGTTCTATTCTTGTTGTTTTGTGCTTATCAGGGTGATGAAGTTGATCTGAGTTCCCTGCATAAAATGTCTATGGGATATACAGAGGCCAAGAAGCGCGTATTGAGAAGTATGTTGTTTCATATGGACTGTTTTGTGAGCAGATTTTCTTTCTGTTTGTCTATTCAATTTTACCATTGATGATATTCCCCTCTCCTCCCATCTCTAACAGATCACAATTGCAAATTTTATTTGATTTTGAACTCTTGTGAGGTTGTAAACATGTGTGATTTGTGTTTATATCGCTTGTTTTTGGTAATCTTAAGGTGCAGGAGAATTAGTGGAGATTGGAGACATAAAGCACATAGCGGAAGAGAAAGAGTTGATGGGAGAGAGAGTGGAGAAGTTGAAAGAGGAATGGGATTCGCAAAAACTTTCATTTTATGAAAAAACCAAGTTTGATGGTCTTGATACGACACCGAAGCTTCTGAAAGATGTTGAACATGGTGAAGATGATGGGTTTGATGAGCTTGATCGCCTACTTTCTGAGAGCTGATTTAGCCATTGCAAGCACCGTTCAAAGTTTATGGATGTGCGCCAATCAAAAGCTCTCAATAGATATGTCAATTACATGTAGGTTTTGCGTCGATCAGACTCAGTATCAAACGTTTATTTTCTTGTTCTGACATATTTTTTTAATTTTTTTATCAGGCAGTATCGGGAGTAAGTTGTGTTAGTCTGCTACAACACAAATATTCAATCTCAAAAAAAACAAGAGAGTAAGATGTTGATCATGAGAATATGTTAGTTATTTTTGTGAATTTAGTATTAACTAACAATGGGATAAGGATGTTAATTAGGGTCAAGGACGGGGTTTTTCTTATTATTTGAAACGTATAGATTGTCATATTCTTGAGTATTTTGTTATGTTTGCTGTATTTTTTAACGAGCTGACTAACAGAAAATACTCATCATCTTGTTGCAAGCTTAAAACAAAAAGAATATTATCATGGAGTTGACACAATATAATTAGATCAGCAATTGATGCTGAACTTTAATATAAAGGGCATACAGTGTTGAACTATTGCTGCTCTTTGTCTAGTAGATTAGATACACCAGAATTGCCGATATATTTAATTTTCATAATAATAATAATAGTTTTGTTATATTTATTTGAACACGTCATACGTTTGTGTGAGGTGTGTATTTAACTACATTATAAATGATAAAAATAAAATAAAAAGAGGAGTTTTATGTGGCTGATTTGGACAAAAGTGACTTTGATGATTGTATAGTTCAGATAATGTGGGACCCGTTTAAGGGGGTTGGTGAGACGAGTGGTGTTTGCTGGATCTTTGCCACTGTGGTTGTTGCCTTGGTGGTCCTTTTACCGAGGGCCCACACAGGGGATCACCAATTTCTTTTTTATATTTCGAGTCGTTTTTTTATTTTCTTGCTTAGTCAAACATCTTTAGGTCGGCCAGTCTTAATGAATTTTGCAACGAGTGGATAGAAAAAAATTATAAAGGATAACTTCGTTGAACAGTAACTTAACACTACAATACATCTTTTACGCAATTGTTTACACTATTTTTTTGGTTAAAGACTTCTTTACATTTTTAATCCAGTGTTAGAGCATTCCCAGTATCTGAAAATTAAAATAAATGACGTAAAGAAAATAGGGAATGCTCTTACAAGTTTAGAGTTTGAATTGTCAACTTTGACTCCCATTTTGCAGCAGGAACCGCGTTTTCATTAGAGTCGTGTTTTATCAAGAGTCAAAAGACTATAAATCTTTTATCATCGAAACTGATGGTTGATAATAATATAACGTAATTGTGTTGTTGATTAACTCGTCACCTTGCCAGCCCATCTCTTTGTAAGCCTATCGTCATGCTAAGCTCAAGAAATTTCCGATGCTTAATGTCTGAAATTAATAACATTATAAGACGGTCGTGAATGTTGCATTCAAGATACTATAAGACGCTATAAAAAAGGGTAAAGAGTTCACCGTGGAGGGAATTATTTCATCGTGTTTTAAAAAATAAAATCTTTACATAGTAGGAAAAACGATTATCCTCGTATTTATTTATCTTGCATAACCAGTTCGATATTTAATCAGAGACTCCCGTTTCAATTATTTTCCATGTCATTCTGTTCATTTCCTGCTGTCCTAATTAAAAAGTTTTAAATCAAAAGAAATTGTGTTCGTCTTATAGAATACTTCACCAGATCCCGCATCCACAGTCTTGTAACTCTTAGAGGAATTTACAAAAGTTAAAGGTACATTCAAATTAAACGGTGACGTTGAAAATGGGATCTGTTAATTGGTTTAAGAATCTATCTATGATACGTGGTGTTATCAAGTTTTTTTCTTTTTCTCAATTAATGTAGTCCTACCTACACTTAATTTCATTTATTCATTATTCAAAACAATAACGAAAAATACCGCCGTCGTCTTGTAAAAAAAAAGGTACCGTCCAGTGAAATATATAAGCGCCAAAGTTATGATTGTAGTTTCATATTTGAGTCATCGCCTACTACGATTATGAGAACGAGCATGTACACATGCAAGTATTTTTTTTTATAACATCATACACATGCAAGTATTTAAATGAACCCATCTTACCAACCCACTACTTCTTTGAACCATAGAAGCTTAATTTGGACACCCTTTAAGTTTCCGTGTTGAATTGATTTGCATTAGCTATATTTATTTATGTATATATCTTTAGAAATCCCTTGATATTGCTTTTCGGCTACATATTAGTAACAATTTAAGCTAAATAGTAGCTCGATGTCACCATCGAATTCTCAATTAAATCTTATATCTTTTTTATAAATAAAAATACAAACCCGAAATTGGTCGATTGATATGTTGTAAGGCGATTTCACGATAGACTTCCGTTTCAAGCAAGGTAGACTAAAAATTGCAAATTATATATGTCGAATCTCTTGACCTTAATATTCTAGCTTATTTTTTAATAATTACAAAACATTGAGAGTTTATTGTGTAAGAACTTTCTCTTTGTTTTTTCATTTGAAAATGAAACACTTACTGTTCCAAGCAAAACGTTTTATGATATGTTCTTAACTATGTTACTCTTTTAATTGTTACCCAAAAAAAATATTTTGCTCTTTGGTTATAGATTTTGAATCTAGTCTGAATGTCTCATTTTAGTTCACAACTATTTATACACCATTTACTAGATCCGTAATCGTGAAAATGTAATTTCTTCATGAGTCATGCAAACAACGTGTTTCTTTCCCTCAGTCATTGTATATATATGAAGCCACATTAACACCAATTGCTTTTCGCACTCAGATTAAGTTTAACTGAAATGTTTATGATTAATTATCTCTCGCGTTGTTCTTTGACTATCGTTTGGTGGAAAGTCCTTATTGTAGTTTTTGGGGTTTACAAGGTCGCCTTAGACGTGTGAGTCTTCGCGTTTCTCTTTTAGCGATGTCCTTTTAGGCTTCTGTTATTGCGTTTAGGCCGCTTGTGACTGGTTTTGATCCAAATTCATATATTCTAACAGATGGCAGAATAAAACAAATAAAGGACCAACAAAAGTTGTAGGTTTTAAGATCTGACGGAGTAAAATATTTTAATGAAATTAACATAATATCGATAATCGGCACGCGCTTATTGGTACCTCTTATGCTGACCTGGCATAACGCTGCCATTTGCATGGTATTCTATATAGATAATAAATAGCAAACCAAACAGAATTGTTGTCACAGAGATATAGAGGTCTACTTAAATAGAAATGAAATTTCAAAATGAGAATAAAATGTTCGATTCTCTTTATGGACGAACAAAAGACATGATAAGTATTTATGCCCAATAATCTGCAGTTCACTTTATATCTTGATAAAGCAATGACTTTTGCACCTATGCTAAATAAACAGTTACTATGGTTGGCTAGTCAGAGAAAAACTTGAGAAATCGTTTTAAAAATAACCCAAACAAATCAGCAAAATAAACTCGGGCGCATTTTTATTTAATGAACGAAAAACCGAAAATATGGAACTTGAAACTTTGACCCCAAAAAATAGAAGGGAACCTGAAACTTGAAAGTGTTCTATAAATAACGATGGTAACGGTTATATAAGACATTAAAAACAAACAATAAAGTCCTTTTTGTATCAAATCATGTGTATATAACTAATTACTTTAGAAGTCAAGAGAAAGGAATACATAACATTCGTTTATCCTGATCGACTTTACAAATATGATCATGATTTCTATTAATTACCTTTCTTCTACAAAGCTTGTTTTCTTATATATTATGATGTACTGAATTAATTTAGAAAGCACTTATCTTCTTACTCATAGCACTTCAGAAAATAATCATAACGAATGTTTTTTAATTGGAGTCAAACGTTCCGTCTTTGTATAAATCTAGTAATATCATTAACTTAGTCTAAGCTACGTATTGTGTTTGAGGTGCGGTTTTGTATACATTGAAATATATACAAAGTTTCTTATACCAAAACAAATTCCAAGTAGTGATCATAGTATATATCTAACCCATATAGGAAAATATCAAAGTATGAAAAATTATATGATACAAAATGCTGGCTTGGTTTGGTTCGAGTTCGACTATTTAGTGGGTACAGGAATATTGTAAGTTATGTTGGTTTTCGATTAACACGCCCGAATCCGTTGGTCTAACTCTAACAATATAATAAGTCATCATCGTATAAATGCAAGATGTATTTAATTTCTACAAAAGGAAGAGGAGGTATTTAATTTTTAGAAAGTAGTTATAAAATGAACATCATCGAACGACGTATACATATTTTTAAATTACATTCTTCATAAAACTTTCTCGTTTTGATATTAAAAATAGAATATATATACA
>KE154108.1:726-24162 GCA_000411075.1 Sisymbrium irio | reverse complement strand
ATTGGAACTTAAATGCATATATCCGAAGAACTGGACCCGAATTTGATCCGAACCGAAAACCGAATGGGTATCCGAAATATCTAAAATATAGTTATATTTTAAAAATATTAGTTATATTTTATTCATAATAACTCAAATACCTAATATTGTAATTATAAATTTGAATATATAAGTTATTTTAATACAAAAATAATTGATATACCAAAAATAAATTGAAATATTCAAAAATACATTATTGTAATTGTCAAAATTTAACCAAATTTTATTCAATTTAATTGGTTTTTGTTCTTTTGTTTTTATTATGGGTACCCCAACCCGACCCGAATCCGACCAGTTACTAACCGAACCGATCCGAATTTTTTGTAAACTACCGATTGGGATTATATGTTTAGTACCAATTTACCCAAAATCCGAATGGATGGAACCGAAACCCGGTTGGATACCCGATTGTCCTGGACTATTTCTGAGGAAACATAAGGAGAAGGAGACAAAGTCTGATGAGGCTCAATTAGTCTCATTGAAGGTTTAACTTTGGAAACTTAAATATATTCTAGTAGTACATGTTTATGCTCAATTCAGCATCTTTTGGCTACAACTCAAGTTTGTTGTTATCCAATTCAAGTCCTTTGCTAACACACTTTGGCTGTTAGAATCAGGAAGTTGACGTACAAAAAAAGACTCTCTTTGTTGGCAATCTCTCTCGCCAAACTGAAAGATCAGATATGTACGTATCACCCTTAATTTCCTCTTTGCAAGTTTTTCATCACTAATATTCTATCCTCCATTTTACAGCATCAGTTTCTTCAAAGATGTTGGACAACTTGTAGACCATTAACTTTGATGAAGACATTAAGTGCAAAAGATCAAAAAAGGAAAACACAGAGAATGTAGAAATGGTTGAAAGACACTTGCGAAACTTGAACGCTCAAGGCAGGTGATGCAATGTGCGATCAACAAAAAGTCAAAAGAGTGTCACAAGTCACCATAGTAAGATTATACGACTTGTATAAAATCAGTTGTTTAAAAATATGAACAACACATAATTTTTTTTTTTAAATGAAATTTTGGATAAAAATATTGAGTGAGACGTTGAGAACTCACATGGTTGGTTGTCCTCTAATTAAGGAACCGAAAGAGTAAAAGACACATTTTGACTCAAATTTAAATTTTGGTATTTGAGACTAGTTAACTCGTTGCTGAATCCTAGTTTTATTCTCCAACACCTTCTCTCGCAGACGAACAAAATCCTCCTCGGTTGCTTCCACATTGCTAAGCTCAAAGACTACGAAAGCCATGGTTGAGAGTTCATATTTGGAAAAGTGAATGTTAGCATCAATGATGATGGATTCCAGAAACCTTGAATTAAGATTCAAAAAGAATAGTAATATAGAGGCTTACCATGTACGTTTCTGCCCCTTGAGCTTAGGAAATTTCATATTCGCAGGTTCTGGATTCTCAAGTACAAGAGCAGAACTCAAAACTCCATTGAGCTCGAATTTCTCAAAATTCAATATTCCATCGTATATATACCAACCTTCGATCCAAAACAAAAAAAAAAACTTATTAAGTAGGCCTCAAGCATTAAGCCCATCGTGCTTATTATGAGGGTTAAATAGCCTAACAAGGGCCCAATCATGATGGTTGCTTGACTTTCTTCGTTCGAGTGATTCGGCTCTAGTGCTCTACCAAATCATGTGATGTGAGGGAATTAATTGCGATTGATCATTTAGCTATAGCAAATCCTGGACCCATTTGTAGGACTACGATGCTAATTGCTATGCGGTGGGTTTAGATAATTCGGAAGAAGGGACAGTTGTCGCAAGTTTGTTGCATACTCTTGAGAAAAAAAGTGAAATAATTGAATGAACATCATCTTTATTTATTTGGAAAATTTTACTTTTGACAAGTTGTTACCATCCCATCAACTTTTAATTACACAAACAAAATTAAAATTTTTAAAAGAACAGGCGATGCACTAGAAATGGTGGAAGTTTCCTATTCGGGCAACTAACCAATTCTTCTTGTTGATTCTTGTGTCTTCTCCACCACTTCAACGGTGGAACTTTCCTATTTGGAGGAGTGTTGATTATTATATTATTTTAAGTTATCATCGTCACAACTCACAAGCCACAACAATAACAAACAATCACATCACTTAAAGGTCCATCAATCAATCTTTTGTTTCGTCTTTTCCTAGTGGAAAACACAGAAAACAGTTGTAAGATATTCCCATTACTTACTCTATTATAAAAAGGACAGGACATATTGCAAGAAACAGAACAACACACACAAAAATGCAAATTCGAACAAGGCTTGTCTTTGTGGTGGTGGTGGTGGTAATAATGGTCGTTATGAGCTCTTTCACTGTGGAGGGAGGAAGGAGAGGGATAGACAGCAAAGATCAGAAGCTTCACCATGTTCAAAAAGCCACATCCGCTGTCATTTCATCATCAGCAAGAGGAGTAGACAACCATCACAACATTCCAAGACAAAACTATGACAATTGGGGTGGCAAAGGAGGAGACGGTGGTGGCGACAATGGAACCGGTTAGAACTACATGACTGAGACAAGGAAGCTCGTAAGACATGTATGTCAGTATGTGTGTAATGTAAAGAATCTGATGTGATTTCTGGCTTGTAAATGGTGCTTTACGTGACATCTCCTAGCTAAGTATATATGTGTTTTTATATTAGACTATCGTGTATCGCGGCTTAAATGATTTATGAATAGAATTTAAACCCGTAAGAAGTGAGTCTCTAACAGAAAGCATCAATTAGGTGTAGTTGATGAATTATTACTTTTACAGCTGATTTGGCCAAATCCTTGTTGAGTTGCTGATTTAGATTATCAGCAAAGCTTGTTCTCCTTCCTTTAAATACGACAGGTTCTATAAGAATCATAAACAAGCCCTGACTTTATGACCCAACGATGTCAGTCAGGTTTTATTCAAAACTTTTGGCATTCGTAAATCTGACAGAAATTAATTAAACCGGATTTCTTCGATAACTTACTTCACCATAACCAACCGAAATTAATTAAACCGGAATCTTCCGAGTGATACTATATGCTCAGCATAACAGCTGAGTAACTTCTCACGACGTCCTTCAAACATGATAAAATTTCTCACAACATTCGAATGATATTTTACGTATTTGAGCCACTATCGAATTTCATAACTCGAGATGTATGTTTATTTTTTAACGGTAACCGGTTATACACAGATTTAGGTCGAATACTATAAACAGATTTTGGACCAACATGGTTAGTGTTCGGCCTAAACTGTTTGTTATTTCCCGTTAGTCCACTTTTACAACTCATGGTCCATAAGAGAAGAGCTTTAAGTAGAAACTCAACAGCCCCAAAGAACCTTTGCAATATTAAGTTCGAGCCTACTAGACAGTTTGGTTAAGCCTTAAAGCCCATTCATCGGGAATAAACATAAAATTATTCAATTTGTAATTATAGAATTCATTGGTAAATAGGAAGTTTGGAAGTAGAGAGTGAGTAGTAAGATTTAATTAGTTATGAGAGCACCCATGCATCATGAGATTGCTAAGTTGAATCAAGCGGGAAAAAAAATCTGGACTTTTTTTGTAATAAAGAAAGGTTAGGCCACAATACTTAAGCAATTCAGCTAAACTCTCCGAATCTCAGCCAACTGACCAAGCAATTTCATACTGATTTTTTTATCTCAATGGTGATTTGAACAATCTACCTATACCTCTTGATCCTTCTTTGACTGTTGATGTTCCTACCAAGTTAATCTATGGGTGAATATATCAAATAACCAAAAAAACAAACAGAATTAGATTTTTAGAAAGAGGGTAGAGAGATATAGGAAAAGAAAAGGAAGAAAGAGGGGGGAGATTGGTCATATATTATATTAACTTTTTTTTTTAGGTTAGTTCACTTAGTTTCTATTAATCTATTCAGACTTTCAAACAAGGAGCGTCTGTTTCACCCACGCCAAGCTGCCTATATTGTAGCATACAGCCCAATATTATGACTCATGATGATAAATCCAAAGGCTCATGTAATTAGAATTCTTACCAAAATAGATTCATATATAAATGTGTGAGACGAGATCAAGAGAAGTAACCTTGAAAATTGCAAGTTGTTCATCCTTTTTATGGCATAAGTCAAAGCATTATAACTAAACTTGGTGGTCTTTAATTAATATTTATTCCTTTCTTTCTATTTCTTGCATTTATAAATTTCTGAAATCAGTTTTATTTTCTACCTTAAGCTCCTTTGAGCACGCGAATTCTAGATGACTTATCTTAATACTTGCCTTGGATCTACTTACAATGACAACAAAAAGAAAAGGATGGAACAAGAATTTTAAATGTTGTAACTGCAATAGGGTCATGTGTGAAGGCCCTGAAGGAAGAGAACAATCAATTTTGATACGTAAAGTTAAAAAAAAGTGTGGTTTATGTCGTACGAACCTAGTGAGCTGCCGCGCTGACCGGATTTACCTATGTGGGGACCGGTCTACGCAGACCGACCATTCACATTTCAGATGTCACCAAAGATCTACCAATAAGTACGTCAAAATTTAAAACAAATGTTTGACTAAGAATAAAGAAAAATATTAAATAGAGAACATCGGGTCCTAGTCCACTCTGGATGTGGTTATATGATTATATCTCTTCAAATTGCAACATGCAAGTTCGTCCTATGAGGCGAATTGAATATGCTATCTTTACAGCTCAATTTTTCTTTTTAATTCCCTCTGTAAATATACATATATATAGTCAGAAATGTTACCGTTACAGTTATTATAAAGACATTCAAACTAATAAATTTTTTTAATTATGAGTTTAATACGCTGTTTTCTAATCCAAAACCAGTTTTTGATAGTAAATAAAAACAAATTCTGGTAACGTTTTGTCAGCCGATATGGACATTCGTCCATTCATATTCAGATATTGGACCAACATGATTAGTTCGCTATTTCGTGAAAATTGAAAGATTGATCAATTCTCCATGTGTATATTCTTAAAGTCAAAAATAAAATTTACTGAAATACGTAGTTAAATCCTTAGAGACCACATCTAGAGTGGACTAGCTAGGACCCGATGGACGAACTTGCATGTGTGCAATTTGTAAACATATAGCATCTTCATAGTATGACATATCAGTAAGTACACACTCCGAATACAAATTAAAACAACTATTGCTCTTTTCTCCTACCACTTCACGTAAGTTACGGATTTCTTCAAAATACCTAAAACGCAATTCACCGGTAAAGCCGAAACCACAGAACATACGGCTTTATTATTATTATTATTCTAGAATGCATAACATTACATATTAATGCTACGTATTTCTAGAAAACAAAAACATGTTACTATCAATCATTTATCGTACCAAAAGCAAATGACCCCTCGTCCTAATTCACTGGCTTCCCTCCCTCCATATATTGACTTAACGCTCCCTCTTTCTCTCTCACTTTATATCTCTACTACAAATTTTCAGAAACAGAAACCACAAAAAAACTCTCCATTTTTCGACAAAGTATACAAAAATTCTTCCTTGTAGTGTTGGGATAACCAAGTAAGAGAAAGTAAGTAATGAAAGAAGAGAATAGCACGAGCGGGACTTGCGAGCGGTGCAAGATGTTTGGAGAGAAGTGTAGCCACGTAGTGAAGAAACAGAGAGGCAAGTTTTACATCCTTGCCCGTTGTATCGCCATGCTAGTCTGCGGGCGTGAGCGTGACCGCGACCGAGACCGTGTTTCCAATTAGATTCTTACGTTATGCTTTTTTTTTTCTCTTCTTGTTATCTTTCTTATTATTTTCTCTTCTTTTGGGGGGTTGCCCTTTTTCATTTTTCCCTAGTACCAAACATTTGAACTAGGGTTGATATTTAAGTGATAATACACATGTAATATATGAAACTGATGTAATGCATTCATAGAAATGCTTTATTAATTTGTACCTTATGTCTTTGATTTGACTTTTGAATGGTAGCTTCTGAATAAGTTTTTGGTTGTTCACGCAACTAATTATTTAATTACTCTCTTTTCTCGTAACGCTTTGTCCCTGAAATATCTTCACTTTACTTGGAATTGTGTATACGATACTTTAATTTTAGTCAGACCATGCATTTTGCCTCCGAATGCTCATTTTCATGATTCATAAATCATATCATATGAATTATAGAAGAGCCAAACACCTTGTGTTTATAGCATTATTTTTGTGTTGAAAATACTTTTTGTGCCAGTTGTATTTTTGAATAAATCATTATGGTGCAGTAGAACCATTATAAACTAATGATACTAGGAACATCTGAAATGGCCAGAAAAAAAAGATCAACTTTCTATCAACATTTGTGTCAATCTATATTTCAGATTATCAAAGCACAATAGAATTGTTCTAACAGTGAAGAGTTTAATCACGTTGAATATGCAATGGAAACATTATGACACAGTGTAACAATGCCAGAGAAAAATCAAAGGCAAAGAGAGAGAGAGAGAGAGAGAAACCAATTATGACAAAGTCTACGGCCTTATAGAATCCATGTGACTCGAGTCAAATTCATACACAAATAATACAAATGGAAACTATGATCTATCTTATTTTCTATTTGTCGGTTAGGGAGCTAGGGGTGAGATGTTTGATCGTGTAGTAGCTAGGTTAATCATGTGGATTTTTCATTTTAATTTCTCTGTTGAAATTAATGTAGACATGTAATACATTAAGATTTGGATGATGAAGAGGTTATAATACCATTTTCTGGAAGTCTGTCTTTAGTATTTTTCATGCGTTCATAATTGATTCCTAAATGCTACAGTAAAAGGAAAAGCGAAGGAATAAGAGGTTGTGGAATTCAGAATACGATCCATCCAGGAAACAAGTAAAAGTAATAGTATGAAAAAAGTTGTGTCAAGTGAATCGTAAACCATATCTTATAATAAATGTAAAGGCCTACAGGTTGGTATCAGTATTTTGATATTTTCACTAGCAAGTCCCAATAACTTATAGTACTGCAGATACGTAGGAAATTTTAAGGTACGATTACGTTTTGACTAATGTAGTCTACTGTTTTCTTTTGTTTTTGGTGTTAGACGCAATGAGCTCAATGTTACCACTACGTACAAAATACGACCCAAGACTAGTAAACGTAGTAACAAAGATGATTATATAAAATCAATGCATGTCAAAAGAACCCGAAGCTAAAAAAGCAACCAAATTAAAACGAATCCAATATCACGTGCATGCTCTTACTCCAAGTCTTGAACATTTCCGACACGCCGCAAGGCGCAACCGATGATAAAATATATTTTTCTTTCGAAACATTTTAAATTGTTAGACTAATTAGTGATGAATAATTGTCGGATACTCTACAAAATTAACAAAATATCTGATCATTCGTATTTGAGCGTATATATGCTGAATCTTAATTTCTATCTCTGATTTGAATATTTGGATCGTGAGTATATAGTACATGTGTAGAAACCCAAATGTGGGTGGAAAATTGTGAGCCGAAGCCGACAATGGGAATCCGTGAGGCGAAAATAATTTTGTCAAATAGCAGGATTAAAAGGTGTGCATACACACTCGTGCGGTCCCTCCTCGTTACTATTTTTCATCGTCCTTCCACTGTTGTATTTAATCAGAACATTATTTTATCAAGCTGTTTTCCTAAGTGAAAGCTTCAATTTTTTCCCAATTATTTATAATAATGCGATAATTGAGAGAGACTTTTTAACTCTCTTGTTTTTTGCATTTTTGTAGTGGAAACTTCATTTCTACAAAGTCAGCATCATTGACGAAAGAGAGGGGAAAAACCATTGTTGGCCTCATGATTATTGTCCCGATAATGCAGCCTTTTTTTATAACTGGCTGATTCAATGATATCTCTTTTATTCTATTAATTGTCTTCCACTAACTTGGAACTGCTATCCGGTGGAGAGTTTTGTTGTTTTAATTTGCTTCTTCTTCTTTTTGACGTTGCTGCAGAATTAGGGAGAAAAGAGAACGACGTTGTGCGTGAATTTTGTTGTTGTGAAATACATATTACATTACGACATAATTAGCGAGAAATGAAAGATATATACATACATATATATATATATATTAGGCTCTACTGGGAACCAAAGAATGGTATCGTTGGATCTTTTCGTTTCCATATTCAAGTTACATTTATAAAAGTCCTATTTAGCATTGCCTCACCACAATGTATATGTAACCATAAGATATATACCTGTATTGTATGTTCTTTCAGGTATGTGTATAGATTATGGTAGTACTATATAAGGTCGATCGAGCCACGAAATGAGTTACTACACATTTCTTTTAAAAGTATTGTTTTAATATTTCGACGAAATGGGTCATTAGAAGAGAAAAACATTTTATAATCTACGTACTATCAGGTAAAGCAAATATTTCTAAAAATTACGAACACCTAAAATAGCATAACTAGATTTAGATAATCTAAATGGGCATATGTAATATCTTGGATTAGTGGTCTTTAGTCTTGTACGTACCCTATAACAAAAGTAAAGATACAAAAAAGTATATGAAAATAGAAGATAGATTGTAAAAAGGCGATTGGACATAATAAAAAAGATAAGAAAAGATGAGAATTGGGACCCATTAGGGTTGGAAAAGAAAAGAAAACACGTGCATCTCTCTGACACACGTTGAAACTCAAACACTTTCCTCTGTTTCCTCTTTCGATATTTCTCTAAAACACTTTTTCTTTCAGTAACCTCAATATATTATAATTTCTTCACCACTTAGTAAATTAATTACACTAACCTCAATATTATATTTTTTAACACCAATATATATTATTTTTATATTGTTGAATATACATTCTTTGTGGATCGATTCATTATGTTATGAATCATTATTGTTTCTTTTATTTTACTCAGATCAAAATTAAGGTTTCCAACAACATTTTTTTCAAAAAATGATTCAGCAAAAAATAAATATAAAAAGGGTTATGCTCTCGAGTAGTCGTGTGAGTTCCTCAACTAGCCCCCCCCCCACGTGGCGGTGTCTCTTTGTAGCAGTCTTTGTAGACTTCCCACGTGCAGGTGTGTGTAGTAGATTCTCCGAGGAGGCGGGCCAACTCTAGACCGTCCTCAATACATCCCATATTTTAGCTAGGAATTCTATTTTCACCATTTGTAGATACAGTACGTAGTACAAATCAAGCTTTTGATTATTTTCTCTGTTTTTTTTGTTAGATCTCTTAATCAGTCTAGTATATTTTGACATGTTCCCAGTCGAAACCAATATATCAATATATCGTAGCATGCTAGTTTAATTTATTCGTACGAGTGTACATATACGAGTTACTTAGAGATATATATTAGGGTTATATAAAAAAATTTAGCTATACGAACTAGAATCTGGGACTAGTATACTTTCATTTTCGGTAATAGAGTTGAATATGCTTACGTCCGGATGGCCATACACTCTTAGTTAAGTAATTAACCATCTATTTAGGCTGATTATTTGGTCGAATAGGCCTATTATAGTTCTAAGAAGTGGTATTGGATCTTGGTCGTAAACTTACTGCAGACCCAGTTCGATTCCAAAGTTTTGTTTGTGATTGATTTGTTAAACAACTTATTCACTCAGAGGTTACGGTATTCGATGAAACTTAATTGGGAAATACTAAATCCCAAAAGTGTCCAATTTGATGGTCTAGGACAACGCATGCTTCAACGATTAAAATCGTAACAAAACCATATCGAACAATTTGGTTTCTCATTTTGGTTCCGTTATTTGTGTTTATCTGACTTTAGTTGAACTTATCTTGTAGTAACTGAATTTAACTCAAAATACTAAAACATCAGTTATTTTTTTTCATAAAATAACCTACATGTACATGCAAAGTATCCAATAACCAAATCGAACATACAATTACTTTCATTATCTTTCGTTTAATTTTTTATAACTAAAAACACCTGAAAATAAGCTATCCCATCCAACTAGTTTAACAAGAAATCAGCAGCGATGGTTCCATGATATGATTACTCATTTTTTCTGTATTATTATTTATTATATATGTTATAATTTGTGTTGTCGAATGACCATTCACAATTTTACAACAATAGAATAGTGGTTTAATAATACGTTCATAAAAGATTAAAATTTTGATTTAGTTATTCATATAATTAAAAAAAAAAATTTGTTTAGAGAAAATTTTAGTTTTAACTATGTTTGAATTGGAGTAATTAAAAGATAAATGATTTATTGGGAAGATTTCTGATGTTGTGTGACTGAAATCAAAATACAGAGAAAGATTATGTAGTAATTGCATGATCGTATCATAATTTTCAAATTTTATGATTAACGTTTTGATTATCCGATAAAAGTAAATTGGTCTCTGAATCGAGTTACCAGACATGAGAACCTATTGTAGAAAATGATTGAAACATTATAAATGGTATTAGAGAATGTTGCCATCACATTATTGATTAGAGAGACAGTTAGGGACTTGGTTTACAATAAATAACGCTATATGAATAGAGTAAATTAGAATATTCTGATTTTTGGTATAACTATGGGTTTGATTGTTGTTTTAACTTTAGAGGTTTTAAAGACTTTAATTTAATTTTAAAATTTTTAAAGTTAGTTTTTTACCAATCAGATTTTAAACAGTCTAAAGTCTTAAAAGTTTTCCTTAAAAATCTCAAAGTTAAAATGACTTATTTTGCACTTAACGTTGTTTATTTTTCTTAAAACTATAATTTTTAACTTTTTATTTTCTAAAATCACAACAGTTTATTTTACAGTTAAAGTTTTGACAGCTAAATAAAAATTCAAAACCTAAAACTTAAAGTCCTTACCAATCACATATCCATCAATCACAGCCTATATCATTAGGAGAAGTTTTAAATAATTGATTTTACTACTTATAATATTACTGAAATGCATTTATTTTTTCGCTAACTTATTTTGAGAGAACTTCAAAATCAAATGTACCTGAGTTAGAGAATTAAAAAATAAGTGTTATATATATGTATCGAAAAATCATTCCCATCAGTAAGGTCAAAGAATATAGAAAATCATATAGTTGTTGCAGAATCAATATATATATATCATAATTTCTAAAACCACAATACCAATCATAATCTAAAAATAATCACAAGTAAAAAAGAGAAAAAAGTTTGTATTTGCCAACTTTTCTCAGTTTTCACTTTTCAATTTTTCACAAATAAAAATAATAAAATTTTTGAGTTTAACTTTTGTTGTGTATATATATATATATATATTTCTTTTTTTACAACCCTTTGTTGTATATATAATACAAAATTCAAAAATTCATCATGAAAACATCAAATTCTTAATTGAAATAATGAAAAGAGTCCAAGGCTTTTTCAATCATGGGAAAAATTTGAGATGGGTTCGAGAGATGAGCACAAATTTTTGTGATGTCGTGTAAATGGACCAGGCTAGAGCCTAGAGATGAAACCAAATTATCGTTGTCTGCCAAAAGGACCAGGCAGGTCCATTCTTTTTTTTTTCCGGTTGACAAAGCAAAGATGGACCAGACTGACAGAACCTGGTGAGATGGTAAAGCGTGCTCGTTTTCACATATTAAATTACCCACGCCGACAAAACAAAACCAAAAAGAGTTTAACCTCTTCTACATTTTATCTAAAATCTGGATACATAGCCGATACAGGCCTCGAAATCGAATCCAAAAAGGTCCAACTAAATATACAATCTGGATATAGGCATCGAAATAGAGTCCACAAAGGCCCAATTAAATTTACAACCAGTTTTAGTACCCAACATAGAATTGTTAGAAATTTGCAGATTAGTGATAACTCACTTCGTCATTACAGCTATGGTTTTAGAGGATTCGTCATAGGCAACTCTTTCAACATCAGAATCCCATTTCTATAAAAAATTATTTCAAAAATCCATTTCTCAACTATTATATATATACAGAAACACTAAACAAAAATACGACAAAACCAGTGAAAAGTTATTTTTGAAGAAAATATAAAGAGAGAGAGACTATGATGAACCTTATCTAATTACATACTGTAGTGTTTGAACTTTGCATTGAATATGTAACAAAGAAGTCCATAGTAAAAAAGAAGTCCATTGTAATGCCTTAAAAATGTTACCAGTTACGTAACGCAGAGCTGCAGATCTTTATACTTGAGAAGAGTCTTTGAATTTCAGACTAATCCCGACAACAAGTGTTGAGGAGCCGGACAATTATATCATATAAGGTGTTTACAAAAGAAAATGCAGAAACTCATAATCTGATATTTGATGGAACACATTTCAAGAATGAAGCCAAAGACGATCGTGAAGCCTCTCTTCGCCAGCTCCGTACATCTCGTCGACTTTTTCGCCGTCTCTGTAAAACTGAAACGTCGGAGTGTAACGGATGTGACGAGTGGTTTCGGGACATTCGTCGATATCAGCGTAAACGAACTTGATCCCTTGAAACCTGTTGCTAAGCTTTTGGAACGCAGGAAAAATCTGGCTACAAACTCCACACCTGACAACAAAAACCATTCTCATTCAAGCATTTCATCGAACAGTTTGTAAGCATGAAATGCGGTCTTTTGTATAAGGAACATTAAATCATACCACGAAGCTCCGTAGTTAATAACAGCCTGCAAGATAAAGAAACAAATAAACAACAAGATTAATTGAATTAAGAAGAATCAAAGCTAACGTGTATAAAATGTACTAACCGGAGATTTCGAAGATTTGATGTCGTCAAGAATTGTCAAGAGGCTTTGGTCGCTTGGTGCGGTTTTCAAATTAACGCTGCAATTCGAATTTGATTCGAAATCCGTATTTGGTTCCACCCATTCTTGCTTACTCATTTTTGTTTTGTTTCGGAACTGCCCAACAACTTTGATTGCCAACATAACTAATTCGAACCACAAGTCTACCTATATCACTACCTTAAACCCAAACCAATCGATTTGCACCTGAACCGGTTTTAACCAAGCCGATTTCACTATAAAATCTTAGAGGCCAAGTATTGTTGTTTTGTTAAAATTTTTTCATTAGGTCTTAATAGTTTCAACTGATGTTTTGAAATCTTTCAACGGAGTTTTCTTCCATGACAAGTCTTCATTTCATAGCTTTTCAATGCTCTTAAATTTTTCCTTAGATAGTTAGATGCGTTGGGTATAAACTCTCCCTGACACCTATATGAGTTCGGGATTAATTTATCAAACTAATCAAGAATGCCTCGTTGGCTTACACTTTTGAAATTGGGTGGAGAGAAGATACAGCAAGATCTTGTTTTATCTTTTTATCTCAACCACATTATAATACTTCATCTTCTATTTAAGAACCCATAAGGAATTGAATTCCCAATTGGATACTTTAATAAATTAATTGAATTTTTAAGATGATGTAAGCCATAACCCCTGAAAGAATGATAAAAATGAAATTCACAACTTGATGATTATTTAAAAAATTAGAATACTTGGAACCTAATCCAAATCTATATAACTTAATAAAGATGACCAAGAATGAAAAACAAGACCTAACTGATGCATGATGTTATTATGCACTAATTTATTTGTGTTCGTCAGCTTTTTGGACATTTCCCAATTTGGGTAAACTCGTGACTTTACTATTTAAGCAAAAACAAAGCAAGCTTCCAAGTTTAAAGACAAATTTAGAAAATATTTGGTTAAGTGACACAAAAAAAAAAGAAGAAGAAAAAATGGATTGTAAGAAGGAAGACGCACTCCGTAGAGGTCCATGGCTCGAAGAAGAAGATGAACAGCTGGTGAAGTTCGTTACCCTTTTGGGAGAACGCCGTTGGGATTCTTTAGCAAGAGTTTCGGGTACACTTTGAAAGCGTTCTTGTGTCTCTTTCCAAAAATAGAAAGTTTCCATATGTCTAAGCATATCTTTGTTTGTTTGTCTTGGTCATATAGGCTTGAAGAGGAGTGGTAAGAGTTGCAGGCTAAGGTGGATGAATTATCTGAATCCTCGTCTGAAGCGTGGACCGATGAGCCAAGAAGAAGAAATTATCATCTTTCAGCTCCATGCTCTCTGGGGTAACAAGTAAGAGACCCAAAAAAAACCACAAAGCTTGAATAATTTACTTCAGCGATTGTATTTTCAGTTTGAGCTAAATATGTATATCAATAGGTGGTCAAAGATTGCAAGGAGATTACCCGGTAGGACCGACAACGAGATTAAGAACTATTGGAGGACTCATTTTAGAAAGAAAGTGGAAGCTCAAAACTATGGTAGAGATATACGTTCATTGCTCTTAATTAGTTTCATAGTTGTGCATATGTTAATTTTAGATCAGCGTTGTAAATACAGAAATGATATGTATTTTGCTGCTGATAAGATCATTGACTGGAGCGGATATACAGGAGGAGAATTGTTGCGCAAGTATAAGGAAACGGAGATTACGTGGACAAGGACGACGACTCAAGAACATGGTTTCGATGAAACTGTGAATGAATCTAAGCATATAAACATGGAGCATGATAAAGAAACCAATCGTGGTATTTGCGAACAAGAGAGCTTTGGTGTTATGAATTCACCATTCGAAAACCGGATGTCGGATTGGATATCAGAAATTTCCACGGACCAAAGTGACGCAAATCTTTTAGAAGACCATAGCAGCAGTAGCAGTGAGAACAATATTAACATTAACGTTGGTTCTTGGTGGTTTCAAGAGACTAGGGACTTTGAAGAGTTTTCATGCTCTTTATGGTCATAATTTAATAGCATGGTTCTTGATTATATGATGAAAGCGTCTTTTAAAGGTTGCCGTTGATAAACTATTTCTTATCATATGATTGAGTTGTTTTACTTAATGTGTTTCTTGGATAATTGAATTCGAAAGTGCAATAGTGGACAGAGTTTTCCCACTTCCTAAGCTTACGATGCGTCAGTTGTGTACAAATACAATGAAACCAATTTGAGTCGTAAGTTGAAGTTCAAATTTATCATACAATCTACTGTACTCAACAAATTAAGTAGAGGTCGAATATATAAATTCGTTACTTCTCACAAGATGAAAATTTTCACTAAACAAAATCAAAAAACATAAAGGTATGCAAAATCAAAGAACATAAAAGGTATATGCACATCAATCATAACAAACTAAACAAAAAATGTAGCACTGATGTGTATGAACAGATCTTGTTGTGTACAACAGCAGACACACGATAAGTTCGTGTTCCAACGGATGAAAAATTAATAGCTTTTTTGGTCAACATTATTGGTCGATGCCTTGATGGGCTCTATCTTTAAACTGAATTAAATTAGTTGTTTAGTGTACTTTTGTACCAAATGAATTGTTAAAAATGTTAAATATTTAAATTATTTAGGGAAAATGTATTAAATGTTCCATATAGTAAATTACAATATCCTAAAGTAATATAATGTATGAAGTGTAGATGCATGTATGGAAAGCCCTCTTGTATAAAAATTAGGAAAATACAAAAGGAAGAACTGAAGAAGATAATATATAATCTGTGTTAGTTATGTAGTTAAAGATAGGATAGGACTACTACAACGTCACGGTTACATTACATATAAACACAATATGACACACTGACACACGTGGTGTTTATGTAGCTAATTCTATAAAAAGAGTTATGAGGTCAATTAAAACTCAAGATTGATTGATAGTACTAATCATAGATTGGTCTGGACAGTTTTCTGTGACCGATTATTTAATATGTGAAATAGTTTGCGTAAGCCAAGAAATCGACGTCTTATTTTTATCCATCGCTCTTAACGACAGTCCAATCCACCCACATTTTGCGGATTTGTACAATTGTACTCATCGGAAGACAATGTTTTTTACTTCATACTGAAAAAATTGGGGTAAAAGATCAAAATATATTTAACGGTGGACCGTCGTACGGAAATACTACGCCACCCATATTTACATTATTTATATATATTCCTCGGCTAAAATGATAAACTAAATTTTACCATATTTTTTTCTTTTCAAGAAACATTTTTAAAAAGACGATAGAAGAAAAGGAATACACAAAAATGAGTTTGGAAACAATCTTTTTCTTGTTCCTTCATTAAATTGGTAAATTCATGTTCATGTTACAACAACATGAACATTTGGGTTGAAGAAGTGAACATAACCAAATATGATATCAAATTGAGCGTGAAAGCTAACACAATAACCGAAAAAGATAACCGGTTGGTTGAACCGGTGCCAGACATTTCATCGGTGTAGTCATTAAAAGAACCTAAACCGCCACTACCTTCGGATCCAGTCGTAGTCCACATCCCCAGATTGTTATTCCTGTACAATCAAACCTCCTCAATTAGCTCCATTTGACTTTTTTAAGGGTTAATGAGCGATAATTACGAAATAGTGGGGTAAAACGAAATTAGACAAAAGAAAAAGGATAAAGTTAAAGGCAAAAGTAGTAGAAAACAAAAATAATTCAAACAAAAAGAGTACAGAGACATAAAATACGATTTCATTTAGTGTGTATTGGTAAAAAGAAGATTCAAAGTGTTTTTTTTTTTTTGGTTGTTAAAAATGATAATATCTTTGTCAAAAAGAAAGGCTAAGAGTGATTGATTTGTATGATAGAGTGTAGAATCCAAACCTGCCACCAACACCAAGAACGCCGGAATGAAATGTGATTTGGTCGATGAACGAGGCCGATTTAGGCTCGACGCTGTACGCCTTCTCGTACCTCATCTCAGCACCTTCTCCAGATGCCACGAAGAACGCTCCATTAACCAAAATGTCTCCCTCTGATCTCCAATTCCACCCTTTCCAGTCGCCATCCGGCGTTTCTACTCTTTTTGTCACCTACACAAAATATTATTTTCGTTTCTTAATGATGAATGTTTTCAGTGCTTTCACACATACACACTAAAAAATAGTTAATAATTGGAACCATCATATATTGTATACAAAATTACAAAACATCTACGTGCATGAAAAACGAAAAAAACAATGCGAATACATTAACGTATAATTTTTTTTTTTTTTGTAATTGACCTAAAATGGACTAACCAACACTGTTGAATGATTGAATCAAATGGGTTTAGTTACCTCTTTGGCAAACGGGTTGATTGGAGCGGTATAGCGGTTACCCTGACTATTTATTGTCGGGTTACCGCTTCCGCCAATCGCATACATTTCCCATTGAGTAAAATCGTTGTTAACCACATGGATGTATCCACGTCGACACCTAGGCATCCTTTGTACCAGTTTCTCTCCAAAGTGATTAAAAGCAATGGTTACCTAAAACACACACACAAATATACCAAATATTAACCTCAAGTAAATCAGTTAGTCATAGAAATGAATTATGGACTAATCAATATGTGTGTGTGTGTGACCTGCATGCCGCTGTCTGGCTCGTAGTGGTCGCTGTGACCAAGAAGCATGACTTCATTGTGGTGAGAGAAGAAGTTGTTCGATATTGTAATCCCTGTCGATCCCATTACAGCATCTATCAAACCATCTTTGCATCTTGAGAGAGAACAATGGTCGATCCATATGTCCTTTGATCCGAAGATGGAGATACCATCACCGTCCGATTTTGATCTGAATCCGTAGTGCGTTGGACTTGACCGCACATTAGTATTCCCTAATGAAAGCGTGGACAGAATGCTTTTATGAATTAACCAATAAATGCTTATACATTTCATTTCAAGATAGACGAAGGTTTTTGTTACTATTTTTAACAATGCCTTTATGAATATTCAATAAATGCTGACAATTTAAAACACATATTTTCTTTGTTTGCGTGTGAAAACACCAATGAATGAGAAGGAAAATTTGTACACCAAAAGGGACCTACTGAAAAAATTATTCGGGTCAGGGCAATAATTATCTTCAGGAAGAAAAGGTTAAAAATAGCAATTATTGGCCGTAAAAAATAGATCAAAAATTACCGGAAGGGTGACAATGGTGGATATGAATGTTGTGAATGATGACATTGGAGACATATTGAAGAGTGATGCAACCACCACCAACAATATGAACATTAGCTCCTCTTCCATCAAGAGTCTTGAAACTGTTGAATATTAGCTCTTGCTTTAATTTTATCATCATGTTGCTTGGGAACACTATCCACAGTGGCTCTACTTGTATCACTCCGTATCTGTCACGAAAAAGAAAAGCTTCATTACAAAATGCTTCAAAAGCAGAAAGCTTCGTATGTCAAGCCAACAGATAAGTATTTTCACATTGTAAACCCGATTCCTTTGACATTGATAAAGATTCCCCAAATAATTCCAAACTTTTGGAGGTCCCAATACACTTGTTTTATAGTAGTTGTTTATTCTCAAATATATCAGATTTTTATCTTTGTTGAAGAGTTGGACCAAATTGATTAGCATCTCATATTTTTTTCCTTTTATTGTTTTTGAAAAAAACAGTATAAGATTCTAAATGTTTTAGAACTGGTCTTGCATGCTAGTTCAAAAACAGTATAAGATTCTAAATGTTTTAGAACTGGTCTTGCATGCTAGTCTCTCCACCTACTTTAGTTATCTAACATGTGAACCGGGGTGGGACATTTCTAAGGACGCCGCTAAAATTAGAATGCATGTAGGGACACCAAATTATAAACATCGTGAACGTTGCATTTTATGTTTTAAAACGTACAACTAAATAACTAATTCGTTTAGTTAACAGAAAAAACAAATAACTGAAGGGGCAATAAATCAAACATTTTAAAAGGATTTTGAGAAATTAAGGGTCGTTGGGAGTTTTTACCACAAAATGGAGGGCTTATTTGGAAATGTTTCTTCTCTAGAAATACAAGTGGTGTTGAAAAAGTCATGTACGTAATAGATTGGTGTGGGGCATGTGAATATGAGATGACAAAAGAGAGACAGCGAGTTAAATAAAAAAACAAAGTTATTGTGGAATAGGTAAATCAATGGAGCTTAGAGAGAATCTTATTTCAGATAGGATTTAATAATTGGGAAAGTGTATATAGGTAGGGTTTAGGACTAAAAAACACTAATGACATGTTTTCAAGTAAAGTATATAGTGTTGTTAACAAACGGCTTAAAAGAAAATTAGTGTTAATTAGGTCAAAAACGAGTATTAAAGATGATATCTTCGTCTTGAACCACTAAAAAACAACACATTGTTTGTCTATTTTGTCAAGAGTACTACACAAGACTTTCTTAAATGAAATCCGGTTTAGTCGGTTAACAAAAAGGTACCTGAGAGTGCCCGGTTTAGGGTCGACGACATCATCGTCGGAAGAATCAGTAACGAAGTAAAACCGACCGCCTTTGCCTCCCAAGGCGTACTGTCCGAACCCGATTCCGCAATCAGCTAGACCTTGTCGGTTATTGGGCCAGTTTGGGTCACATTTCCAACAGTCGTCGATTGGGTTTCCAGTGAAGCACGGGCTTGAACCGGCCTGGTCCGTCGTATCCATAGCTTGACGTCTCGATAGAGAGGCATTAACTCTCCTGTGAAACAATTAAACCGAATAATTACACTCGGTACGGTTAAACCGGAGATTAAAAAGGATAAAACAGAGCGACCAAAGATTCAGACGAACACACGAGAAGAACTTGTCAAATGTACAGACTCAAGATGGAAAATAACATTAAAGAACCTGAAACAAGAAACAAGATGTAGATCCAGAAGAAGTAATGTAGTGTGTGTACCTATGAACATCATGAGCGACTAGTTCTGGGTCGGGATGTGGTATGAGAAGAAGGGTTGTGTTGAGCATGGCGAAACTCATGTGTGGAACAAACAAAGAAAGTGAGAAAAGTACAATGCAGCTTCTTAGAAGCATCATTGTGAAAAAAGAAACTGATTTTAGGGATTTGGAGGATTTAGGGTTCTTTGGTTTGTTAAAGGTCAGAGAAGAAGAAGAACATAGTTGAGTGAGACATGGCTAGTTCTTCTTCTCTGTTTACTGACCAGTGTTTGTGAGTGGCTTTTTAGAGTGTGGTTTTGCTTTTGTAATAATGGCTTTCTTGGCTTTTGTAATTTTATTTTTGTTGGCTCTTTTGGAAAGAGGAGAGAGAGAGAGAGGATTGTTTTCCACTGACTGTCTCGAGGACTGAGAATCTGCTTGTCTCGAGGAAACGGTCTTTAAATTTTCTTAAAAAGCTCTATTGTTTTATAGTAAAATGTAATAATTTACCTAAACATTTTTGACACGATATGAGTATATCCATAAGCTTCAACAGATTTAACAAAACAAACGGTACGCTTTGATGTTTAAATCCCCATGTCCGGTTTTCACCTTTTATTATAAAAAATGATGTGACGTTACAATAAAATTTCTCACGAGCTATATAAATACGAATGCGCTAATATTCTGGAGGAGTCTTGGTTGTTGTCTTGTTGACCAGAAAAACTGATTTCTCTCTAACTGGTGCCATCAAGCTTGTTAGAAATATATTATTCGTTCATAAGATTAAAACAAACACATTTGGGTGTACATTTGATTCGGTTAAATACATTTCACCTATCTTGGAGTTAATTTTTTTGTGAATTCATATGACATTTAATTTTTTTTTGCATTCGACATTCAATATGACAATCTAAAATTACTCAGCCCGTCAAAATATCAATTTAGTAAATGTATATTTGAGGTTTTGTGGAGTTCTTATTGTAAATCGTAACTTTTTGTCTAGCGATTGAATCTAAGCTCAACATATCTATTAAAATTCAACTTGGGCACTAATACTGCGCAAAAATTCACAAGCTTTTTCTGTCAAAACTAATTGGAAAAATAATGAAGCGACTTTTATCGTTGGGGTCAATATGTATTTCCATGTTTAATAAGAAAATATTATAAACCTCATTTCATTGTAAATTTGTTTGGCAGTTTATAATAATCTTGATCAGTGGCCAATGTTGTAGACGATGAAAAACAACGACGATAGATGGATATGCTCTGACATCTCAAGTAGGGACATGTGCCTTCTATGGAGCTCAACCTTCTTTTCATTTTGTAGACATAGATAGATAGTTAGACACACGCGCACAAACAATTATCCAAGAGTGTGTTTCGTTAAAATTTCTCATGTAAGCTTGTGACAAATTAGGATTGGTTAATTGGGCGTGATTGTAAGATTATTATTAAAGTTAATGTTAGATTACTAATGTTAGCTAAGTGTAGGGTTAAATTACGTGATGTTAGGCGACATCTTTGGAGGCGGGAAGAAAAAAGTATATTGATATAAAGATATATAGACTTTGCCTCCTCACATGTCCAATAAGATCATTGTAATCAATCATAATGTCTAAAGAGGTCACTGCTTGTATAATTTTCCACGAACGACGAGAGGAATTCATTAAAACGCCTACATTACGTAAAGTAATCTTCTTTTATCAACTTTTGTAATAGTCTGTATCTTTTATCATCAATTTGTAATTATCCATAACCTATAATTTAGATTTAGCATCACTTCTTCATCCCTTATATTAATTGTCAAAAATATATCTAAGTGTTTTTTACTTTTCCGATTACTATCAACGTGTCTTTAGATATCATTGTAGAAGTTCTGGGGACTAAGATATTAATCTCTAGATATTTATCGTCGTGAAAACCATAAATACCTCTACATTTCTTCATTTGTTACTAAATAGGTTGAAAAACTGTATAAAAAATAAACAAATAAGAATTTGTGTCTGTTAACATCCTGTCGAATATACAATACATTTCAAATAATTGCTGTATATCATCGATTTAAGAAACCATCTATTCGAAAATGATCAAAGCAAATAAAAACTAACTATTATAAGGCAATCCTTTTGATAAATTAGGTTATGAGCGACCACACAAATACTCTATATTGTCAACTATAGCATTCTTTTTTTTTTTTTTTGAAATTAACTATAGCATTCTTGTAACTCAACTTGCTATATTTTATCTTGTCTTACTGGGCGTTTTCTTCAACTTTTAAAACACTGAAACTCATATGATTAGGTAAAATAAACCCCGACGACAAGACGAAAATTTATAATTTAGTCCAGAAGGGGAAGATATAACGATCTTTGACCGCAGCGTTGTGATATGGCCATCTCTCTCGCCTCTCGGTCCCGGAGAGGAAAATAGTCAAAATCTCTTACCTCACATTATTAATTATTCGAATCTTTGTATTATACACCGGGGCCCACTTCGAACTGAGCATTGTGTCAATAAAGTTATTGATTTTGCAATATTTACTTTGTAGGCTCTTGTCCAAAGCCTCATGGACCATCATCTATGTTATGGAGTAGTATTACCGTAAGCCTTTCACGTTCTCCTTTTTTTTACCGTATTTTCTTTTCAATTCGATTTCAGATTACAAATTAACAAAAAACTATGGTGGAGTTAGAATTCTCTTCGATCCAACGCATGGGTTTAGAGCCCTCGTTTGAACTTATACAAGATTCTCTTTTGGTCGCTGGGGTCGAATTAATGCATTGAAGAATAAGAAATAATTACTCATTGATGAATTAATGGATAAGATAGAAAGGGAAAATAACAATTAGAAGAAGGCAAATTCAAATATCGGTGAAGAGTGAAGTTCTCAACTTGACTTTAGTTATGCTGAAAACTGAGAGGATTATGCATTTAAAATAACTAATCAGCATTAGATTGTGCAACACATTCGATTATGTTAAAATAAAAGGTTGGGTACAACCGAATTTTTAAAAGCAAGTGAAAGTGTTCAGAAACATTAAGAGAATACTTTTAGGCTCAGTTACATATATAGATACATACATACATAAATACATATATATATATACATATATATATATATTCTTGGTTGCTAAACTCACCATGTTGACAATGTTATTCACCTTACTTATTTACGTATGCTAGGTCTACCCACGTAACATGTACATCTTCAGCAGCTAGACAAACTTTAGTACCTTTCTATTTTCGTGTTGAACTCAAATACCAAAATGTAATCTTTTGTACGTATGTGCTCGTCAATCATTCAATCAGTTCTGGAGAATTTTGAGTATGCCTAATTTAGTCTCATTGATCAGTGTTTATAATAACTAATATTGCTTCATCACATGATGCACCATTTTTCGTTGAGACTAAAACAAACATTTCTTGTACAATATGTATTGTTTTGTCCATGTCGTATTCCATGAAAAAATGAGCTTCGTAGAGCCATGCAGTTTTAGTGAAAACTCATGATTGGTTTAGTTAGTATTTACTCTATATCTTATTATTTGTTATTTTGAAAAATAAATTTTGTTTTAATTTGTTTATTGTTTTGAATTTTTAAAAATATATTTAGTTTTATTGTAAACTTTGTAACTAATTATATTTAATATATTTTTTAATAATTAATTGATTTATTTTTTATATATTTTTAATAATATTTTTTACAATAAAATAAATACATACATTCTTATGCAATCACTTAAAATAACAGATATTTAAAAAAAAGTACTTTACGTGTATGTGTACACTACAAGAAAACATGTGTTTAACGACAGCCAAATTCGTCCTTAATTTGTCGTTAACTGGT
>KE154106.1:22963-34339 GCA_000411075.1 Sisymbrium irio | reverse complement strand
ATTACTTACGTGGCGCCCGTTTTTTGCTTACGTGGCACTGGTATTATTGTAATTACGTTTTTTGTCACAACATAACACAAGGACACGCTGGGTATTTAAAAAATGTCAGCAATTTTCGAAAGTTTTGTGTGGTTCTGGTAATAACATCTAATTCTTATGGTATATAAGCTAACTTCCCTTGAATTATTTACCTTTCGTAAAAGATGATGAAAATGAAAGAGAAGGGGGAGAAATAGTAGAAGATGTCGAGGTTGTGTTTTATGACAGTGCCATGAGACAATGGAAGTTCAGGTCTTGTTAGTTTGTTACTGGAAAAGTAGCCAGATCTTTATCCTCACCAGAGGATGGAATTGTTTCGTCAAGGAGAAAAAATATAAAGGAGAAAGATGTTATCGTTATTTACACATGCAGTGAATGTTACTTAAGTCCCCGAAGGGAGTTGCAAGCGGATACACGGAGAGTATCGAAATGTAGTTACCGAACAATGAAGAGATTCTTGCCGGAATTAGACTTGTTTTATGGTATTCAATATATGAATTTCCATGTTAAGTAATTCACTGCCATTTACGAGGTATGAAATGTTCAAGGAGATGCAACAGTTAAGTGATCACTGGCAGTTGCCGTTGTCCATCGGAATCGTCTCTGAGTATGCGAACGTGAATGAGGCAAAACAAAACCAAAACAAAAATAGAAAAGAACAAACACCAAAACGAGGACGTTTGGGCTCGGCAACTCAAATCATTCGATCAAGAACAGAACTACAAGAAATAGTAGAGGCATCGAGAGTGAAAAAAAAATTGTTGATGATTTTAATTCTTACCATCAAACAAAAACACAATTTGAGCAGCGTTTGGTAGTCACCTCTGCCTCAAAACTTGGATTAGTATTCATATCTCGCAGCAGATTCTCACATGGGTTTCCGTTCACATGGGTCAGGCTTGATCTTGCGCTCTCGGAAAAATCATAAGGGGAAAAATATAGCCACTGATATTCAAATCCCACTACGGGACAGTACGTGAGCGTCACCGCACTGACACAAAAAGCCTTCTTTATTCGTGTTTTTTTGGGTATGATCCCATAGAAAAATGTTTAAGTTTTATGGACTTTCAATTCAAAATCAATTTGTTTTAGTTAATTGGTCAAAGTTCTTTATATATTATTCTAGGTTTCTTTCTACTTTTAGTGTAGGACATTATTAACTTAAACACTTTTTAGTGAGTAAAACTCATGGCCCATTAATCCATACTAATCTTAATACATTTCCTCGAGATAATGAACATTCTAGTCATTAATCTAGTCAGATCATCATTTTTAAGTCTGAGGGAAAAGACCATCTTTTCGGGCCGGATTACAAGAGTGTATGAGCCCACTCTGATATCTTGTTAAGTTTAGGCTAACTCTGGATTTCCAACTAAAAACCAATTGATAATGAGTAAATTGGTTCAAATCCTTATATATTATTTAAGATCTCTTTCCACTTCTTATGTAGAACATTAATAACTCATACAATCCCTATTAATCCTAATAGTGTGTGTGTGTTTGTATTCGTAGTTAAAGGTTAGTAGTACTTTGACTTATTGAAATTAAGTTTGTACGAGTGCTTACGCAGAAACCGACAGAGGCTTTATCTAGTGACTACGCAAGATTGGTTTTAAGAAATGTAATGATGACTGATGAGGTTTATTGATAGTTAATTTAATCATCTACTTAATTAGTTTGATAATATCACTCATGAGAAAGCAAACGAGACTGTTTATAATAACTGTTCTGAGGAAGTAAGGAAAACAGAAACCAAACCTAAGGACAACAAAGGAGGGTTCATGCTATTTGGTGTTACAATCCAGTAGCTATTTTTCTTTTACATATCAACAAATTGTGTGACTCGTGTAATATTTGCATTTCATGTTAAATGTGTCACTAATATGCTATTGGTTTGTATGTAATTTTTTATTTTTGTGGACAAATTGGTACTATGTAATTAGAAACATTATTTTTATAATAAAATAAATTTTGTCTATCTATCTATCTATATATATAAAGTTAACTTCTCTCTTTTCTGGTGCGGCCACCTCATAAAAAAAAACAACACACATTTCAATTTTCACTTATTAAAATGGGATAACGTTCGGAAACAATACAAAATAAAATATTTCATGCCAAAACATGATAACTACACATAGTTTTCTAAAAGTTCATTTTCTATTTTAGTTTTAATTAAATTTCTTTCTTTGTTTTACTGTATTTTCAAATTCATAATAAATATTATATTGTAAGATCACTAACATATTAACTTATGATTTTGACATTCAATTTAAAAAGCATGTAAATATGAACATAGATAAAAAAAAAAGATGGAGAAAAAATCAATATTGATAACATTGGTTGAAAAATAATAAAATCAAAAGCCAAAAAAATCATAGGCCAAAAAGTAAAAAAAAAAATTCATTTAAATAAATGATAAAAATATAAAAACTAAAAATTAGAATTTAAAATCGATCAATAATATTTAGTATATAACGAACAGAAGAACCAATAAATAATGAATATAACTAAAGCCAATAAGTAATGAACATGAAAGTAAAACCAAAAATTTTATGATAACTTAATAAATATAATATTTTAACTAAATACAAAAATCCTATAAAGAAAATTTTAAGAAAAACCCAATAAAATCCCACATTTAAAGAAATGATAGAATTATAAAAACCTAAAAATTGTTATCTAAAATCGATCAGTATTATTCAATAAATAATGAAAAGAAAGCCAAAAAATTATTATACTATAGCTAAAGAAATACAATATTTAAATTATATACAAAAATGCTAGAAAGAAAAATTTAAGAAAAAACAAAATAAAAAAGTCAACAGTTAGAGAAATGATAGAAATATAAAAGTAAAATCAGTATTTAAAACCGATCAATAATATTTAATAAATAATAAAAAGAAGAGCAAAGCCAAAAAATATATTATACTGTTGCTAAAGAAAAAATATAATATTTAAATTAATAAAATGTTAAAAATGAAGAAAAACACACAGTATAGATTAATTTTAAAGAAAAAATCATAATAATAAAAAATATAAATTATTGACAAAAATAACTAGTAAAATATTAGTTATATTCCGCATTAGCACGGACCACCACAAGTTTATGTTAAATGTTATTAAGATTGTCCATAAATTATTAACAAATTTCTTATTTAAATGTATGACACAACCCTCGTCGACCTTAATAAACTTACAAGAATTAAAAGTTGAAAAGCCGCATGATATTACATTAGTATGGATCCAGTAAATATATTATGCTAATTAGGATAAATAGATCTGCATGCGTTTTAAAACTCCACCTTTTATTTCTTCTTTGATGCTGTTTATATGATGGTATCTTACCTGATCGAATGAATCCACCATAGCAGACACAACTCTTCTATTTCTTATGAACAGAAGCAAGAAATTTGTTGAGAAGTTTATTGTAGACAAATGGTCTCTCCAATTGCACGAAGTGGCCTGTATTCTTTATACTTTCCATACTTGTCATTTCTCCCAATTTTCTACAATATGAAAAATATGAGTGGACATAAATAACGCTAACTTTTTTGTAAAATAAATTGAGAAAATATTATAATCAAGAAAGAAAATAAAATTTGGTTAGTAGAAATTAACTCACATTTGTAGGACTTTTGCAAATTCAAAATTGAAGAACTGATCATTTTCGCCCCATAAAAGATGTATTTTCTGCAAGTGATATATAGTAAGAAATGTGCGTAAAATTTTCATTTGATTTTGGTAAATCATGATGTTATACAGCTCAGATATTTGTGTGCCACTAGTCATATAGATATACATGGGTTTGTTTCTTAAAATAAAATCGGAGACAAAAATACAAAAGCACTATTAGATGACAACACATAAATCCTTTTCCTAGGTAATTAAGCGAGTAACCAAAATTCCAACTATATTGAAAATGCATGAAAACGTCTCTCTTAGGATAATAATATATATATACTGTTTCATATTAAATAATTTTTAAGATTTATGTACAAACATTAAGAAGTTATTTAAGTTTTTATTTTTCCTCAACTAATATATTATTTATCATCTTTTAAAAAATATATCAATCAATAAGAAAAAAGATCGCAGAATATAGTCATATACATAAAGAACTAATAAATTTTATATTAAAAACTAAAAAGTCAAATAAAATGAAACAAAAATTAATTTAAAAAAGAAAACTTAGGAAAAATGATCAATCCAAACTTGTGGAGAGAAATTTTGTGAAATAACAAAAATGTAAAATTAGAAAGTAAGAAAAAGAATAGAGATAGGAAATGTGAGGAAGAGTGAGACAAGAGAAATGGTTAGTTTTTAAATTATGTCTTTTCTGGGTCACTATTAAATTACCTGTGGAAAACTAGGGAATGTAGTGTCATCATCGCTCATGACTGCAGCTTCTAAGAGTTCATCCAATTCTTTCCTATTTGTGAACATTATCTGAATACATAATCACCAGTTACGTTACATATGTTTTTGTAACTGCAAAATTTTCAACTGTGTGAGTTGTGATTGTTGATAACTTGATACACAAATTCCGTTATAAAATAAGTCCGAACGTCGATATAAAATCCGATTATAAAAGAAATTTCCGAAACTTAAATAAAGTATCGGGTGCACCTTAAGATAATCTTTTAATGGCCAATTTGGGAGCCAAATGCGTGTATGAAAAGCAACGGAGAGAAGAAACTCAAGTCCTTCAACCGTTTTGGGTAACAAGACATCTGACATCGAACTAAACCCAAACCGGTTCAGATTCGAGTTGGTCATAATCGGAGTCGAACCGCACACCACCAAAGCGTTAACCATGTTCCCATATAACTCCGCAATCTTGAACGCCACAACGCCACCGTAACTAAACCCGACTGGAACAAACGTATTCACGCCAAGGATACGCATAGCCTTAACCAAACACTCGGCTTGAAACTCCGGTGACCGATCTGGTTTATCGGTGTAAGACCCACCGAAGAAGAGCAAGTCCGGTATATAAACAGAGTATCTCTTTGATAACGAATGAACCTGTAACGCCCACGTCATCACTCCATCGCCGGCAAAACCATGAATGAGTAACACGGCTGGTTTATCGCTGGTTTTCTTAGGTAACCAGAAATTAATATTGGTTCCTGGTTCGATTTGGACAGTGAACGGAACAATGCCGGCTGATTTCACGATAATGCACATCAAGGATCTTAGTGCAACCACCAAGTTCACCATTTTAGAACCTTTTTTCTTTTCTTCTGTTAAAGCTATCGAAAGTCTTTCTTTCTTTTTAAAAAATATATTTTTCCTCTTTTTGTTTTTCTTTTTTGGTTACGCCTCATACATATTTTGTAGAGAGATTTTCTAAATCTTTTCAAAAAAATGGTTGATGAACATTTACTGCAAAATGCAACCATAATCTCATGCCCATGCCTGATAAATTTTTCAACCACATTACCAGAAGTGGTCTCCTCCTCCATCGATCATGGTTTTCGGGAATCGGGAGCAATCAATTTGTAAAATAGATAACGTTTTTATAATCAACGGTTTACTACCATACTAAGATTTTGACCAGCTCTAATTTGAGGGTTTAAATATTTGGATTAAATATTTTTTAATATTTGAGAATCTTGATCAATGATATTAACTTTTTATATAAATAATTAATATATTAATTAAACTATTTGATATGAGTTATATTTGTTAGAGTTAGAAAAACTGTACTATTTGTGGATCATATTTTGTTTTGGTTTAATAATTTAAAAATTAAAAATATTATAATATTTTTTGATTATATATTTTTTTAACAGTCTTTATTTTCAAAATCTAGGATATTTTTAGTTAATTCTTTGGACAATTAAATATTTAACTACCATTTGGATGGAGTAAGTAATTATAAATTTTTATAGTTTAAAATTTATAATTGGATAAATAAACATTTTATAAATCATATTTTATATTTTCTTGTATTATAATTTACAACTGCACTACTACAAATTAATTTATGTTTATACAGTAGCATGCATTTTCGTGTATATGGATGTATTGTATTTATATTTTCCTTTCAAACCAAACTGAAACTCTATCCGCATCTTCAGAGAGAGAAAGAGAGAGAGAAGACACTGTCCATCAGAGTTGTCGCAAGTCTTCACAGAGTCCACGAGAAGAGATCATCTCACCATCCACCATTACGTGTTCTACAAGTCGTCTCCGTCTCCACTATCTCCTGCTTGTCCGTGTACTCAGATCTGACCACCGTGTTCTCTTTCTCACCATCCTCACCTCCACTTCTCTTTACCATCCGACTCCAACCTCATCTCCAGCCGTACATGTGATCCCGATCGTACCATCTCAACAGTCGACCTTACATCAGATCATACCAAGTATCAAGGAAAGCCATCTCACCTTGGTAACAATGGAGATTTGATGATGAACGTGAATGGAGGTGCAATTGGGATCACGGGTCCTGCTGGAGATGAGGTCGGAGACGGATGCTGAAGAGAAGTCAAGGTGAAGGTGGTGAGATGGAGAACACGGTGGTGAGAAGGAGAACACGTTGGTGAAATCTGAGCACATGGACAGACTGGAGATAGTGGTGATGGAGACGACTTCTGGAACATGCAATTGGTGAGACAATCTCTTCTGGTGGACTCGGTGATAGATTCCTGGGTAGTGTCCCTGGTAAAACCAACACCCAGACAAAGTTAGCTTTGAAACTTAAGATGAAATATGAGGATTTCGGTTTCAAATCAATAAATGGAGTTCTTTTCAATCAATCATGTCAGAATACTCATGAAGCATGATGGAATTGGAGCTGGACAATGCAATGCATTTATTGATCAAAGCAACCGATTTTCCCAGCTATGCTAATTTTGGAGCTAAGGAAAGAGCTTGATAATTCCGACTTCAATCTAAACACCCAAGGAAAATTCTCTCACCCAAACAAGACCAGAGAACAAGCCCACACGTCCATAGAAGAAATTTATTACAAGATGGATCAAGTGATCCAAGATCAGTCATGTTTAGACCAATATAGTGAAAATTGCTATCAAAACCTCTTGGACTTCAACCAAATCCATCCAGCCCGTAAGGTTTATTTGTCTTGGCCCATTTCAAAATCCTTGCCATCATTTTATAAGCACAAAGGAGTTCAGAGAAGCAAGCCACAGAAATTTGGAAATCAAGAGACGTTTTTGACCAACAATGAAGAGTTATTCAATAATAGCTTTTATTATTTGGTTAAGTCTTGGTTAGTTTAATCCTGTCTCTATTTCCTATATTCTTAATTACTTCCTACACATTTTGTATCCTACTTAAGCAGCATTTTCAGACCATGAATAATACAGACTTTTTTTTTGATATTTCTTTTGAGAGTTAATCTCTTTGTTCCTTGTGAGTACTCTTTGTTGTTTGGTGAGGGTTACTTCCAAATAGCATAAAACGTTGGTAGGTTAAGGGTTACTTCCTTGAAACAATCTCTTGGGTTAAGGGTTACTTCTCAAGTGTTTAGGCTATATCAAAGGCTATTCCGCATCCTTTGACGCTCCCAACAATCCACTTCAATTCTGTGAGTGTTCTTTGTATACACGGTTCATATCCAATACATCCAGCATTGAGTGATCATCCTAGAATTTCATTAAGTGGTATCAGAGCCACTTTTTGCTGGTTTGTTTTCAATTATTCATCTTCTCATCTTCTCATAAACTTCTTCTTCTATTTTTTTACTTTTGGTTTTTGGGCCTTAATAAATAAATTAAAAAAAAAAGAAAAGAGTATATAAGATCAGGTTGAAACTTAGGATCTAAACTGATGATAAATCCAGTTCTGAATGGTTAGAGAGACGTGCCAAACACATAATACATATTCGTGATTCTTTTCTTTTTGATTTGTTGTTTGGAGTATCCTTGCTAAATTTTCTGAATTGGTTTGCTTGGAACATTGAGAGATACATCTTTGTGTGACCAAAAATTAACTGAGATTTTTGTGCGTGAGGAAACAAACACAAGAGGGAGAGAGTTTTTCTGACTTGTTTGTTAAGTACTTTCAGGGAACACGATTAGGAAAACGCCTTGGAGAAAGCTGTTATTTCTAATTTGTTTGACATTTTTTCAGGTTAAGATGTTTGGTCTTATAAAGAAATCTAGCCAGGAGTAGATCCAACATAAAGGAATTTTCTATTCTTTTACAAAGGTGTTTTTGAAAGAGAAACAACAATCTCTTAGAAATAAACAACAAAAGATTTCTAACAGTTTTGGTCTTTTGCAGGAAGAGGCACGACCAAAGAAACCACAAGAGAGGCATAGGAGAATCAGAGATCAAATAAAACCAACCAGAGAAGAAGCAGATCATGATGATAACCTTGGTGATAAAAACAGTCTTCAAAACCGATTTAATTTCCAAACATTTTGTGACAACTTTGAGAAGAAGATGCTGAAATTTTTTATGGATGAGGTGAATAGCCAGATGAAGATCACAACTCCACATCCATCATTCAGTACTGGAGTTGATCAACCATTCTTACTCAGTACAAAACCTAAAGGTATTTCTGAAATTTCTGTTTTGGTGAATATTGTTGATCCTTCTTGTTTATGCCAAGACATGGAATTAATTTCAACAGGATGCTACAGCCAGGACTTCAATGAGCTTGTAGACATGTCTATGGTGTTTGATAAATAAGCTGAGAGCATCACTAAAGAGAAGGAGGAATTCTCAGATGCTTTCCCAATCTTTGATAAGTTTGAAGATGAGCTGTTTGAGAGCTTGACCTTTTGTGAGGATAAGTGTGATCTTTCTTCCTTTGAATCTGATTTTTTCTTTGAAAATACACATTCATATGATGAAATAATCAGTTTAGAACCTGAGCAGCCGAGTTACATTGTTTCTATTTCACAGGTTCAAGAAGAAATCCTTGCAGAAAAAGCACAAAGGAGTTTACTACAAAAAGATGTCTTTGAGCAGGCAACAAGTTATGAACCAATATCTGTCTTAAACTCATTTTCTTATAACTACCAAGAGCACTTGTTTGCCAAAGGATAGGTTGAGCAGGTCAAAGATTCCACTTTTAGGACAGGGATTATTTAGCTTTTGGCTGAGCAACTAAACGGCTTGGAGCTAAAAGCATATCATAAGTCATTTTCCTATGACTTCCCAACGCACTCTTTTTTAAAAGGTACATGATGCACATATTAAGGATTTTGAACCAAGAGAAAGGATGAGTCAGGGATTTGATAAGGGACAAAGGAGAGAAGGCATAAGACGTCCACAACACTCTTAACACTCTGGAAATCTGATCTGGAAACTCATGAGCAAAATATCTTCTTTAATCCAAGGAAATTTCCTTCCAAATTTTCTCTTCCCTACGGTTTATAAGTTTATTAATCTGTTCTTTTGTTTCTTTGTGTCTAACCTAATTCCCTTTGATGTAGGAGATCTGGATTTGATGAAAAATCATTTTTAATAGGTAGGGAATGATAGATTCCTAGATAGCGTCCCTGGCAAAACCCAACACCCAGACCAATTCACCTTTGAAGCTTAAGATGAAAAATGAGGATTTTGGTTTCAAATCAACAAATGGAGTTCTTTTCAATAAATCATACAGCTATGAGGAGCATCTGGAGCATTTCAAAATACTCATGAAGCATGCTGGGATTAGAGTTGGCCAATGCAATGCATTTCTTGATCAAGGCAACCGATTTTTCCCGGCTATGCTAGTTTTGGAGCTAAGGAAGGAGCTTGATGATTCCGACTTCAATCCAAGCCACCATGGACATTTCTATCAGCCAACCAAGATCACAGAACAAGCCCACCGTCCATAGAAGGAATTTATTACAAGATGGATCAAGTGATCCAAGAGCAGTCATGTTTGGGCCAATGTAGTGAAAATTGCTATCAAGACCTCTTGGACTTCAACCAAATCTGTCCAAGCCTTAAGGTTTATTTGTCTTGGCCCATTTCAAGATCATTGTCATCATTTTACAATCCCAAAAGAGTCCAGAGAAGCAAGCCACGAAAATGTGGAGATCAAGAGACATTTTTGACCAACAATGAAGAGTTATTCAACAAGAGCTTTTATTATTTGGTCAAGTCTTACTTAGTTTAATTTTGTCTCTGTTTCCTACATTCTTAATTACTTCCTACACATATTTTACTCTACTTAAGCAGCATTTTCAGACCATGAATAATACAGACTTTTATTTGATATTTTTTTTTAGAGTTAATCTCTTTGTTCCTTGTGAGCACTCTTTGTTGTTTGGTGAGGGTTACTTCCAAATAACATGAAACGTTGTCAGGTTAAGGGTTACTTCCTTGCAACAATCTCTTGGGTTAAGGGTTATTTCTCAAGAGTTTAAGGTATATCAAAGGTCATTCTGCATCCTTTGATGCTTCCAACAATCCACCTCAGTTCTGTGAGTGTTATTGCATCCACAGTTCATATCCAATACATCCAGCATTGAGTAATCATCCTAGGATTTAATTACTCGGTGAAGACTTATGACAACTCCGATAGACAGCCTCCCCTCCTTTTTCTTTTTTTCTCTCTCTCTGAAGATGCGGCTAGGGTTTCAGTTTGGTTGGAAAGGAAGATATAAATATCATGTACCTATACACATATAAAATGCACACACACTATTCTCGCTATTGGGCTCACTTAGGCCTGAAAGGAAATAAAGAGAGTGGGCCAGCTTGCTAATGAGTTTTGGGGGTGTGAGAAAAGCAATGTGAAGTAAGGCTTTGTTCCATTTATTTACCTTGGTTCTTTGCAATCGAAGGAATTGAGAGTTCATTCAATATTCTTTACCTCGACCAATACTTTTACCCCATCCAGTAGACTGTATTCATCAAAAACACAGAAGGATCCGATTTGGTGTATGAAACCGGATAAGACTTCAGTGGAAGAGTACCATTTTTTCTACAAAATAAGGATCCCTTCTTATATACCCACTCTACCAAATTGCGTAAGATAATAAATCTCTTAAACTGTGTGGTTTCAAACTAATATATACAATTTTTGTAACTACTTTGTATGGTGGAATTGGCTTCACCTCGATTCCCCTAAAAAGAATATCATCTGCTGCATATTCACTACTAGAAACAGTTTCACGCGTTGTGTGGATTTAATCTTTTATACAATTACCATAATTAAAAATTTTATTATTTTTTTATTGTTTTATTTTTATTTTCACATATTTATCTTTCTCTATAAATATAAATATTTAATTTAAAATAAATAACACCTCACATTTTTAGCTATTATATCTCAAATATTACAAATATGTTTCTCCGCTTGTATTATTAATTTTGTGTGAATTTAATCACATTTTTACAATATTTATGTTTATATATTCATAT
>KE154106.1:0-13309 GCA_000411075.1 Sisymbrium irio | reverse complement strand
TGATAACATAAAACGAATATGAATACCATAAACAATAAATAATACATAGAAAACCAATTAAACAAAACAAAATCACACGGACATACAAAAATACAATCACATATTTTAACACATTTAATCTTCAAAAATATTATGTAAACAATAATAACCCCACACATGCGCGGGATGAGCAGCACTTCTAGTACATTCTAAATTATAACTTCTAAATATATATATATATTTATATATATTTTAATAAGTATAAAAACAAAAATTAATTAAAAAGATAACATTTCTCATAACATATTAAAATTATCAAATATATAATATATCTTAAACTTTATATTTACAAATATACATTATTTCAAAAAGTAATTTCACGTTAAAAAAAAAAATCTTATCTTAAAGAAGGAATATAATCTATTATATTATTAATGAATAAATGTAACATTATGTTAGACATGATATAGTTTTTGGTTGTATGTGATATAGTAAGTATAATGATCGATTGAGTTTTAAAATTTATAATTTCAAACTAATGTACGTTATAATAATCCAACAAAAACCCAAATATGAATTAAAGTGTCAAAATTTATATTTTTGTTGTTTTTTGTTTTAAAATTATCAGATTTAAATTTATAGTATTCACTGTCTTTTTTATATAATAAGTTGTAAAAGAATTTAGTGTTAAACAACTGAAACCCAAAACTATTATTAAGTTTTACTAATATTTTATATATTAATTTATTTAAATTTATTAATTTAAATACTTAAATTTATAAAATAAAATATTTCATACATAAAATAGAAAAATAACTCATACGGTCACATACAAATTCGAGTCTAGTAGTTAATTAAAGCTAAATAAGACAAACTAAATCCGTCTCTAAACTCTTAAACAGTTCCAGCTTTAACCAAATTGAATCTAGTTAAATATTTACATCTGTATATGCCCCAACATAGCTTGGGAACCACAACACATGCTGTAAAAAGAACTTTTCCATGAGTGTTTCAGAGATCATCTCGTCCTATTTCTCGTGGGGTTGCACTGATATGCCAGAATTTATTGAAGATAAATCGGCTCATTCAGCCTGATGTATTTTTCTCAATTTAAAGATTATTAATCAGGTTAGAAATAATAAAAGTAAGAAATATAAGTATTAATTATATATATATTAATTATATCTATTAATTATATCTATTTAATCTAATCAAAAGAATATCAATTTTAAAATTTATTATTAACTTGTATGTAATTAATTATCAGAGAAAAATATTTATATTTTAATATAAATTTATTAGTTAATAAGAACTTTAAATTATATATATTTGATGATATAATAACTGAACTAAATAAATTAAAAATGGTTATAATTTTCAAATGAATCGGAAATATCCAATTTTTAATTTTATAATGTGCTCGAATATATAGATATTAAAATAAATTAACTAAAAAAAGATATGGTATCAACATACCAGCAAAATTGACCTCTAAACATTCTCTTGGCTAAAAATAATTTCTACATTTCTATGCTATCTTCCATCCATTTTTCTCTCTCTTCTCTACAAACGTTGGCAAAATATTAACGAAAAGCCCAAAAGGCCTACTCGGAAATCGATTTGATACATACCATATTACATAAATTAAATTTATTAATTTTAATCGAACACTTTTGTAAAGTACCAAGTACCAACCCCCTTCTCTCTCTCTCTGTCTGATTTCTCCTTATCGCTTTCTCTTGTTCCTCTGTAATCTCTGAGAAATCAGAAATGGCTTCTTCATTGGTAACTTCAAGCTTAAAGCCTTTAGATATGGCAGACACTTCCTCTTCAAATCTTTTTGGTCTTCCTTCAATCTTTACCATCTCTTCCTCCAATCTTTACCGCTCCAGTTTCTCCCTCCTAGCAAGACCCATTAATTTCCATCTCTCTCTCAAATCAAGAACTCACCGTTATCTATCTCCTGTTGTTACCTTTGTCTCCCAAGATTCGGATTGGACAGAAGAAGAAGGTGAGGATGGGAGCATCGGAAGTGCTTCCCTCGCCGTCGAGGAGAACGAGGAGAGTTCGGAACCGAGTGAAACTGAAGAAGACGGCGGCGGATTCCAAGAACCTCCTGAAGAAGCTAAACTGTTCGTCGGAAACTTACCGTTCGATGTTGATAGCCAAGCTTTGGCTATGCTCTTTGAACAAGCCGGTACAGTTGAGATTTCAGAGGTACCTTTCTTCTTCCTTGCAGTTATGTTAGTGGCTTCTGTGGCATTGCTACTTCTTGAGAAACGTTTGAGTTTAGTGTCTTAAACTCATAGGTCATTTTGTCTTTGTTATGCTTTTGGTTACATGTTTGCTTTGTTGGAATAGGTTATATACAATAGGGACACTGACCAAAGTCGTGGATTCGGTTTTGTAACAATGAGTACCGTTGAGGAAGCAGAGAAAGCTGTTGAGAAGTTTAACCAATATGTAAGCCACTTCTTGTTTCTCATTTGTTAGCCATATGGTTATTAGTTAAGATGTTAAGACCCATTTGTTTGGTTACTTACTTCAGGAAGTGAATGGGAGGCTTCTGACAGTAAACAAAGCAGCTCCTAGAGGATCAAGACCGGAAAGACAACCTCGTTTATATGAAGCTGCGTTTAGGATCTATGTTGGGAATCTACCATGGGATGTAGACAGTGGTCGTCTGAAGCAAGTGTTCAGCGAGCACGGGAAAGTAGTTGATGCTAAAGTGGTCATCGACAGAGAGACAGGTCGTTCAAGAGGGTTCGGTTTTGTTACAATGACTAGTGAAACTGATGTTAACAACGCTATCGCTGCTCTTGATGGACAGGTAAAGAAACTCCATTCCTGAAACTATCTTGTAAGAGACTACAGAATTGGTGAACTTTCTCTCGTTTGTGTTTGCAGAATTTGGAAGGTAGAGCGATCAAGGTGAACGCAGCTGAGGAACGACCAAGGCGTGGATTCTGAAGAGCACCTGAATACTTCTGTCTTCCATTTTCTTTTAGATTAGATTTAATGTCTTTTCGACTTATCTGATTCTAAATGTTATCATTTGCAATTTCCATGTGGCAATTTCATAAACATGTTTTCTTTATTACCCATCAAAACATATTATACAAAACATACACAACTCTCTCTATATGTACACTAAAGACGTGGGAAGTAGAGTGTTTGTTGATTTTCTTCAAAATCCTCCTATTTGTTCGTCACGGCTAGTAAGAGGTACATACCTCACTGAAGTTTCGGTATGTACCTTGATGGAACCATCCTCGCTTTTGTCAATCACCTTCAGCTCTTGAAAATAGGTTCCCACTGGAATCACCATTCTACCACCAGGCTTTAGCTGGTCCAAAAGCGCTTGAGGAACCTCTGATGCCGCTGCTCCTACGTGTATCGCATCATACGGTGCAAACTCTTGCCATCCTTTTCTTCCATCTGTCATTAGAGAGTTCTCCTCTTTAGTATGTAATTATGAGGATGACTGAAACATACATATGTTTTAAAGTTAAAACATACCACCAACATGTAAGGAGAGAGATCCTTTCTTAAGCAAAGAACCAACAACACTCTTTTCGATGTTCTTGATAGACATATCAACTAACTCAGGGATATGATCAACGCCAACAACACGTCCTTCAGCTCCAACCATCAGAGCAAAACAGCCAGTCAAGTAACCAGTTCCTAGAAAGACACAGACCCCATAAACATAAATCTGGTTGTTATCTCAAGTTCCTAAACTCGTAAATTACCTGAGCCAACATCCAAAGCGCGCATCCCAGGCTGAAGCTTGTCTTCCAAGAGCTGCAAACACGTAGCGTGCATATGTGGAGCGGAGATGGTAGCATTGTAACCTATAGGCAAAGGTGTATCAGCATAAGCTGAAGATCCAACTGGTACAAAGAGACCTCTATCTAAAGCTTCCATAACTTCAGCTACTCTCTTTGATGATATCACACCGAACCGCTTCAGATTTTCCACCATTACTTTATTTCCGGTCGAACCAGTTCCGGTTTGGTATTGCTAATATCCATAACAAAACCGTCTATAAGCAGATAAAGAGGGGGAAATTGATCTTACATCGTATTGAGACATAACTAATAGTAATACTAATACCTCCAGACAAATAGAATCAGTGGAATCATCAGAAAGTATAGAGACAAGAAAATATAAAATTACTGGGAGGAAACTGAGGCAGAGATTCATGGCGAGAGAGAGAGAAAGAGAACCTCCATGCGGAAGAAGGGAGAACGAAAGGCGGTGAAGAGACTGAGATTGAGGAACGGAGAAGAGTTGTGTCGGTAGAGAGATGTGAAGGTTAAGGAATTGAGTCTAGTTGGCGCATAATAGTGGCGAACGTATGCTGTTAATGTTGGGCATAAAACCTGAGCTCGCATTTTTTCTTTTAATTTTTTTTTTTCTTTCAATGGTTTCGAATTCTAGTTTCTTCTATATCTGGTTGTGTTGACTGCGTGTCTGCGTGTTCTTTTTCGATACTTGGATTCACTGGCTGCCATGTGTCTTACGACGTAATCTGCTCTTTTTTTTAAGGACGATTTAAATGGGTTTTTATTTATAGGCCCAATACGATGGAATTACTTTTTAAAACCGAAATTATAATTGTTAATTTTGATAATAAAGATTATAATATATTTTTAATAAAATAAAAAAATCAAAAAGCCTTTAGGTAAATAATTAAAAATGGGAAAAATGTTATTTATTTTCTTTTTGAAAATTGAAGAGTTAAATAAAAATTTTAAAATAAAAAAACTAATAAAATCGGTGTAACAATTTCCATATAAAAAGAAATAAATTTTAAATACTAATATTACAGCAAATAGTTAGTCTATAAAAATATTAAAAATGAATGTGTCTTATTTTTATCATGGTGATTGGTTGCTTAGAACCTTTAATAATGTGATGTGTTTCATTTAAGTTTGTAGATGTTGGATAAAGTAAACTCTTAGTGGTAATAAAGAAATTTCCATGCATCTAAATCTCCCCATGTATATTTGGATCGAGTTATATATAATATGATGCTTGTCCTTCAGTTTGGATTGTGCATTGTCTCTAATAATGAACCATCTTCAGCTTGCTCTTCATTGATGGTAAATGTATTAATCTGGCCCGTGATACTCTCAAAGTTTTGATGGTTGAATAAGCTGACTACTCTTTTATTAAAATTCTCCTGCATGTCTTTTGAGCCAGATTTTGTTCGTGAAGCTTTTTCATGGTTGGAATGAGGTTGATAGTGTCTATGTACTCATCATTCCCTCCCATTTGAGAAGATTCTGACCTCATAATTGCTTCATCTGCATAAAATGGAATTTAAGTCAGATACATTAAAAGTAGAAGATATGGTTAACTCACCTAGAAGATCAATTTGATATGCATTATCATTTATCTTCTTTAACACTTTGAATGGGCCATGTGCAGCCAAACTGATTCTCATCTTTCAAAGGTTACCTTCTTGCGGCAAGCTTGGATTTCCATTGGGTAGGGAACCTTTCTGACCTCCTGTGCAGCCAAACCCAATCTCCTGGTTTAAAGGTCACATTTGGCTCTTGTTCACAGACGTCTTGGTCTGCACATTCTTCTTCTCTATGTTCTACCTGACTTTCTCATGGATCTTCTTGACAAACTCATCTTTTGTCTCCCCATCTTGGGTAACCATCTGTTCTGTGTCTTCTAAAGGCAAGAGATTTAATGGGGTATTTGGTTTGAAACCATAGATAACTTCAAAAGGAGAGAATTTAGTAGTAGAGTGCGGCACACAATTTTATGCAAACTCAATAAATGGTAAACAATCTAGTCAATTTCTAAATTTTTTACCAATTGTGGCCCTTAAAAAGGTTGGGAGTGTGAAGCTGACAACTTCAGTCTGCCCATCTGTTTGTTGGTGGCAAATTGTTAAGAAGAGAAGCTTGGTGCCTAAATTTCTCCTTCCAGAAGTGGTTAAGGAACTTGGTGTTTCCATCTGAAACAATGGTCCATGGAATGTCATGATACTTATTACTTCACCGATTCTTTGAAAAATAGGTCAGCAGTTTGTGTTGTATCATTTATTTTGTTCCTTGGAATGAAATGAGACATCTTAGAGAACCGGTTCACCACAACAAAAATTGAATCCTTGTTTCTAATCTTTGACAAGCCTAAGAAAAAAACCATGAAAATATATACCAAGGGAACGTTAGGATTAAGCAGAGGAATGTATAAACCATGTGGATGTATGATATATTGTATTTTTCATGGTTTTAAGCTTTTGTATTTAACATATTTTAGTCTTAATTTTTGAATTTAGGTATTATTAGGAGTGTTTATACTTTCATTTGTCCATATCAGGTATTGGATTTTCTTTTCTGAAGTTTTGTTAGCATTTGGAGGATGTGAGTATTGATGATATGTAGGATCAAGAAGATATGCTTCAAAGATTGATTATGAAGAAAATTTTAACCATTTCCTATGAACTCAACAGCTTCATAAAAGTCATAGAAAATTGAATTAGCTTTGCAATGGAGGTGGCTTAAAGTCAACAGCTTCATTATCTGTATGACCTTGTTTGATTTTAGTTTAACTTTCGTGTTTTATCTCCTTTTCCTTTGGGTTTTAGTTTCAATACGTTGATATTGAGGTTTCCTCTGTATTTTTTGGTAACGCTTAAGCTTTATCTTAAACAATATAAACCTTCGCTAACCTTGATTGGTCTCCACTCTTCATCTTAGTTTCCTTTTAGGATAATTGTTGTAAGATTTTGATTAAGCCCTGTTGATTTAGTTTCCATCTTAGTAGAGTTGAAGTTTTCTATTTATAAAATGTTGCAATGAAAATTTGGTTACCGGATCTGCTAGAGCTTTATTGGAATTTTCATTTCTGGAAAACTACCTGGCAGTTTCCTCTCTATATCTGTGATTTTAGAAGTAGGAACAAGCAAACAAGCATAAACACCGGATCTTCTATGGTTTGGTGGAATTTCAGAACAACTGGTGAAGCTTCCAGCCAGCTAACTATTCCTACTGCAGGGCTTCAATTCTCTCATCTTGTGAAAGACATGTTGTAGTGCATGTTCAAGACCGCGATGAGGACACGTGGTTGACATGTTATTAATTGTATCCCATATCATGTCTTTAAGACTTTATGTATATTTCCTTAAGTAGATTTTGCTTATCCTTTATGATCAACATTGGTCCAATGAGCCTTAAATGAAATGAGTTGACGACAAAAGCATTAACCAAATACTTTGAAGTTATATATACCTTGGTTGGGTTTGGATTGATTTTTTAATTTTGGTTCGGTTTCTTTCCACCCTTACTTTTTTTTCCATAAGTAATCTTCAATTTTAGAAAATTCCAATAACAATCTTTTTGTTAAATAATAATTATCGTCTTTAGTTTTTTTACTGTGTAAGTCTTTACTGACTTAGTTTTACACATGTAAGTTTGACATCTGACACCAATTATTTTTACAGCCTATAAATAAGTGTTTTGTTTGTAGCTGAAAGGTAGAGAGAAGAAAGCAATAACACTCACTTTTTTCATTCGTATAAAAACTTTTTGGCTAGATTAAAATTCTTTTTTCCTCATTCACCAATAAACAATAAATATATAACATGTTATCAGCACGATCGTCTTGCGATCTGTTTATATACATAAAGATATGATTTATTTATGGTCACTTAATTTTTAAATTTATTATTAACAGAAAGATAGGATTTCCTTTCTCTGTTTATAAATTTATGAAAGATAGACGCTGCCTTCTCCGTTTATAAATTTAAGAAAGATAGGTGTTGCCTTCTCAAAAATAATCATTATGGTAGGATATGCCTCCACGATAAATGATCATAGGTAGACTATGTCTGCTTAGATTATATGGTAGGTGTTGCCTCCTCAGAATTTAATTTTTTATTTAAATATCTGCCCTTTAAATTTTGTATTTAAATAATGACTTTAAATTTTGCAATTTAATTTTTTTCCCTTTAATTCGCATTAAATTCTGACTTTTATATTCTGTCTTTCAAATTTCGCATTTAAATTCCATGTTTTAAATTCTGCATTTAAATTATTCATTTTATTTCTGTATTTACATTCACTTTATATCTTATTTTTATAATTATATTATGAATCAGTTATCATATTAAATTTGACGAAGCTCAAAATTATTGCCCTTGATATATCCGAAAAAAAATTATATGACATGGGCAGTAAGTGAAATGATGCACTTAAAAGGAAATATGCTTCTTGATACCATTGATAATAAGTCGTCGGAAACCGTGTCCAATGAGAAAAAGGCAAAGACTATAATATTTGTACGCTATCATATCTACGATGGTTTAAAAGATGAATATATCATCAAAGAAGATCCTACTGATCTTTGGAAATCGTTGAAAGAAAGATTTGATCACCAAAAAAATGTGATCTTGTTAAAGGCCAAATATGAGTGGTTACATCTCCGGTCTCAGAATTACAAAAGTGTTATTGAATATAATTATGTGATGTTCGGAATTACTTCAAGGATGGTGTTATGTGGAGAAAAAGTAAGTGATTATGATATGATAGAATTATAACTGAATTCTCTCCATGTTCCATCCTGGAAATGTAATTTTGCAACAACAATACCGGGAAAAAGGGTACACTTGCTATTTATAGTTAATGCAGGTCCTTTTGTTGCGGAACTGAATAATGAACTCATAACAATGAACCGTCAAACACGTCCGACTGGATCTGCTCCATTCCCAGAAGTGAATGTTGCAACATCTAGTTACAATAACTGGAAAAAACGTGGACGCGGATATAGACATGGATATAGACGTGGACGTGGTTAAAATCGTAAATATGGTCGTGGAAGAGGGCGTGGACGAGGACAAGGAAGAGGTTTTTGTCTTTATGATTATAATGATGGGAGAATTAAAAATAATTATCAAGGATACAAAGTTGGTCGTGCGATATACAAGCAAAATGAAAGTACTTGTTATAGATGTGACATGAAGATGCATTGGTTACGTACATGTCATACCCCAAAGCATTTAGCCGATCTATACCAGAAATCGAAAAAGGAAAAGAGAAAGAAAGAGAAACCAACTTCATGTCAAATGAACCCATAGCCTCTTTCCTTGGCTAAAATGATGATACTCATCTTGACATTCCAGATTTCGTGGTTGATTCTGAGAATATCAACCAAGAATAAAGATACAAAAGTCGATGGGATATAATGCTTTCTTTGTGAAACAAAAGAAAAAGAAAAGACAACAAACTTTTTTTTCTGATGTGATATGTATTTCCTTTTGGTTTTTGCTCTAAAATAGCTTTATTGTAAAATAAGTACTTTTATAATATAAGCTTTGTGTTTTGTTTATTAATACATGTTTCATGGATGTTTAATCCAGAAAATGTTAGATTTTGAGATTCAGGATGGAGATATATGTCTGACAGATACACACACGATTATTAAAGATATAAAATATTTTTCCTGTCTCAAGATACATAACTCCGCTGGAAGCGTGAGTACTATATCTGGTAATGCAAAAATTATTATGGGATCTGGAAATGTTAAATTTTCAATGCCAAAGAGAACAAAGTTTAAAATAAATGATGCATTAGATTCCCTAAAGTCTCGTAAAACTCTATTGAGTTTTAAGATGAATAAAAAGGGTAATGAATATCTTTGTGTTACATCAGAGAGGAAACATATAATGGAGTTTTAAGATGAATAAAAAGGGTAATGAATATCTTTGTGTTACATCAGAGAGGAAACATATAAATGGAAGAGTTAAAAATATTATCCTCCAGATTATATTGGACAAAAATAAATACGAGTGAATCATATATTACAGTAAACTTGAAGTTTACTAATACATTTAAAGTTTGCATGAAAGACTAGGGCTTCCTGATTAAGTCATGATGAGAAAAATTATGCAAAAATCTAATGGCCATCCGTTGAAAAACAAGAAAATTTTACAATCGGACGAGTATTTATGTAGTGCATGTTCTCAAGAAAAACTGATAGCTCGGTCATTACCAGCTAAGTTGGGAATGAATCTCCTGTATTTCTTGAAAGAATACATGGTGATATATGTGGGCTGATCCACCCACCGTACATTTTGGTATTTTATGGTATTAATCGATGCATCTAGCACTACAAGAATATTGAGTATTTATAGCAGAAGAAGATAGCGTTTTAGGTGTTTATGCTATGGTTGATTAAACCACAAATTTTAGATAGCGTTTTTTATTAGTAAATGCTATCAGTTTGTAAAAAACATTTACGCTCTAGTTTTTCTGTTTCACGCCTGTTACTTAATATTACGTACCATATTAAAACGTTATGGAAACACCGAATGGAAAATTTTTCTGTTTCACACCTGTTATTTAATAGCACATACCATATTAAAATGCTATGGAAACACCGAACGAGAAATTTGCTGTTTCGTGCCTGTTATTTAATAGCAAATACTGTATTAAAATACTATAGAGAATATGATATTTTGAGGTTTAGGATATAACAATTATAAGGTATTTGTAAATATAATTTCACACTTATAAGATATTTTTCCGTTTCTAATTAAAAATATAATAAGTAAATATTGTTTCATATGAAAAGTATAAAATCTGCCTTTTAATTGGCTAATTTATAAAGGTGATGATGGCAATTGTTTTAATATCCACCATTGATAAAATTAGATCTGGCGGATAAAAATTAACCTATCTATTTCCCCTTCTCTTTCCTCATCATGGCCTCGTCCTATATATTTAGAGACTGAATAAGTTTATTAGAAGAATGAATATACATATTTATAGTACAGGCGTGGAGATTAAGACAGCTCTAACTATACATTTCTTACATTTAGGTCCTTAGTATTATTTCCTTAACACGTCCTTTCTCGTCCTTCCTCCTCTTTTCCTCTTTTCCTTTTTTACCCTCTGATTCAAACCCTAACTCAGCCGATTTATCCACCAAACCCGACCTCCACCATGACTCGAACCCTTCCCCCACCACAAACCATCATTGTTGACTTAACAACATCGATCTCCACCGTTGATAGAAACTCAACTGGTGCTATGGACTGAAGAAGAGATCTCCTCCTAATCAAATCGCTGGGAAGAGAATGCCTCGCTGTCTCAGCTCGGTCCAGCGTTGATTTGGGCTTTATTTTCTTGTTTTTTCTGTGATATACAAATGATTATAGTGAGGTTCAATTTGTTGGATTTTTTTGTGTGGAGATTTATATATTCCGCATCCATGTTTTTTGTTTTGATTATTGGTAACTGTTCTTATTTCATGATGATTCCTTTTCACGTTTTGAATAGACCTTTGGTATATGGATATTGAAAATTCATGAGTTGGTTGTTCGATTCTTGTCTCAACTTCTGTTGACAAGTTGAAAACTTTATTAATTTTATTGTTGCTCTATGATTTTGTGGATCGATTTATTGATTGTAGTTTAGTGTTCAATTATATTTGATTTGGTAAACCTCTGATTACTTTTGTGGTTGATCATGTAAGGAAACTGGTTTTATGAAGAGACATCTTACTGGGGAAGGATCTTGTTGGAGAAAATGACAGGAAATATGAATATCAAAGATGTGAAGGAAAGCCATAAGCTTTTTTTTTAATAGAAAACTATAGTTAAGTTTGTGTATATACGAGTTGTCATATATAATGTGGTAGTTTGTGTATATAATATAATAGATGGCCATATGTGTGTCTTTTGACCACACAAAATAAGACTTTAACAAAATTCATTTCTCAAATAATCAGGTTGAAAACATAATTCCCTAAACATGCAATTAATAAAAGAAGGCTTGATAACGCTGGTGAATTCACTTCATCGATATTTAGTGACTATTGTATGTCAATGGAAATCGATGTTGAGCATCCAGCTCTCCATTTTCATACACAAAATGGTATGACTGAGTTTTTGATAAAATGGTAGCAATTAATAGCAAGACCGTTAATATTGAGAACAAAACTCTCAATTTCTGTATAAGGTCATAATATCTTGCATGCAGCAGCACTACTCCAAATAAGACCAAATGCTTATAATGCATACTCTCCAATACAATTGGCATCTGTACATGAGCCAAATATATTCCATTTCCATGTATCTGGATGTGCGGTTTTTGTGCCGGTAGCAACACCGCAAAGAACAAAAATAGGACCACAAAAGAGATTGGAAATATAGGTTGGGTATACGTCACCAAGTATTATTAGGTATCTTGAACCATTAACTGGTGATATGTTTACGACACGTTTTGCCGATTGTCATTTTGATGAGATAGAATTCCCAGTATTACAGGGAGGAATTAAAGAAGTTCCAAAAGATAGTACATGGTGCACACAATCGTTGTTGCACATTGATCCCCTTACGAAAAAAAGGAAACTCAAAGTTCAGAAAATTTTGCATTTGAAAATCTTGGCAAATCAGTTACCAGATGCGTTTACAGATACAAAAGAGTGAAAAAACCATATATACTTGCTACTAATGTTCCATCAAGAATTATTGTTCCTGAATGAGAACATAGCAAATGAACCAAGGGTTCAATTAAAGATGGGGAGACCGATGGGTTGTAAAGATAAAAATTCTCAGAAGAAAAAGAAATTGAGAGAACAAAGTAAAAATGTTTAAGAAGAGCCAATTGAAGAAAACTGTCTAGAAGACATCAATGAAAGGGTTCTAGAAGAACCACAATGAGAATAAACTCTAGATGATGAAAAAGAAACAGAAAAATATGAAATTTCGATCAATTACGCCCATACTGAAAAGTTATTGATTAGAAATAAAATAAAAGATATTGATGGAATATTCTCTTCTCTGTAACTAAAGAAATTTAAAGTAAAAGTGATGATCCTGACCCAAAGTCCATACGAGAATGTCAGAAAAGACATGATTGGGAGAAATGTAAATTGCCATACAAACTGAATTATTCTTCCTTAATAAAATAAGTGTTTTTGAACCTTATTGTCACAACACCAGAAAATATAAAACTTGTAGGGTATAAGCGGGTGTTTGTGTGAAAGAAAAATGAGGAAAACGAGATAACAAGATATAAAGCCTGGCTTGCTGCTCAAATTTTTTCTCAAATACTGTGAATTGATTATGAGGAAACATATTCCCCGGTTATGGATGCAATCAAATTTAATTACTTAATGAGTTTAGCGGCTTCATGAAAGCTAGATATATATCTTATGGGTGTTGTGACAACATATCTACATGCAGTGGCGGATCCAGATGAAAATGGAGTAGGGGGCACATTTACCCAAACTAAATGAAATACACCAAATATTTATATGAATCTATGTTAATTACATAGAAAATATTTAAAATTAGATGGGGGCA
>KE154103.1:116391-130237 GCA_000411075.1 Sisymbrium irio | reverse complement strand
TTTTTTTTTTTTTTTTTGTTTTCTTTTAATTCCTTTTCCATAATATTTTTTCAAATTTTTTTTTATTTTTCAACAATTGCAATACAAAATAAATTAAAGAAAATATTTTATCCAATTTGGTGGTGATGATCCAATGTAATAAGCTTCATAGGTGAGACTCCTAACACTGTGCGCCAGCTTATCAACTTTCACATTCTTTTTACGTGGAATGAGCTTGATGGAAAATGGGTTGAAAAACTCCTTCCATAGATGAAACTCCTCTATATGTGTCATGAAAGCAGGCCATTCTTCCGGGTTAGACAAAATCTTCACTAGATCCGAGCAGTCAGTCGCAAAAACTATCTGTTGATGTTGCAGATCTCTCGTTTACTCCATTGCCCAGAGTAAAGCCTCAAACTCCGTATGTAGTGATGTTAGACTGGCTCGATTATTACAAAACCAACCTTGACCTGAGAAGGTATCTGTGGTCTTCCACGAACCATCTACATAACACCACCATCCATCATGTGCGACTATATTAGCATGTACCATGTTTCGTTGTTCCTTGTTCCTTATATCTGATAATTGAGCCTCATCCCATATTTTACCTTCTGTTTCCGCAATATTGAGAATCTCATCCGACTTTCTATCTTTATTTTGGAACATCTTTTCATTCCTACTTTTCCATAAGTATTAGATTACCCAGGGAAAATAATTATTTTCTATTCCTTTTGATAATCGCCAAAAAAGAAAATCTAAATTCAAAAATACCGACGATATCAGAAAGATTTGAGGATTAGAAGGGATTTTTGAAAGGACCCAAATCCAGGGACCATCTTTTATGTCTTTTTCAAATCATCTTAAAGCTAATTGTTTTAAAAATGAAGAAAAGTCTATTACGAAGAAAAATAACGTGTTTAGACGTAATGTAAAACTGATATTTTTTTTAAATAAAAATATGTTTATGATTTGCATAAATTTATTGAGTGAAAATCAAAATCTCAATATTAATTATTAAGGTTGACATATTACTGAAAATAAAACTAAGGTGGCCTAAGTTTACGATATTGTATCCTCAGTCACTTATTTTTTTTGCGGCGACGTAATAAATATCAAAGAAGAGAGTAATCTACATGCAAACTTATCAAATAGATATACCAAATAAAAATAATTTACAGGTCCAAATTGGCAAAAACTCATCAATTTGACTTAAATTAGTTGTCGAAATAATCATTTTAATTTGTCAAGAGCTTTTTTTTTTCATTTGGTACTTGATAAACAATAAACGTGATAAAGTGGCTCAATTTGGCCCAAACTCATTATATTGTCTTTGTGCTATATGAGTTGTCTGAAAATTATTTAAATTATTCTTATCCTCATCGTAGACTATGAATCTCTCTTTCTCCTCTATTTTCAAATCTCGGTTTTTGTTTGCAGATATGTCCCCAGCACCAATTTTTACTGACTGTTTTTGCCAAATTTCAGTTGTCTTCTAAAATTAAGAAAGTGATATTTTAAATTGGCGAAACTGGAAAAACCAACCACTCTCATGATCTATCTATGAAGTTTCATCGCTTCACCCTCTAACGACAACACCTTGCTACTCGGCTCATGGTTTCTTTGTCGATCGTAAGTTTTTTTTTCCCTGATTTTCTTTCAAAAGTCCAAGATTTAATTATTGTTTTTTTAGGATTATGATTAATATTTGATTACCTAAAAATCATACGTTTAAGAATACCTTAATTCTTAAAATTGGAGAGGCATGAAAGTAAATATAATTGAAATAATGACAAAAATAAACTGTTTTGGAATATGACTAAAATATTTTAAGAAAGAGAATATGACAATAATGTTTTATTAAAAATAATAAAAGACTATCGTACCATTCATTTAACGTGTTGTTATTAAGAATCATTTTTATCTTTAATTACCAAAAGAGAAAAATAATATTGTTTTCTCAGGGATCGAGATCTCCGGCGATCTAGACGTCGTCGAAGATAATGAAGAAGAAGAATCATGGAAACCGTGGGGGAAATAAAGCATCTAAGTCGGAGTTTGATCCACCTCCAGATTTCTCCAACATGAGATTCGATCAGATCCAAGAAGAAATGGGTAAACAGACCTTTGGACCGGTTCGTCGTTTTCGTCAAGCTCTAGTTAGGTATCCACTAGTAAAAACGAAGAATCGATTTCGTCCAGTTGTTTTATGCGATTGAGAAATTGTGATTTGTTTTTTTTATTCCGTCTAGTAATCATCACTGAGATCAGGTTTCTGGGGGGGCTCGATAAAGTTGCTTTGGTCGTCAGGGATTGATGACGAAGATCCAACCGGAAGATCAGATTGATGACGGTGAGCTGCGAGGAGTGGTTGACGAAAGAAGATTCACTGACATATTCTAGGGACTTTATTAAAAATCCAATTTTTTATCTCGGTGGTGAAAAGGTAACAACCCAACATACTTAAAAGGTGTAATCATGTGATTTGCAAGATTGGTTGTTCATCTTACTCTTGTGGCTAATCTTATATGTTTTGCTTCATTTAATAGCTTTCGGGAGAAATTCAAATTTCAATATCATAAAACAGCGACAGTAGTAAGCTTTTTACAAGACAGCTTCATAGATTTGTCATAAAAAGATTAGCTTTGAGAGCCTTATGCAAAATAAAGATTGGCTGTGCAAGCATTTTCGATATGTGTTGTTACAAAAAAGGTAAGAATGTACAAAATTCATACACTTCAACTCTCTGAAAATGCTGATTGATGATGATATTCAGTTTATAGTTGAAGCAGTAACAGAGGAAGGAGAAAAGAAGCTGAGATCGCTCTTCAATACTATATTCGAAACTCTTTTTTCTTGCACTCTTGAATGTATTCTACCCAGCTGTCATTATTGTAGATACATTTAAATTTTTTTTCGTGCCAGAATCCTATAGTCCAAGACTTCTTCGAGAATCTATTTGTTCCATGCCACAAAACATTTGGGCAGACTATATGCGTGCAGGTGTTGTGTCAGTTTTGCAGAATACTTATGAGATAAAATATTTCTCAGTTTTGATTGGGTATTTGATCAAGACATACCCATTTTTTATCATTCTTTTCTTACTAATCCTTAATTTTTACTATTTGTTATCTGACAAACATGGTCTCTTTTTACTGTTTGGTCAAATATTTTCAATTTTTAGTAAAGATTACATATTTAAAAAAGTGTTCCTAAAAGATATTAATGATTTTTATACTTTTACACCACTCGAATTAGATTATAATTTGTATAAAAGTTGTTGTTAAAGATTTAAGAAGCAATTTAACACATTTACAAACATTACCTCTTAATCAAATAAAAGATTTAGATCAAATTTAGGAAGTCATTACACATATTCATGAAAGCCTTCCTAAAACATATAAATGAGTTTTTTGTACACTTTAATACCACTTAAACTAGATCAAAATTTGTATAAAATATTTTTTTGAAAGATATAAAAAACCATTTTTACGCATTTATGAAAATTACTAGTTATTAATCAAATAAAATTTTAGATCAAATTTAGAAAACCATTATACATATTCAGGAACGGCTTCCTAAAACATATAGATGATTTTTTGTATACTTCAATACCTATCAAACTATATCAAAATTTGTATAATAGATTATTAGAAGGATTTAAAAATTGTTTTTATACATTTAGGAAAATTACCATTTATTAATAATCAAATAAAATTTTAGATCAAATTTAGGAAGTCATTATACATATTCAGGAAAGCTTTCTTAATACATATAAATTATTTTTTTCGTATACTTTAATACCACTCATACTAGATCAAAATTTGTATAAAAGAGCTTTTGAATGATTTAAAAACAATTTTATACATTTAGAAAAATTACCAGTTATTAATCAAATAAAAATTTAGATCAAATTTAGGAAGTCATTATACATATTCAGGATAGCCTTCCTAAAACATATAAATGATTTTTTTATAATTTAATACCACTTAAACTAGATCAAAATTTGTATAAAAGAGTTTTTGAATGATTTAAGAAATTTTTTTACACATTTAGAAAAATTATCAGTTACTCATCAAATAAAAATTTAGATCAAATTTAGGAAGTCATTAGACATATTCAGGAAAGCCTTCTTAAAACATATAAATGATTTTTTTTTTATTTTATTACCCCTCAAACTAGATTAAAATTTGTATAAAAGAGTTTTTGAATGATTTAAGAATTTTTTTTACACATTTAAAAAAATTATAGTTATTAATCAAATAAAAATTTAGATCAAATTTAGAAAACCATTATACATATTCAGGAAAGCCTTCCTAAAACATATAAATTATTTTTTTTAATACTTTATTACCACTCAAACTCGATACAAAAAATGTATAAAAGAGTTTTTGAAGAATTTAAAAAACAATTTTACACGTTTAGGAAAATTACCAATTATTAATCAAATAAAAATTTAGATCAAATTTAGGAAGTTATTATACCTATTCAGGAAAGCCTTCCTAAACCAATTTTACAAACCAATTTTACAGGAAAATTACTGTTATAACAATTTTTGTTTTTGGAAGGGTACAAAATTTGACAAACAAAGAAACAAATACAAAATGATATTCAAGAAGCCCCTTCTTAAAAATCTAGTTTATGTAGCTTGTATATTCATGAAGTAGAGCGTATGAAGTAGAAATTATACCAGAGGTAGATTCAAACTTTTACTTTTTTTTAGGTTTCCACGAGGAAACGGTGATCAAGCAACCTAGCTCAAGTTGCTCGGGAACTGTATTGTATACTTTATTTGCAGGTTTCTTAGTTTCTCCATCAGTTCTTGGAATGTGGGTCTCAGCTTCGTATCACTGCAGTGTTGGACAACCCAAAATAGAAACACAGATTAAATGTCAATACAAGCTCTGAAATATGTAGAACATCGAACTGAAGCTTTTATATTTTTCTAGTGAGGATTGTGCGGTATTCAATATGTTAATCATTATTATTATATATGTATCAACAGCTCTCTGTTACCTACATCCAACGAGGATCAATGTCCCTTACAGCCTCTAGTTCATGAACTAACTCCGATCACCTTCAGATATTGCAAACAAGTCTCAATCAACCAGAAGGGAATTGAAAGCAGAAAAATCCATAATTCAACAAAAACGTATATAGACAGAGAGACGATAAAGCTGAAGCAAACAACAGAATTTAAATTAGAGATTTTCAGAAATCTGATCAACTCTGATTCCACTTTGAGTTTATTACCTAAGTTTGATTTCCAACCATAAGCAAGCATCTTTGCTCCTTTTCATAAATCATTCGTGAGTTTTGGATTGATCTCAATCAAAGCTTCCAACAGAAAAACCAAAACTCTTCTTCCATCAATGGGTCAGTCGAAGAAGACGAAGGGGAACAATGGTAAGAAAATTTGATCGCGTCCACTGCTGTTGGATTTAATGAGCAACGAATCACATTAGGGAAGCTCCAAATTGATCGAAACATTTCTTCGACAAAATAAAAAAAAATCACAAAACCTAAAACTCTAATTTGAGTTTCCTCATCTCTCGATTACCAGAAATGACGGCGGTGGAAACGGTGATTCCAACGCGGCTGACGTTGACATCGCACCATCAAACATCATCTTCTTCTTCAACTTTCAAAATATCTCCAACCACAATAAAAGAAACGATACGAAACAAATGAAAGTGTGAATAAAATATAAAGACTTAGTCTTATCTGTTTTGATGCAGCCAACGATGACTCGGCTTCCGGCAACGTCGAAAGGCGTCTCGGCTCCCGGAAACAATGGACGGCGAGTCGAATTCGAGTAAGGACAGAAGGCGACTCAACTTCCGGAGAGATGAACTTGAGAGATGCGTTTTCGTGAGTAAGGGTATAGTGGTCAATAAATCAGTTAAATGAAACATTTTGTCATTTCTTCCTTCTCAAAACATTTTTGGAATGGAAACAAGAAATAGTAACATTTTGGAGAATTACCCAATATAATTTTCTATTCTCTAGAATGGTAAAATAGAAAATTATTATAAAAATAGCCATACCAACAAAATTATTTTAACAAAATTGTGCCAGATATAAAAGATAAAATTGCTTATATACATAAATAATATGGAAAACTCACTTCAAAATTGTTAAATTACAAAAACAGAAAACAGAATTCACTTCATACAAGGTAAGGAAAATTTCTGATACATGAAATACTGGTAGGTGTATAAATAACTATCTAAACTTCAAAGAGTTTCATATTCTAAAATCAAACAAATTTGAAAGATACAAAGATACAAACAATTGCTACTTCTTCTTCTTCATATTTTGTTTTCGATAATCTAAAAAAAGGTTTTACTAAGAATGAATTGCTTACTAGAATGGTACAATTTTGGGAGGCACGGAACATCAAAAAGGGTGGTTTACTTATGGGTTTTGAGCTGCTTCTTCTTGATCAAAATGTAGGATCAACTTTCTTTAGTCGTTAGCAATATAAAATTAAATACAAAATATTAATTCTGTTTCACTCATGTTTACAGGGAACAACTATCCACGCATTCATACCAGCTAATCGAGTTGGTTATCATGAGTCAAAGCTAAAACCTGGTGTAGTCTACAAAATCAAAAACTTTTTGGTTATCAACAATAAAAAAGGCTATAAAGTGACTTCACACAGGTTTTTGATTCAATTCACTCAGCAAACGGTTTTTGAACAGGCAGATGATCAGGCTGACCATGCTATTGAGAGAGAAAACTTTAGGAATCGTTCATTTTTTTTAACACTGTATCACAAGGTAGAATACATTGTTGGGATGCGCTGGTAGAATACAGAACTGGCGAGCTTAACAAAAACCCCCAAAATCATAAGCTAGCGAACTAAAAATTAGTTCCTAGAGACAAAAGCCGACGGATTAAACAACCATCCTCGGAAGCAAACTTTTTTTTAAAACTAACCTAAATTCATCGGAACGTGGATTCGTTTTAGTGAACCGGTTGACAAGAACGTGGATCTATATGGTAAAAATATTTCTATTCACAAATATATATATTATAATATTATTATAAAAATATGCCCTTGGAAAGCTGATCCTCATCAATGATGAATTCGATAGTGTGACTAATAACAAAATCGATGTTCACTTGCAAATAAAAGAGTAAGCATGTTTTCCCCTGAGTTTATAGTTCGTCTAATCTTAAATACGAACATGTGTTAACTCACTTTTAACGTTTTCTAATCAGTGGGCCAATCGTTCATGTTACTCTTTAGGGTAATGTTGCTGCCAATTTCCAGAAAAAACTGATGAAAAGTATAAACAAACCTGTCGTGCTGCTAGCTACAACCATGAATCCAAGAACATACAGAGGTCTGTAATCTCAAACATAATTATCATTCTTTTGTACATTATGAAAACAAAGTGAGTGTCTGAATTAAACATTTACAATCATACGATTTATTAATCATACATTTAAATTCTATCGTGTAGACATGTTTTGTTTGTCTTCGACTTCTTCCACCCGAATCTTTTTTTGACAAGGATATTGAACCAACTATTGACATGGTAAGTTACAGTCACATCTTTAAACCTAACCATACTTTAAATTTGTTATTTACTATCATAATATCTAAGTTTGTGTTGTATATGTATTTTTTTTCTTCCAAAAGCTAAAATAAAATGGTGATAACTCAAAAGTTATAACATCAGAGGTCATCAAGTTAGAAACTGCCACAATTATTGAGCTTGATCAGTTTTTCCTTAATGACACTCTGTATGTATTAAGAATGGTTCATTTATCTCTTATTCAAATTTATAAAAATGTAAATTGAACATCTACACTACTACTGCAGACAACCACCTTCTGCTGTATTGCTACCATCGTGGACATATTACCTCAATATGGCTGGTGCTTCACTGCATGCACTAAATGTCAATGTAAACTAAGCAGATCAGACACAGCTTTGGTTTGCAACACATGCCATAATGAAAATACCGTTGGTCTTATCAAGTATGTTATATTATTTCTCTTTCACCTAATATTATATCAGATTTTTAAAATTGTCAAATTCTTGATGCTAGATTATATCACTAATTTTCCCAAAATCAGGTATCGTGTTGAGCTGACAGTTTGTGACGAAGATAGTGTTGCTGCTTTTGTGATCTTTGACAAAGAGGCTGCAAAACTAGCTGGTAGGAAGGCGACAGATATTCTAGAAGAAGACGTGTATGTATAGGTTATAGCGTCTGTTCAATTAAAAGAATATGAAACATATTATCTCTACATTTATTGATTATTTGTTTCTTAACAGGATGACAAGCATGGTACCAATGACAATCATAATTCTATACCACAATGTCTAGCAGATATTATAGGCCGCAGTTTCGAATTTGAGGTTAAAATTACACCTATTAATTATATTGTCACCCGTCAGACGATTACCGTAACAAAAATTTTATAGGAAATCATTGATGGTGCCAAAATTCCCCAAGAAGCAGCAGCCGAAGCTAATGAAGTGGACCCAGAAATAGATGCCACCGATCAGGCAGATGCAACCGGTACGCATGTCCTCGACGAAGACATAAGTGGTGACAAAATCCTTCAAGAAAAACAATCAAGGCTAAAAAAGTTGATCAAGGAACATCTACATATAATGTTGTTCATGGTTACCCAAATGTTGGCGAAGTATGCAAGTACAAAGAAGTTGTTGAGATTAAACACAAAAACAAACGTCACCCCAAATAAGTGACTGATGGCACAATATCGTAAACTTAGGCCACTTTAATTTCTTTTTTTCAGTAATATTCCTATATTAATAATTAATATTGAGCTTTTGATTTTCACTCAATAAATTTATGCAAATGATAAACAAATTTTTATTTAAAAAATACATTACGTCTAAACACGTAATTCTTCTTTTTAATAGGCATTTCTTCATTTTTAAAACAATTAGCTTTAAGCTGATTTAAAAAAAGATATAAAAGATGAAACCTCTGTTTTCTTTTTGATAAAACAGAGCATAGGAAAGTTAGAAAAAACAAACACCCAAATAACAATACCTTAAACATAAACAAAAACTAAACACAAAAAACATTACTACAATTCACAAATCCTTTTATCTTCAAACCACAAATATTAAAAAACGAAATATTACTAATTCATTACAAAAATACCAACTAACTACCAACTAACATTTTACCCAAAGAAAAATAAACCAACAAACACGTAACTGATGATTATTACAAAATAATTTAAACAAAAATAATGTAAGCGCAAAAAATACATATATGGTGTTAAATAGAAAATGAAATTTCCTATTAAAGACTCATTTAATAAAAAAGGTTGTATTATAAAAATTTTAGAAAACGACGGTTATTCAAAAATGGAAATTACTTAATTCATATAAACCAAAAAAAACGATGGATAATCAATAGAAAAATTACCATAATTGTCAAAAAAAAATGGCAAACGTCGTTGTAAAATTATAAAATTCAATAATCCTAAGAAAAAAAGGCAAACATCGATACCACAATTTCTTTATTTAATGGCCTACCGTGACGTCTTTTCTCATAACTAAACAACTGAACATCTTTAACTCTTTCATTAACAAAGCTAAAAAGACCAGAAAACTTGCCACCGATATACCCTTGTGTCATGGTTTCTCAACGAGGGAAGAAAACACACAAAGCAGCTGCTGTTAGGAATAAAATCGTGTACTACAACTGTGAGTTTACAGTACCGTAAATGTGTATGCTAAATTAGTCACTGATTATTAGAGATTCTATAAAACTGACACCTCTTCTTATCATATGTCGTGTAGGTGGCTGTGGTGTTTGTTTCAAAAAAGGTCAAATAAGAATCTTTAAATTGTCTAATTACTTTAAAAAACTATAATACGCCAAATCTAACATCTCTTTGTTTTTAAAACAGTCGGCCAAAACAAGGCAGCAATGTGCACCATTATATTATCCAAAAGAGCAACTGATGTAATCATTAGTAAGTTCTCATACTAACATCATCAATTATTATACTGGCTACTAACTCATAGTTTCTTCCCATATATTAAAAATATAGAACCTAATCGAAACTTAACTACTTAGCAAAAAATCGGCAATCAACATCGTCAACACCACAACGTCCCAAGAGAACACGAAGAAGTAAGAAAATTGACTAAAAACCTATTTTCACACCTTATTTACACTTGCTACATTAATATGACAGGAATAGACATTCCTATACTAAAAGTCACCCTGGTTGAAATGCAGAACCCGAAGAGCTTCTCCAATGTCCTCAATGTAATGCTCTAGTCTGGCATTCAGAAAACACCGGCAGAGATCCACTGAATGGGAATCCACTGTATACGATCTGTTGCCAACAGGGTCGTGTGCGACTACCACCACTACGACAGCCCCCACCAACACTTGAGAAACTTCAGGACGATACCTCTTTCAGGAATAACATACGAGTATACAATGATGTTTCAGTATTCACATCAGTCGGAGCAAAAATAGATCACAGTGTCTCAAATGAAGCTGGACCCCCAACTTTTAGAATACAAGGCCAAAATTACCATCGCATTGGTTCTCTCATTTCTGCGTCAGAAAATCCACCAAGATTTCTCCAATTATACATCGTCGACACGTTGAATGAAGTTTCAAACCACATCAACTCTTTACAGCTAACTCCCTCCTCAGGGCCTCTTCAAGAAAGCATTGTCAAGAAACTAATTGACATTCTGGATTCAAACAACCATCTATGCCAAATCTTCTGGAAAGCTAGAGATCAGTACGAATCAGACGATGCACAAGAGTTCACTATAAGACTGGTAGCACAACAAGGGAAAGGGAGACAATATGATTTACCAGACAGCAATGAAATTGCTGGTTTGATAATCGTGGATTTGTCGACCACTACTGGTTACAAAGATGTTATCTTACAGTTCCAGTCTAATAATTTGCAGGAGATACGAGATGATCATCCTTTGTATATGTCGTTACAGTATCCCTTGCTTTTCCCTTATGGCGAATTAGGTTTTCACACTGAGATACCTTATGTGGTAACTGAAGGTAGACAATAAAGAATTCATAAGCATAAGAGAGTATTATGTTTATCAGATTCAAACTCGGCTAACAGAAGGGAAGACGATCATAAAATCGGGACGTGTGTTCCACCAATATGTCGTCGATGCATACACATCTATTGAAGCTGAAAGACTAAGGTGGAACAAAAACAATCAAAAGCAGTTCAGAGCAGATTTATACAACAATGTATATGATGCAGTTTGTAAAGGTGATACAGATGCAAGACTGCTTGGGAAAAGAGTGATCTTACCTTCAAGTTTCACTGGAGGACCCATATATATGATAGAAAAATATCATGACGTAATGGCAATATGTCGGACATATGGAAATCCGGATTTATTCATTACTATGAATGCTAATCCTAATTGGAAAGAGATCAACGATCATCTTGAGGCATGTGGTGGTGGACAAATGTTAAACGATTTTAAGAAGGGAACATTCTTCAAACCGTACATAGCAGGTACGTATAATAAAAAAAAAATTGGACATATTATAAAAGTAATAATATATTATTATTTAGGTGTGAGAATACGTTGCACATTATTTTGATTACAAACATGTTTTTCTCTTCTTTATAATATAGTGCTGCCCACAATTGAATTTCAAAAACGAGGATTACCGCATGCCCATGTTCTCCTTTGGTTTGATGATGCATCACGAATCCCTGCAATCAGTGAAGTAGACGCAATACTCTTCGCTGAATGACCGCAAAGACAAAACGACCAATAAGGGTTTGATCTTGTGGAGAGACACATGATGCACGGCCCATGTGGATTGGATCGGCGTAAATCACCCTGCAAGAAAAATAATGAATGTTCAATGAGATTTCCAAGGCAGTACAGCGAGGAAACATCAACCGAACAAATGCTGTCAAATACCTTTTCAAATACATTACAAAAGGAGTCGATAAAGCTACTATCGTAATAGAAAAGATTCCCAAACCTCCGAACAACACACAAGATAGTGGATCAACAAGAAGACCAAGAAATGAGATACAAGAATACCTCGACGGAAACCTGCAGTGCGAAAACTGTTAATCCATTTGCCTGGACAACACAACATAACATACAGAGAAAAAGATGATCTCAGACGAGTAATATAGAAGGAAGATATTGAAAAAACAATGTTTACACCATGGATGGAGAAAAACCAAGAATCTGAAGAGGCTCGACAACTAACTTATTAGGAATTCCCATCAAAATTTACGTGGAACAGCGACAACAAGAAATGGAAAGACAGACAGCAAGAAGAAATGATAGGAAGAATAATCAACATCCATCCATCAGCGGGACACTTATACTATCTAAGGATACTGGTGAACAAATTAAAAGGACTGCAAAGTTTTGACGGAATCAAAACTGTTAAAAGAAAAATATATCCAGATTACAAATCAGCATGCTATACTAGAGGTTTACTAGATTCGGATGCTGAATGGCATGATGATATGGATGAAGCTATTCAATGGGCTACACCTTATTAACTATGACAGCTATTTGTTACATTGCTGATATATTGTGAAGTAGGCAGTCTTATGAAGTTATGGGAACGATGTTGGAAATCACTAGGTGAAGAAATGCTTACCAGAAAACGCAAGACTTACGACTTCAAAAGGCTACGTCTAAATGAATATCAGATTCAGCAGTACACTTTGATTGAGATCGAAAAGGTGATGCACCAGCATGAACAATTTCTAGATGACTTCAAAGACATGCCAAAACCAGATCCAGCCGTTCTAAAAAAAACTAGGTAACATGCTGTTAACCCAAGAGTTAAAATACAATGTTCATCGGGAAAAAGAAAACCATAGGAAACGTTTAAGCACTCTGAATTTGCAGCAGAGAAAATTTTACGATGAAGTAATGGAGACGGTAGAAAAAATTTGGGAAAACTATTTTTTCTATATGGTCCTGGTGGGACTGGGAAAACATACCTTTACAACACCATTATCTCGAGGTTGAGATCAGAAAATAAAATTATACTCCCAGTTGCTTCATCTGGGATCGCAGCATTGCTTCTACCTGCAGGAAGGACAGCACATTCCCGTTTTAAAATACCTATGAAAGTCAATGAAGATACGATATGCCATATATTGCCAGAAACGATGCTTGCTGAACTAATTGAAAAAACAACACTAATTATATGGGACGAGGCCCCAATGATACATCAGCACACATTTGAAGCCTTTGACAGAACACTACGTGACCTGATGGCTATTAAAAAGCAAGAATATAGAGACCAACCTTTTGGAGGAAAGACAGTTCTTTTAGGTGGAAACTTCAGGCAAACACTACCCGTTATTCCACAAGGTTCTAGGGCCGATACAGTCTTAGCATCAATTAAACAGTCATACTTGTGGGATTTCTGAAAATTTTTTAATCTAAAACAGAACATGAGACTCGAAGAATTACAAGAGTGTTTTGCAGAATGGCTGCTAAATGTTGAACATGGATAGGGCTGTTTAATCCAGATAAACAGAACCGAACTGATCCATACCAAACAGAAATAGAGAATATGGTTTGGATTTGGTAATACCGCATAAACCGAATGGATGCTATTTTTTAGAATCTGCAGTATATGGATATGGTTCGGTTATAAACCGAGCAAACCGTTTAAGAAAAATATAGTAATATATATTAATATAGTTATATGTAAACTATATAATAGTAAATAGTAATATATATTGATATAATTATATTTAAACTACATAATATAAGTATATATATATTGATATAATTTTTTGATTAAAGTTAATAATTATTTTTACATATTTATTTTCATAGATTTAAAATAAAATATAATTTTCC